>OY723387.1:45358094-45740594 GCA_963210295.1 Ophion ellenae
CTGCGTTTGGGATTCTCGAAATATATCCATTTTTCATCGCCAGTAACAATTCGATGCAGGAAACTCTTTCTGTTCTGCCGCAAAAGCAAAATTTCGGAATTGGCTCTTCGATTTTCCATTTGTCTCTCAGTCAACTCATGCGGCACCCACTTTCCTTCCTTATGAATTTTTCCCATGGCGTGCAATCGCTTCGAAATACATTGCCGAGTCGAATTTAATGCCTCGGCAAGTTGATCTTCTGTTTGAGTGTCATCTTCACCCAATAACGCTTGCAAATCGGCGTGCCCAAATGTTTGCGGTCTTCCCAAGCGCTCCTTGTCCCCAGCCTCAAAATTGCCACTTCTGAACCGCTTGAACCAATCTTCACATGTTGTTTTTGATGGTATATGTTCGCCGAAGGCCTCCTCAAGTAACCGATGTGCTTCAGCTGCTGTTTTTTTAGGTTGAAGCAGAAAAGCAATGCTTCCTGCAAATGCTGTTTATTTGGCACAAACTTTGACATTTTCGAGGTTGTCGTTGTGTTGCGATATTTGTTCGTAAGGTCGTTGTGTTGCGATATTTGTTTATATTACGACTAGGTATTCTTAACAGATGTCCAAGCTATAAAGACACCCAATTTCAGACCTGTATGCCGACTCCTGTGTATGTATGTATGTGTCGCTAGCGCCATCCTTGTGTGAAACCCGGGAACTTACTTGCGCACCTAGTAAATTTCTCAAAGGTGGGTAACGCTTGAGGAAAAAGGAAATCACAAAGCTCTGCTTCAGGGAACTCTATAGGGCCTGATGCTTCGTGCTTGTCAAAAAAAAAACTTATTTATGAGAAAACTCGGTTTGAAAATCTGCAAGGTTATGTTGACTTTGTACCCTTAAGGAGCGTCATAGTTTACATTCGAAGTTTCCGTAAGTTTCACTATATCGTTTTTGAGGAAAAAAAAATCGCAATCCGACAATTAAGGTATTCTCTTCGCGGAAGGCCGTATTTTGTCGGGGCATGAGGAGGGCCCTGCTGAATCATTTGTTAAATTAAAGTGGCGCTTAATAAAAATAAGTCACAATCAATTGTTATACCCAACGATAAACTGAAATTAAAGATTCCGCCCAAATTTGGTATGTTAGACATTCTTTGCAAGTCACAATCACTCATCATACCCAACAATGAACTGGAATAAAAAAATTCGCGCAAATTTAGTATATTTAGGCATTTTGCCATTTTCTCTGAAATTCTTCTGCTAGTCACATTTTTCTACGTTTTGTCATTAATATTTTCTTTAAACATTCGGTGACCCCCGATTTTCATTGTCATTACGGAATTAGATTTTTATACACGCGTATAAAAATCTAATTTCGTGAGCAGTTTATATCGGGCATCTAGAGTTATTTAGTGTATGAATTATTAGATTAAAATGTGGCAAGCGTGTCATCTTCATAAAGCGCCATATAAATGAGACGATTATTAGAGTCGTAATTTTTTGTTAAGCGTTCGGCAACGTCGCTTGAAATTTCACCAGTATACTGGCATGTATTTTGACTTGATTATAGACGAAAATCAGTTAATCGTTAAATATTCGGGTTCGTGAAAGGAATACCTTAAGATGACGCTGAAGTTTGCATCGTTAGAATGCAACGAAAATGATTTTTCTCTTAATTTCGCACATTTCCTTTGGCAG
This sequence comes from Ophion ellenae, assembly GCA_963210295.1. NCBI lineage: Eukaryota > Metazoa > Arthropoda > Insecta > Hymenoptera > Ichneumonidae > Ophion > Ophion ellenae. Next base: position 45,359,764 of record OY723387.1, read on the forward strand.
ATTTAAGATACGAAAATAACGCGAACATTTTGTAGGATTCTCGTTTAGCGATCTGCAACAAATATGCGGAATATGATTTTGAAAAGTAATGAAAATAAGAAATTAAAATAAAAATTCGTTGCATTCCAACGATGCAAACTTCAACACCATCAATTGAGCACAGTTTCTCAAGAACAATTGCGAATTCTATGGTCGAGTTCTATTGTGAATGAATGCCACGAGATATTAACTATGTTAAATTCACTTTAAAAAAAGATTGTGCTATTCACCGAATTGATTTTTTTCTTGACCACGATGTAGCTAAAGTTATTGGAACTTTGAAGTGAAATTTTTAGGGGACGTTTGGACGCCTAGGGAAAGAAATGAGTACAAGCTTGAAATATAAAAATACGTTTTTTTTTTATCGCGTTGTTTTATAGCCAAGGATCTTAACTGTAATTTGCAACAAAAATGTTGTCACTATTCCAAAAATGGGCCAAATTCTGGCGAATTTTGTGAAGGGTCAAATTGCCCACTGCGCTACGTCATCTAATTTGTATCTCAAAATGTTCTCGTCCGATTCACTTCAAATTCGGACGGAGCATATATAATAGCATTTTCTATCGTGTAATCGGATGATTTTTTTCATACCTTTATCAATTCGTTGATAACAAATGCTTAAGGTTATATTTTAGTCGAAAATCGATCTTTTTTATGTACAGCTTGAATATTAAAACGCACACACGCCCATGTCCATATCTGCCGCACGTAGAAAGAACTTAGCAGCCATCCAATAATCATGTACGTGCCCCCGCACTCGTGATTCGACACCCACTTTTTTTACTAAATAAATTCGACCATACAATTTGAGCAGCATCCTGAGAAGCTGAGCTGGTCGAAAGGCCGGGAAAAACAGCGAGCCAATTCTAATTACGAAATTGATTACAAAACGACCCAGCCACAAAGCAAGAAACAGAAGAACGTAATTCTCATTCATTTGAAAAGTCATCGTTCCAATTATGAAATCGATGGTTTGGCGTAGGTGCGGTTTATTCACTTTTATAGTTTCTTTTTTACCCGAAGAATTATCGGAATAAAAGTCGTGGGATTCGCGTGATCTGCACTTGTCGCGGCAAATTCCCTCGGCCGTTTCCCGTACGTACATACGCGGCGCGCGATTTCTCTCTGCATCGATACTTTTGAATGGCTGCTACTCGAAAGGTATCTCAAGGATACTCTCCCGCGTCTCGTGCGTTCATTACGTATGTATCTAAGGGTATATGTCCATTAGCGAGTGGGCAATCGACCTCAGCACGGTTTCTCGAGTCTGGAACCTCTTTCTTTTTTTTCTTCTTTTTTTCTTCCCCCATACATGTTTCTCTCTCCCTCTCTCTCTCTCTCTCCCTCTCTTACTTTCCGATGTCCGAAGTGCAACACGTGTACCGACCACTAGAGTAACGATTCGCCGGAATAAAATTTTCGATGCTTCAGAGGATTCAGGCCTGAAAAGCCTCACATTTTGCCCCGAATGCTTATTTCAAAGACATTCGACTTCGGGGATCGCCCTCCCAATAGTCCATCATGCCCATATAACGTTGAAATGCAACGAAAATTCATTCTTTTTAATCCAATTTTTTTCGGTCGATCAAGGCTGTAAAAGTCGCTTCAACGCTTCTACGTTTCCTTGTTAGAAATTTACGACCTCAAATTGCGAAAAGAAGGCTTTGGATAATGATAAAATTAAGGGAAGACTCTACTGAAATTGCCCATTTTCGACCGTTTTATTTGGAATTTTTTTCAAATAAAGGGATAATATACATGGTCAAAAGAACTTTTTGGCTTTATTAGGTATATATTGAAATATGTAAAAAAAAATTATTTGACGTAAGAATGCAAAATGGCGGCGCACGAGTCGCTATAGCACTACTGGTTTTCTAAGAGTGAAATATTTTGGTCAATTGTGTTTTGTTACTTTTGTTAATTATATTTGGTTACTAGTTCGCGCAGTCGAGTACGGGGGGAAATACAAAAATAATGAAAAAGAAAAAATAGAGACGATTTTGAAAAAAAGTATCGTTTTTTCGACCATAATTTTCATGTAAAAAGTGATATATTTTTTACAATTTTCAATTAATCAAAAAAGCGCTCGTACTTGGCAGTCAAAGCAATCGAAGACGCTACAGTTAAAATTTCAAGTCGATTGGACGAAAATTGTTCGATTTCTGCTGCGTGCTGATTTAAAAAACATGGTTTTGAGAAAAACATGTTTGAAGTCAACGGTTTTATAGACGCTACAGCTGATGACATTTCTTTCCGCAATCTCATGCCACCTATTGGTAGAAAATACAACTATTTTTAGTCGGTAACTTTTTCTCCAAAGATAATAGACTTACAAGAGTCGAGAATCCTCAAAAATAGCTCGAAAACCACTTTAAAACTGTTTTTTCACCTATAAACGGATATGCATCATATTTTTGAAGGTTTAAAGGATTTTTTAAAAATATTTCCAAAAAACAATTTTTTGAAAACTTTAGTGGTGAAAACTTTAGTGCTCCCTTAATGAAAAAAAATATCGTTGCATCCACACGATGGAAGCTGCAAAGTCATGATGCCCATACTCAACGTTATGTCAAGGCCATGTATAACACGCTGCGAATTTTCGACGCGGTCATGACGCTACTGCCGAATTTGTAGTTTTTGTCTAGGTGCCACCGCAAACTACCGCCAGATGTCGCAGCAAACGGCTACCAAGCACACTACAGCAAAGAGCAGAGACCCAATAGGCGACGGTTGCTGCAAGTCCGTGTGTTATGCGTGCATATGTGTACACGTCAGCATGCGGGATCAGCGCCAGTGGGAAAACTGATGTACTAGATTTTAGGGATTATCGATTATAGTTTGAGCTTCGTTGGTACGATGTCGCTAGTTTTGTGCAAAAAAGAAACTCTAAACCCCAATTTCTCTGTCATTATTCCATAAAGTCCGTTGCAACCACGCTGAAAATATGTTTTTTCTCACTGTCGACAGTCTAAGGGACTTGAAATGCGCATAAATTTGGTGCATCAGTTAGCAATTCACAATTCATCCTATGGTAACTACGATCTGTTAAGTTTTTTTTTCTTCAAAATTTGGCCAAATGTCAGCCCTCAGGCTCGTTCTGCAACAATATCACATGTACACGAGAAATTTCATTTCAATTGGTTGTATCGTTTAGTCGAAATTAGGGCTCAAAATTTCGAAGTGGTCGGAGTGGGGGATGCATGGCCTTAATCCTAATAGCTTTAACGTCACCTTCGGCTAAATGTAAGCATATTTGTATTAAGAGGTCTACATGAGCTTGAGATGACAAAAATACGATTTTTTTTATCACAGTGTTCTATAGCCTGGCGCCTTAATGTTTATTTGCAACAAAGATTTTGTCGAATTTCGAAAAATTAACCGAGTTATGAATCTTTGTGAAAGATTAGATCGTTTACTGTGCTATGGCGAACCGCCTCCCTGCGATTTACCCTTTTTTCTTTTACGGTTTTCTCGAAACTTTTATGAAACGGTGTAGGTCATACCTCAAAATCTATTCCTCCGATTCACTTCACACCCGGACAGAGCGTAGTATTTTTTATCGTATGACCGAATTACTTTTTTCGTGCCTATCCATTGGTTAATAAGGAATTATTCAAGTAATTTTTTTGTAAAAAATCAAAGGTTTTTTTTCTACAGATTTGCTGTTTTCGTATTGTTAGGGTAGTTCTGTAGTTTTGGTCAAATCTTAGGAATTGGTTGAAATCTAAGTATGATGTAGATATGACCTTCATGGACTGATGCCCAAAAATTCAATCCGATTGACCGTTTAGTTCATGAGATAATTGCAATTGAATGTGGGTATTTTTGTACGCGATCCCTATACCTAACAGGTAAACCGATAGGAGTTTGCGAGCATTTCTCGATATAGGTTCTAAACGGATCTTACGATTTTAAAATAAAAACACACGTGTACGCAGTACTATCGTGGGATTGATTTTAAAAAAAATGACAAACTTTGACCGTTTACTTTCGGAGATATCGACTTATGAAAAGTGGTAATTTTATTCCACACCGAACTCGGGCCCAACCATCTTAGTCCAGTCTTCAGGATTTCACCTGGAATTATGAATTTTTATTATCATACTAAAAGTAAATATTTTCATTTTTCACTTCAGATCACCTTAGTTGTTGAAACCATGGGGTTGAAGTTTATATCGTTGGAATGCACCGAAAATACTTCTTTACTTTGTGCACTATTCACACTTTTCTTTTGCAGGTTTAGGTTGTGGATCTTTCATTAGGATCTTAAAAAATATTTCAACTATATTTGAAGTCTAAATATGCCAAAAAATATTGAGCAATACAAAAAAAAAGATTTTCGTTGCACACCATCGATGCAGCAATGACGGCGCATTGTTTGAATAATAATAACTTCACTGTTTATCAACATATTTTAAAAAACTACAGATATTGCACAAAGTGGCACTATTTCATGGCATTGAAAATGTAATCAGACTTTTCGGGTAATAAAAAACAGGTACATGTAAATAATATGAGTTGGTTTTCATAATTTTTCAAAAAAATGTTGATGCTTTGGTTTGTTTTGGTTTGTTTTGGATTTGTTTGGACTCGTTAGAGTTTGTTCGAGTTTGTTTGTATAATAATTGTTATATAATTTTTGTAATATATTTGTAATATAAGTTGCAATATAGTTTTAGACTAATAACAAGATTAGAATTAGGTCGGAAAAGGGAATTTTGCAACCAATCACAGGCATTCAGCATGTAGCAGCTCCCCCCACTTTACTACAACACAGTGGCAGTGGAGTGGGGGTAACGTTGGTTTCGTGTGACATCCAGCTAACACAGACACCTATACCCAGCCTACCTCAAGAAACATATACAGTTTTAAAAGCATTTCCAATGCTGAAAAACTCAAACTTCACCCGACTATGTGATAAGTGTCTGTAAATTCCCATGCCGGTTATCCCAATAACCTCACCAGAATAAAATATTGAGAGTCGACCTGTATTCTTGGCGCTAAGCTCATGCAGACCCGTGAAGTTAATTTCCAGTACCTGCTTTCGTCCAAAATCGAATATTCGCTTGGAAAATAACTACGGATCCCCTTAAAAACAGCAGGATGCATTGATAGCCAACATAACACCGGCATAGCGGGCTCGTAATATCCTTCCCATATACACACATGTACAGTCGAACCTCGATATAACGAAGATTTGTCCATTCCCTTCCGATAGACACCCGACACCTTGACACAACGACATAATAATATACATTATGGCGGGATATGCATTTAGACCGGAAAAAAGCAATATTGAGGAATTTTTTAAACTAAAAAATAATTATTCCGTTTACAATTATCAAACTTTAGGTATACTTTAATAGTATTTTTATGTATACGAAACCATTCTTTTTAATTAATTCATCATCAAAATGACGGAGCTGTGGCAGAGTTTTACAGCAAGCCCCTATGGAAATTTATATACGCAAAAATATACTGCAAATTTATTTTATTAATAATTGTAATATATGTGAAATGTATGCCATATATTGAAAATATATGTTGCATATATGTGCCAAATTCTAATTTTCGTAACGTTTTTATACATGAGATGTATATGCGTGGTATTACTGTATAGCAATGTATCATATATCAATGATATATGTAGCATTTACCCTGCATATATACCATATATATTTAGCATATATGTTGCATACACACTGCATACATACCACATATATACTGCATAAATGGTACATATATGCCACATATATACAGATATGCGTAGCATATCTGTATATAGTGTTTATTTGTAATAGTGTACTTTAACTGTAAGTTAAGTTTTTTTAAGTTTGAGTTTTAAGTTTTATTAAGTTTAACTGTAATAGTGTTTATACACAGCATATATTTTTTGTCAGGAATATGTATCAAAAATTTATGCGTCATATATGACGCATAAATGACACATATATGAGTCATATATCACGCATATATTTTTGATATATTTTTCTGACAAAAAAATATATTGAAAATATATCGAAAATATATGCGTCGTATATGCCTCATATATGCATCACATATGGTGTTTGTACGTAGCATATATTTTTTTGTCAGAAAAATATATCGAAAATATATGGGTCATATATGCGTCATATATTTGGTGCATATATACTGAATATATACGTATTATTCTATTTTTCGTCACTATACATGCGACCGACATATATATATGTAGCATATATTTTCTGCATATATATTACACACATAAATTTCCATGGGAGAGGTCGCCGCGGGAGTTGCGAATCGGCGCGCAGTCTATCTTCCCGTAGACTTTGATTTGCAAAAAAGAACATGCATAGTTTCTGTGACGGTAATTAAAATGAAGAAAATGCAAATTCAAGGAAATGGCACCCATTCACAACAAAAAATCAACATTTTACACAACATTTCTGTAAAATGTGGATTTTACAGAATGGAGGGTTACACCCACTTGCGATTTTGAAAAAATCGATTTTTTTTTATTGCATTTTTTTAAAGTATAAGTATCTGAGAATATGTCCTGAAAATTTTAAGTCGATGCGAACAAAATTGACTGAGATATGAGCGTTGAAATAGAGGAATCCTCGTTGAAAGAGCGTTGAAAGAGAAACTTTAAACGCATTTTTCTCAAAATGGCATTTCTGAAGTCGGTGACCAAGATTACTCGAACACTAATGAACCTATCTTCTTTAAATTTTGCAGGCTTATTTAATACATAAAAATGTAGTCTTTAATCGTTCGATTTTTTTTTTCGAAAAAAATGGCCGTTTTATATCCAAAAAACGGCCGTTTTTTTTCGTTAAAATCGAACCATTAACTTTGACTGTCCGCCATTTTGTGAAAAATGAATATTTTTTAAAATCCTTCTATTAATGACTAGTTTATACTTATATTTGACTAAATCCATCCGCATTTTTTTTCCAGATGATCCACTTCGCCGCAATGTTGGTCGCCGCAAACCGTGTATATAAAAACATTATTTCATTGACGGCCATTTGCCACTAAACAATGTAATATTTTTCAATAAAAAAATTACTGAAAGTTCTTCAAGATGTGTTATTTAAGATGGTATATTGATCGATTAAAAAAGTTTTGTAGTTGTCTTTAAAAAAATTCATGAAAAAGGCCTTTTTTGCGCTACAAGTGGGGGTAACGCCTTAAAAAAGTCGTCTTTTTCCAATTTTTCAAAAACAATTCTCGTCAAGTAGAAAGTACCAATATTATCAATATTTCTACCAAGTTTCAACTCAATCGGCTTAATAGTTTTTGAGTAATCCTGCACGCCAATTTCGATAATGCAGTTTTGAGAAAAACGCGTTTGAAGTTCACGCCTGCTCCGAATCCGAGCGGTGAGACACAGCGTTGACGGGCTGTAACGTTTGAGGTTTTTCGAATTTCGCTTTGGAACTTTGGGAAAATATTCTACATATATAGTTCTATCGTTTAACGAAAAAAAATCGACTTTTTGATCGTTATAAATGTATATCCCGCCTTATGCTCTAATATCTGATTGCTTGGAAAAATTGCTCAAATTTAAACCATTCTTTCTTTTAAAAATATCTCTATATTGATAATACTAGTATATTTTTATTCGAGAACATGACCTCGATGTAACGAAACCTCAATATAACCAAAACTCACCATGTTGAAGTTTGCATCGTTGGAATGCAGAGAAAATTCTTTTTTAATTCTTCTTCATTTTTGCTATCATCAAGAACTTTATCCTTCAAATGTGAGCAGCCGATTGCGGATAAAAATAGGAAAAAACGTTTGAGTGGCTTTTATGATCCAAATTGGTCCAAAAAAAAGTTTGGGCTACTAAACTTCCGTTGCGTTCCATCGATGCAAACTTCACTGTCGTGAAAACTCGATATAACGAACTTCCCTAGAGATTCGTTATATCGAGGTTCGACTGTACACACACACTAACGCGCGCCAGGTTGTTTATCGCGAAAAGTTAAGAGCCAGCGGGATCCGTTATTAGATATAAAACAACGTCAAGAGCGTCATGTGCATAACGTGACCGGACTCCCCTTCCCGTTCCGCTCATCTCCGGAACGTCATTCCCGCTTGCCTTTCCTCGATCCTGCAGAAAAAACCTCTCCACTCTTGATCACGTTACGTCGACTGCACTCCTCCGTATAATTAGCATAACGATTGTCGCTATTTTTCCCCCGAGACGTACAGCTCACGAGTCGTCGACTCTCGGCTATTCCCATTGAACCGCAATATTCATCGTCAGGCCAAAAAAAAACAAACATCGAGCACCAACAAATCCGACCGTACCATTTTTTTTCCATACGAATCGCCCGTGTTCATTTACCATTCCCGCTTGACGCTCCGAAACCGATAAGAATGAATGAGCGATGAAGAATGAAAAAGAAATAATTTTCTCTCGCACAGTCGCGAGAAAACCCGTTTACTCTCGACCGCGAATTCTTTTTTATCGTCGCTTCACGATCTTCTGGTTCGTTTCGAATGGTGTCTTTTTTTTGTTCCTCGGTTTACGCACTCCTCGCAATCGTTCCATCGAGGAAGCGAATTTTACGATTCATTCGTGACACTCCCCACCACGGGCTGAGTATCGACGACGATGAGGGAAGGAAAAAGAAAAAAGAAAAACATGTAGCGTTACCCCTCACGGATTACTGTACCGTAATTTGGCCAAATTGGATACGTTCGAGACGCGGATTATTATCCGTGTGAGACTCGAAAGTAACGTTAGATCTCTCGTAACGTAACTCGCGGGCGCGCGCGCGCGAATCTCAATTAACGAACTCGGAACAATATGTAATTACGATTGGACGCATTTTTTTGCCGCGAGCTTCCGAGCATCTTCCACTCTTTCTCTCGCTATTCCTTTCTCTCGCTCTTTCTTTTCTGCACCGTGTGGCTTCGGCTTTGTTACATATGTATACTCTTTATCGAGAATAATAACACCTTGCTCATTATAATAACCTCGACGCAGTACGCCTGTATCAAAGATTTATCTTGTTACAGAGAGATATATATATATATATATATATATATATATATATATATATATATATATATATATATATATATATATATATATATATATATATATATATATATAAAAGTTATGCGAACGTAACACAAGATTCACCCGAGATCAAGGTATATGAAGAGCCGGTTTACCGATTAGCCTACACCATGCACGTACTCTCGTTACGGCTCACGCGATCCGCCAACTTCGCGGGTATAAAAACAAAATTATTATTTATTACACGATTCCCGAGTGTGTGTATGCGTATGCATGCACGTCTGTATGTGTGTAGATAATAAGGGCGTTAAACCGAATGATACACGTGTCCGAAGCTAATTTCACGGGATCGCGTTTTCTTACGCCGTATTCAATGGGTCTTGTGAGCCTTGTCGATGAGGTGTTCATGATATCGGAGTTTGCATCGGTGGAAACCAATAAAAATATTGTTTTTTCTATTGCCCAATTTTTGTCGGCACATTTACGACATAAATATCGTTGGAATGATTTTGAAGATCCTTCATAGGGATCCGTAACCTGAACCGGGAAAAGCAAAGTATAGATACCCATGTAGAGGTTGCCATGAGTTGCCCAATGTTACGATCAGACTAATATTGGGACTATCGTATAAGCCAACAAAAGAGAAATAACACTGGCCCATTACTGTTCCGCTCTAAACTGAAAACTGGCACAATATCGGCCCATCCCTAAAGCCTGTCCTAGCCCATCTTTAAAAACTAATAAACAGCCGTGATAGTTAAACTAAATTTGCCAATTTAAAAACTGGGGATACTAAAATGCTGACAATTCCATTGGCCCAATATTGTTCCGTTATCAATTGAAAACCGGCACAATATCGGCCCATCGTTTAAAACCAATAAATAGCCGTGATGGTTGAACTATATTTGCCAATTTGAAAACTGGTAGTGCTAAAATACTGGCTATTACATTGGCTCATTATTATCTCGTTCTAAATTGAAAACCGACACAATATCGGCCCATAGTTAAAACCTATCATGGCCCATCTTTTAAATTCATTAAACAGTCATGATAGATAAACAATATTTGCCAATTTCTAAACCGGTGATGCTGAAGTACTGCCAATTACATTGGCCCATTATTGTTCCGTTATAAATTGAGAACTGGCACAATATCGGCCCATTACTAAAACCTATCCGGGCCCATCTGTTAAAACCAATAAACAGCCGTGACAATTCATCGAAATTTGCCAATTTTAAAACTGACAATGCTGAAGTACTGGAAATTACATTTAATTAATCTAAGCCCTTTATTGGCTAAGTGGGTCAGACCATACCTGCTTTTATTTTATTTAAGCCTTGGGTTATTCATTATCTGTATATTGTACCAGCATAGGCAGATAACTGGCACGCCATATATTAATCGTCTATATTTTGTAGTTCAGTTTTTTAAATCAAGTCTTGGCCTATTATTGGCATTTGTAAATAATCAACATAAGTAAGTAAAATATGCCACTTTCGAAACCTGTCATATACGCAAATCACAATTTATTTCAAGGTTATTCCATGAAATATGTATCCATAAGGACTAATCTCGGGCCAATCTTGGCCCGACATAGGTTGAATATTTATCACGCACTCAAACAAATCCAAACAAATTCACGGCCCAATATTTTAGATAGACTAACTTCTAGATAGACCAACTGTGAAGGCCCATCATAGAGCCAGTGGTCAATTTCTACATAGGCCCTTTAAGAGGGCCCACATGGGGCCAATTGCAATCACCAACATTGCCGCTACAATGAATTAAATCATTGGCCCAATAATTGTTGGCTCTGTTGGCCGATATCGGGCCGTTCTCATCATTTCTACAAAGGCACCTTATTGGTAAATACTCACGGCCCAATATTCTAGAAAGGCTAACAGTGAAGGCCCGTCCCAGGCCCAACGGTCAATCTCTACATGGGTGGGAGTCAAACTGAAGAAATGCAAAAATACAGAAGGATTTTTGTTGCTTCCAACGATGCAAACTTCAATGCCATAGCTTCGGTCGATCGTATTGAAAAGTTTGACGTTGGGAACGTAGTGCCCAGGAGAGTTATTGCGGCTTGTAGTTGGGGTGAAAATGGCGAAAAGTGAACAGCTCATCTTATTACGATTCGTTTCATCTAGTGAAAATGTGAGTTTATTCGCGTGAGTTTACTCGGCACGAAATTTCGTGTCGAATGTCGTAGTGCGCATACGTGAGCTTCTTTTCCTAAAGCAGCGACGACATTTTAAGGTAGTCCTGTCGCTTCACACTAGTCATACCACTGATCATACTTGAGACTTGTACAATTTACATTTTTAACATATGCAATGAAAAAAAATTTGTAGCAACTAAATTTTCCATGGGTAAACTGTTTAATGAATGTTCACATTTAATTAGAAAAATGAATAAATAGTTATTTTGAATGTATCAAATAAATAGTTATTTTAAATGTATATAAATTAAAATATCATGAAAACCTGTCTTTATGATATTCACCCGAGAACATGGTCTTACATACAGGTCTTAAAACGATGGTGGTGGGTGAAGGTTCACTTTGCGTCCAGGTTTGCTTCAATTTTTGGCCGCTTGGTGTAGTTTGCGAAGAAGACAGCAATATCATATGTCTCTGCCTTGCATACAGCGCATGCACTTTGGACTGTAATGTCTCGGTATACGGGTTCTTGTGTCTTTTTTGTAAGAAATATCCATTACACGGAAAGTAAACGACAAAAGTATGTATTTGCATGCTAAAATGAACAAATGAATCCATGCTTAAAAATATCACCATACCTATACCCGTGCGGAAAACTGATAGGGCATCCCTAATAAAAATAAGGGCCTTTCAGGGCTTTCCTAGTGCTTTCCCTAGTAGGGATTTCCACAATGGGCCCAGACTTGGCCATTATCGGGATAAACTTGTAGGGATTTCCACAATAGGCCCCGACTTGGCCATTATGGGGATAAACCTGTAGGGATTTCCACAAAAGGACCCGACTTGGCCATTATAGGGATAAACCTGTAGGGGTTTCCACAATAGGCCCAGACTTGGCCAGTATAGGGATAAACAAGTAGAGATCTCCACAATAGGCCCAGATCTGCCTATTATAGCGATAAACCAGTATAAATAGCTTAAGCTACATGGTTGATGGTATTTCAATTATTCAAATCGATTATATACATCGACCGAATAATTTTCTCGAACGCAAATTGGGAAAAAGCGTAAGGGCATTAGCAAATAAAAAATCAACGATGAACACAAATATGCAGACAAACATCAGACAGTATTTATTTATAAAATGTAAGAAACCTTTTACATAGATACAAACAATTACTCATGGTTTCACTCATACATGGAGTAATGCTAGTGCATAAGTGTGCACAGTCCCAACCGGTTTTTTCGACATTTTTATAGCAACTAATTTCCGCTCAATACTCATCATAGGGAACATTATTTCTTCTGAAGACTTCGCTGATATTTCCCATTCATAAACTTTATCTGACTGTGTAGGATAAGTAAATAAATTGGTCTTTGTTTTCCAGATCTTTCCCTCAATGGAAATAGATTCTAGTGATTCAGTATACCCATATATTTTTTTTTATTTCTACTACACATTCATTCCTTAGAATGGATTATTTTTTGTATTAATTTTGTCATGGCAGTTTGTCATAAAGGCTCGCATGCAAATACGCAATCACATTTCTACGCGCGCACACATACATACACATGTACTCACGCCCACACCTATGCCCATGAACAATTACATAAAAACAAATACAGATATACCCTGACGCATTTAACATACACGTATATCCACTGATATGGATATTTTATGGCGCTGAAATGGTTATGATGAGGCGCCGTTGAGGCATCTTTAGGGCGCTAAAATGGTTTTGATGAGGCGCCATTGAGGCAACTTATAAGGCCCCGGTCGTTGCGCCTTTAAGGGCCCTTGTTGACAAAGTGTGACCGGCCGCTAACGGCCCTCATGTGGCTTCCAGATTAGGGCCCGAATAAAGTCAGGGGAATATTATTGGGGCCCGATCACAGCCCCAACTCAATTTCCGCACGGGTAATAACCGCGTGCAAGACTCAAGCGACTATGATACAGATGATTGATATGTTGTTCTTTGTATTGCGATGGTAGTTGAGCTGAATTGTTACGCTGCGCACTCGGAACCCAAAAGTTCTCGATTGTCACTGAATTAAATTGTAAATAACAGTTATTTAGGCATATCCAACTTTTTTTTGTACGCGTAACTATTTTTAACTGTTATACGCACGCCTATACGACGAAACCTTTTATTATCGTTTAGGTTCGTCTCATGACACCCGCCGATCACGACGCACGGTGGCGACGATAAGAAACAAAACCTTGGACACTAACAAGGAACATCAGTTTGGTGTCCTCCTCCGATTTTGTTGAAACTTCTTTATGTGGAAGAGTATCAAAAATTAAGAGACACGTATTTTTTTTATAGGCGGAAGAACGGTTTTAAGGGGTGAAAGGCACCCTCGAAAATAAGGGTGTTTTTCGTTTTTCGTCGATAACGCTATCGTTCTTATCTCCAATGTATAGTACACAAAAAATAAACATTGTTGCAATGTGAATTTTTTAAATATCTCGTACCGTCAAAACGTTATCGACGAAAAACGAAAAACATCCCCATTTTGAGAGTGCGTTTCACCCCTTGAAACCGTTTTCCCGCCGATAAAAAAAAATACGTGTCTCTTAGTTTTTAATACTCTTTCACATAAAAAAGTTTCAACAAAATCGGAGAAGGACACCAAAGTGATGTTGCTTGTAAGCGGCCCACTCAACGCCTATCAAATACGACTGTCGTTTTAATACCTGTACGTAAGGGATCGTCCACTAATCACGTGAGGTTGTTTGGCTACTTTGTGAGCCCCCGTCCCTCCCCCATGGTGATGTGGGGTCGTCCATAATTTACGTGAGGCTCAAATAGGGGGGGGGGGGGATTTGGATAACAGAAACCGCACCACATGGGGGAGGGGGGCCTCAAAAAGTGGCCAAAAAACCTCACGTGATTAATGGCCGATCCCTAAGACCGTGCTCGAGAACCGTAGTTGTAGGCCCCCTGGCGTCTAAACTTCTAAGCAGCGATGGTAGAAAAAAATGTCCGTGAGATTCGGATATTCAGAAGTGGCCAGTTTTACCACTGCGTCGCCTCGATCTACTGATCCTATCCATTTGGTCTACACTGCGTCGACGCAATAAAGGCAATGGTTCAAATTTTATTTTTAATGGCGAAAAAAATAGCTTAATTTTCACGTACAATACGATTTTGGTTGGCAACGACACTAAATACTTTGACTTTACGAAACTGTTTTATCGCTTGACGCGGAATCGTGATTTTTGCGTCATCAAGGTATTACTTTTACGAACCCAAATATTAAAGAATCAACTGATTTTCGTCTATAATCAAGGGAAAGTACATCCCAGTATGCTGGTGAAATTTCAAGTCAAGTTACCGAACTTTTAACGTAAAATTGCGGCTCTAAAAATCGTCTCATTTATACGGCGCTTTATGGAGATGACACGCTGGACAAATTTATATCTATAATTTATGCACTAAATAACTCTAGATGCTTTTTTTGTTCGAGTTTATCGTTGGGTATAATAATTGATTGTGACTTATGCTTATTAAGCACCACTCTATTTTACTAATAATTCAAAAGGGCCTATTTAATTTACTAATAATTCGAAAGGGCCCCCACAGAATAAGACCCTGCGCGAAAGGAATACCTTAACGGGTTATACGCAGTAAGGAATTTCAAAAAATCGATTTTTTTTTTATTGCATTTTCGGAATGTACAAATATGTGAGTATATTACCTGAAAATTTCAAATCGATCCAGCGAATATTCTCGGAAATACACACGTGTTTGTGAGGACGCTCGGAGCGCTGCAAAGTTGGATGTTGAAACTTCAAACGCGTTTTTCTCAAAACGGTGTATTCAATGTCGGTGAGCACGATTTCTCAAAAACGGCTCAACCGATCGGTCTGCAATTTCAACACAACCTTGTCAGATATGATCGTCAGGTACTGATCGAAGGAATAAGATTTCCGATAATTATTTCCACTTTTTTCAACGATTTAACGAAAAAAATTTGGTCGAAAATCGAAATTGTTTTTTTCCGGAGCCACCATTTTGTCAAAAATTAAAATTTCGACGATTCCTTCGATCAATACCTGGATTCATCTATCCCCTAAAAGAATCTTTTTGGTTTTTTCATTTTAGATAATCCAAACCGGAGATACTTTGCTCACAGCCGGACACTTTTTTTCGGGGACCTCCAGGAGACTTCCTACAGGAGCAATGTTAATGAATATTTTTGAAAATGAAAAATGCCAATCTAAAGCTAAAAGATGCCACTACACTGCCGAATACTTTTCGTTCTGCCCAAATGAAATCCTTTTCCAGAAAAAAAACGTGAAAAAAAACGACTTTTTTGGCCTAGTAGCTGCGTATAACGCCTTAAGAGATCATCAGAGTGTAAAATTTTCGAAAAATCGATTATATTTTTGCATTATCCGATAGTATAGACATTTATAAACATGCTGTTCAATTTTTGGGGCGAAATTCAAATAATTTCCATCGCTACAGCCTTTCTTAGAGAAAGTGATTCGAGCCGCGGCGTGAGTTTGTTTTCAAAACGGTGTACACCCTCAAAGGAAGAGTTTTTAAGCTATCCGTCTCAAATGATGACACAACATTCTTCACGCCATTCTTTATCTTGCTATGGAAGCTTTTTAAAATTTATTTTAACCTTCATTGTTTTTTAAGGGGTTACCCCACTTACGATTTTGAAAAAATCGATTGTTTTTCATTGCATTTTTTTGAAGTATAAGTATCTGAGAATATGTCCTGAAAATTTCAAGTCGATACGAACAAAATTGGCTGAAATATGAGCGTTGAAAGAGAAGAATCCGCGTTGAAAGAGCGTTGAACGAGAACCTTTAAACGCGTTTTTCTCAAAATGGCATTTCTGAAGTCGGTGACCAAGATTACTCGAACACTAATGAACAGATCTCCTTGAAATTTTGCAGGCTTATTTAATACATAAAAATGTAGTCTTTAATCGTTCGATTTTTCTTTTTCGAAAAAAATGGCCGTTTTATAGCCAAAAAACGGCCGTTTTTTTTTCGTTAAAATCGAACCATTAACTTTGACTGTCCGCCATTTTGTGAAAAATGAATATTTTTTAAAATCCTTCGATTAAATACTAGTGTATACTTATATTTGACTAAATCCATGCGCATTTTTTTTTCAGATGATCCACTTCGCCGCAATGTTGGTCACCGCAAACCGTGTATATAAAAACATTATTTCATTGACGGCCATTTGCCACTAAACAATGTAATATTTTTCAATAAAAAAATTACTGAAAGTTCTTTAAGATGTGTTCTTTAAGATGGTATATTGATCGATTAAAAAAGTTTTGTAGTTTTCTTTAAAAAATTTCATGAAAAAGGCCTTTTTTGCGCTACAAGTGGGGGTAACGCCTTAACGAAAAACTGTCAAAAAAGTAGGCTAAATTCGATAGTTATTTTTCAAACCACCACCATTTTGTCAATTTTGGTTTTTAAAAATCTCCATAGCAATACTGATTAATTATCTTTCATACTGATTAATTATCTTTCATACTGATTAATTATCTTTCATACTGATTAATTATCTTTTTACAAATTTTGTTTCAGATAATATTTACGGCCACAACCGTGTGCACCGTTAGAACTCTTTTTTTTCGAAGACATTTTGTCGACAACAGAAAATGTATTTTCTGTTCTTCATGAATGCCATGATTTGACATTAAAAAAATCAGACTGATGTTTGGATAGTGAAAAATTTGCAATATAAAACAAAAATCCTACGTACTTCCATAGAAAATGTATTTTTCAAGATATATTCAACATTTCAAGTGAATCGGTTGCAAATTGTCTGAGTTATGTTTCCGGCCAACTTAAAAAATGCAGTTTCGAGTTAAACGCTGCACAGCCGCCATTTTGAAATTAATCGCTTCAAAAGAATTATTGTATAGAGTCACTGATATGTATGATAAACATCCTTTTTGTAATATCGATTTATTTTGTAGTTTTTTCTGGAAGAAAATCCCGAAAAAGCCTTTTTTCCGCCTCTAGAGTGGCCTAAGGCCTTCAGGGACATTGGGTTCTTTTTATGATGGGTGAAGGAGCATCGGCTGTAACATTTACGGCTCAACGTGAGCAATATATGAAACGACAGCAGCGCCACGCGGTTGAAACCCTTGTTTTCCAACATTTTCGTGCACGTTACTGGGAGCTCGAACTTCCTGTACTTTCTCACCGATGCGTCAAGGGCAGAAAGTCCCATATAGAGATATGCATCAACATGGACATGGAGTAACGTAATACGAACGTTGCGTAGAAGACACGATTAATTATACGCGACTCGAGATCCGATTCAATAGATGCATAATTTAAGATTCTCTCTCACCGTTTTCCCTCCGGCGACCTTACGACGATCGCGCATCAATACCAAGGTTCGCGCGAAGTCTTTTCTCATAATTTGCACGCGTACGCCCGTGGGGTGTTGCTTGTATACTGAAATCGCAGACCGCCCTATGCTGTTCCATTGCACACGTTCCTTTTTCAATACGCGCACTCTTCGCCGTTCGTCATTCTTTCGTGAATGTCAATTTTTTTTACGCCGCTAACTTTTGTCAAAATGTTACAAAAAATGAAGGCTTAAAGAAAATACGCGAAGAATCGCTCCCGTGACGGAAAGGAAACTGTCGCATGGTCACGAATGAGCCGTTGGGTCGATCGCGCGATACCACGGAGACTGACGGCAGAAATAATAATACGCACTTTGGCGCCGCGCGTGTTACAGACTGGCACTTCGCACGCTTGGGGATGGGGGCAGCGTGGCGAATTTCGTAGCAGCCGCTGGAATTACCTTAGCTATCTTTTTTCTGCTTTTTTTCTTTACAACTTTTCATGTCGATACTGCTTTTGTCGAGAACGATCAGTTATTTTTAAATTTTCGGTCACGGGTTACCTCCGGATGGGGCGAACATTTTTTTTTTCGGAGATGTATCAAAAAAGGGTAAATCGTTAAAGAATCCGGCGTAAGATCCAGCACGCATTATTAATTGCCACTTCGATACATTTTTTCATTTATTCATTTAAGGGTGGAGATACCTTTAGGCAATAAAAAAATTGGCTGACTCGTCAGGATTTTTTTTAAGGGGCTATACCAGTGTGAACGCTGAAAATTTGGGGGATTTTCGGGAATTTTTTGGAAGAAAAGTACTCAATTAAGTGTTTTGGAAAATTAAGAATGCATTTGGCTATATTTGACCTATATTGCATAATTTTTTCATAGACAAATATTGAGATCCAAGCGACTTATGCGCTGCCTTCGGAGGCGCAAAAAAAGTTCCTCCACTGCTGACATGATTCCGGCCGATTGAGTAGCTGAAACCGAAAAAGGAAAAAATACCGTTAAACTGGAAGGTATTTCCTGTACAATGACGTATGATTTTCCGAAAATATCCAAATCTAACAAAATGGCACAGTTGTGAAAAAAGTCTGTTTTTTGCTTATAAAATGGTCGTTTTTTTCAATGCGAAAATCGTAATTTTTTATCCAATCAAAAATATCCTACGTCATTGTAGAGTAAATATATTCGAGAGCACTCAGTTCAAATTTCAAGTCAATCGGATAATTGCTTTTTGAATTACAATGTCAGCAAATTTGAAAAATCTCACTTCGAGAAAAGGGCGTTTAAAGATTCAACTATCGATTTTTGCAAGATAAAATGATAGAGATATGGCCTTGAAATTTTTACAGGATATTCTTGAAAGTATAAACTGTCGAAAAAGGCAACAAAAAAAATCGATTTTTTTGGAAGTGTCACACTGGTATAGCCCCTTAAGGAAATAATTCTTCATTATTATTTAGACTTAGGGTATGTTTCATGACTACTTTTGGCTGTTACGTGGTATTTTTTTTTCAAGATTAATCTGTAACAATGGCGGAGGTATGGCACGGTCTTCTAATCTGCATTTTCAGCACTGGCGTGATGGAGAGCTGCAAAATTAATCGACCGATTCTGATGAAATGTGATAAAACATGACCCTAAATGTTCTTGGAAATTGAAAAAAAAAAAAAAAGTATTTTTTATTCCAAAATGTAGCCATTTTTTCGGAAAATTCAATCTTTTTCTTTCAAAGCGTACTATTTAATCGATTGTCAACATTTCTCACTTTTTCTTGGTTCATATTCTGCGTATGAGTGTTAATGAAAGAAAAATATTCTTTGGTTTTGTTTTCAGATTAATCCCGCCGACGCTACGTGTCACGCCGTCTAACAACATCCGCCGCAACCTGTTTAGAAAACCGTGCCCACGGTCTTGCATACAGGCGTTCAAACGACGGTCGTATTTGATAGGCGGCGAGTGGGCCGCTCAGTGTCCAAGCTTATTTTTCTTATCGTCGCCACCGTGTGTCGTTGTGATCGGGGGTTGTCATGAGATTAACCTAAACTGATCATAAAATGTTTCGTCGTATATGCGTATGTGCGTATAACAGTTGGAAATCAGACAATTTAATTCAGTGACAATACAGAACTTTCGGGTTGGCTTGACTTCATCGTCCAGCGTAGAATAGAGCGTGCTTTTCAATTCCGCCGCCAGATGGCGTGGTCCTTATAGATGACATTCTGCTCCCTAAGCCCTCGCTGCCCCCCCAAAAAAGAATACCGTCTTGCCAGGCTATCGAATTCGTCGAAACGTTATGTGCTCTTACAAATGAGATTGAGGGCTTACACCTAGTTGAAATTTTTAAAAATATCGTTTTATGGTTTTCGGGGGATTCTCAAAATATTACAGTTCACAAAAAATTCTCTGAACATTTCATGTTGATCCGTTAAAAATTGAGAGAGTTATGGGCGTTTATAGTCTGGTTCCGCGAACCGGCAAACTTTAACCACGTTTTTTTCAAAATGACTTTTTCAAAATTGGTAATCACGATATCTAAATAATCACTGCACCGATCAACTTTAAATTTGACAAGCTCCTTTTACATATCAGGAACAGTGCTTGAACGAAGGCATTTTTTCTATGCATAGTTTTTTTTGTTTTCAACGAAAGCAGAGCGTTTTTTCACCGAAAGTCGATACTGTGGACGGCGGCCATTTTTTCAAAAATCGAATTCTTATTAAGACGAAGTAGAAGATCTACCACGTGACATTTCTAGGCAAAAACAAAATAACGCGAATTTTTTTTCATACATACATTTTTTTTTAGAGTATCGGAAAATTATTAAAGTTTTTTATTTCTTCGAGATTATAGACAGCTTTAGTACACACTTTTTTCTTTCTAGCGGAATTTTTTTTACTCGGACCGATATTCATTTTTGACAGCTCCTTGGGCCGATATTGAGGTTACGAACGGGGCGCATGTCTCTAACTTCGCGACACTTCTACCAACCTGGGCATTAAGATATACCACGATTTACGACGTTGCCGATTCGTTTCGCGTTAATTGAGCGAGAAAAAGTTATCGAAAATAATTATGCAAAGTAATGAAAACGCTTTATGTAATCACCGAATGTTCAAAAATGCATTTTTTTACAAATAGATGTAAAAAAATAGTTCGAAAATGCACGTATAATGTGACGATTATTGAAAGGCTAACAGTTGGTAACAGTCAATTGGCTCCGTGCATAAGCATAGGGCGCTCCCCTCGTACTTTACCCCCAACGGCTAAACCCCATAACAACCTTAAGGGACCATCACAGTGTCACGGGTCGAAAAATAGCTGATTTTTGCAATTTTTTTCGATGGTTAAATTGCGCTAATCAGTCTGATTTTTTTATGTCCAATCAAAGCACTCATAAAGAACAGAAAATAATTTTTTAAACGTTTATTTTTGTTATTTTTACTTTTTTTTTAACAGTTGAAAATGGCTTCCAAAAAAAGGAGTTCTCACGGTGTACACGGTTGTGGCCGTAAATATTATCGGAAACAAAATTTGTAAAAACGTTATTCATCAGTATGAAAGCCGCTATCTTGCTATGGAGGTTTTTTAAAGATCAAAATTGAGAAAATGGCGGCGGTTTGAAAAAAAAGTATCGAATTTAGCAGATTTTTTCGTGTTTTTCGTTAAAAAAAAGATTAAAAACAACTTCCATAGCAGAATAAAGATTAGCGTGAAGAATGTTGTGTCATAACATGAAACGGATGGGTTGTAAACTTTTCCTTTGAGAGTGTACACCGTTTTGAAAAACGACATTTCCAGAAAAACGCCTTTAAAGTTTCGAGTGCGAAATGTTCATATAAATTGTCTACTTACGATCGATCGGCGATGCCAGGTCCATGTCTATAACCGTCTATACGATCGTGTAATGCAAAAAAATGGATTTTTCGAAAATTTTACACTGTGATGATCCCTTAAGGGAAGGTTCTGCCTTGTTGGGCCAAAAAATGTTCGATTTTTCACCAATTTTTTATGCGAAAAGTATTAAATGTAGAATGTTGATATTTGGTATGTTGACTAAGCGGTCTTTATTGAACATTAAAATATTTTTCAAACGTTGACAAAACATGGCGGTGGGAGTGGGAGGAGCCACGTATGTCGGTGCGCGAGCGATGACATTCTTCGCTTGCGGAAGTCCTAAGTCCCGGACAGGTGATCTGAAGCAAAAAAATTATACATATTTTTACCTTGTACAATATTGTGTATAAGTTGACCTAGAATCAAGAAGAAAAATGGAAAAATTAAAGAATAGTGAGAAAAAAACTGCGAACATTTTTGGAAAAAAAAAAGAAACTTCCTTCCGATCGCTCACAATTTTTTTATTCTTCAATTTTTCTTCTCGATTCTAGGTCTACTTATACACAATATTGTACAAAGTAAAAATGAGTTTGATTTTTTTGCTTCAGTTCACCTGTCCGGGACTTCGGACTTCGTAGCTCCTCCCACTCCCACCGCCGTGTTTGGTGAAACTTTAAAAAATATTTTGATGTTCAATGAAGACCGCTTAGTCAACATACCAAATATCAACATTCTATATTTAATACTTTTCGCATAAAAAATTAGTGAAAAATCGAACATTTTTTGGCGCAACAAGGCAGAACCTTCCCTTAAGGATATTCGGTATGGGCGATACAATGTTGCCATGCTAAACCACGTTAAAAACAGAAAAAATTTCAAAAAGTTCAGAATTTTATAAAATTTGGTTAACATATTCTTTAGTGCCAAATTTGACAATACAAATTTTTTCAGATTTTTCTTCTGCACAGTTATCGAGTAAGTTAATACTAAAGTTCATGTGTATAAGCATAGCGTTTCCATATATATAGGTATACATTGCGGGCATAAGAAATCTGCTTTAAAGGGTTACCCCCACTTGCGATTTAGAAAAAATCGATTTTTTTATTGCATTTTTTTGAAGTATAAGTACCTGAGAATATGCCCTGAAAATTTCAAGTCGATCCGAACAAAATTGACTGAGATATGAGCGTTGAAAGAGAAGAATCCGCGTTGAAAGAGAAACTTTAAACGCGTTTTTCTCAAAATGGCATTTCTGAAGTCGGTGACCAAGATTACTCGAACACTAATGAACCGATCTTCTCGAAATTTTGCAGGCTTATTTAATACATAAAAATTTAGTCTTTAATCGTTCGATTTTTTCTTTTCGAAAAATAATGGCCGTTTTATAGCCAAAAATGGCCGTTTTTCGTTAAAATCGAACCATTAACTTTGACTGTCCGCCATTTTGTGAAAAATGAATATTTTTTAAAATCCTTCGATTAAAGACTAGTTTATACTTATATTTGACTAAATCCATCTGCATTTTTTTTTTAGATGATCCACTTCGCCGCAATGTTGGTCACCGCAAACCGTGTATATAAAAACATTATTTCATTGACGGCCATTTGCCACTAAACAATGTAATATTTTTCAATAAAAAAATTACTGAAAGTTCTTCAAGATGTGTTCTTTAAGATGGTATATTGATCGATTAAAAAAGTTTTGTAGTTTTCTTTAAAAAAATTCATGAAAAAGGCCTTTTTTGCGCTACAAGTGGGGGTAACGCCTTAATGCTTAATTACTCGATAACTAAGTAGAAGAAAATTTTGAAACAATTTGTGTTTTCGCACTTAATGTTGAAGAACATTATCACAAAATTTGATCAATTTCTTAACATTTTGACTTTTGTACCGAAACTCCTTAAGGTGAAGTAGAAGATGTACCACGTGGGATATGGGAGCGATAGCGATACCTGAAATTTTCGAAACGAATCAAAACGAAACGAAATCAGCTACGAATAATATTTAGGGCTAGAGAAAATCGTCGAGCTCTGCGTCAGCGAATTCTACCGAGCTTGATGCTCCTTCCTGAAAAGCTCAAGAAGTTCGTGAGGTTATGCCGATCTTGTATATGCCCTTAAAAAGAAAAACTACGACGAATGGACACACGTACGTTTGAAAGTTTCATGGTTGTGTATATATTATCGTAAATACAGCGTATATAAAACATCTCCGAGTACTTCATCATCGTATAATAATATAGAGACGTATAAATATGTTATACTTTATTACTTTTGTTGTTGTTATATATATAAGTATGTGTGTGTTTGCGCGTGTATATATGTATACATATATATATATACACTCGTGTATAAAAAAAGGGGCGGGAAGTGGTGTTTCTTGTGTTCTTTTTTACTTGCTTTTTTGGGCATCGTAGTGGTGTTTTACAATAACCTCGCGCTCCCACAATCTCTCACACGACGATGGATCAAGGACGAGCGAGATATAACACTGTCTCGCTTTTTATACGATACAAAAATAAAGGGAAAACAAAAGTGGCGAAAAACGTTCCGACTCTCCAGTGGAAAATTCACGCGAATTGCACGCTTTCTCATTCGTTCAAGGACAGAGATTGAAGTTTATAGACATAATATTCTCGTTTGGATTCGCGGTCGATTCGTTCGTCGGGAGTAAAGGAGAGGCGACACGAGAGGTGCCCGCGTTGGGAAAGTCAGAACGAATTGTCCGCGACGTATCGCGTGTCTCGCTGTACACACATGTGCGTGGGTTTTTTTTTTCAGGCTGAATAACCTATACAGCACTTCCGAAGATTTCGCACAGATTTTTCTCTCAGTTATGCCGCAACGTGTGACGAGAAAGAGGCACACGCGACACTAAGTTTCCGATCTTTTGAAATGCTTCTTTTCTTCTGGTTGCCGCTCGTTGAGCCTCCATTAGGCCCGTGGGGACTTCGGAGGATCCAAGACCCCACATTTTCTTCGTCACTGCTTCAATCTTTTTTTTCCAAATCGCCTACCATCTTTCAACAGGATTAAAAAATGCGTATCCTTTTGATCCTTGTTGCAGGATCTATGCAGGAGCTTTCGGTGCAAACGGCTACACTTGTTTTAGGGTTAGAATGTTGCAGTGACAAAATGGCGTCACCAGAGACCCCACGCGCTTATTGGCGCCGGAAGTTCAAAGGCCCAGCTGAGAGTTGAGCGGTCTTTTTGACTTAAAATGTAAACGTTATTGATTTTACAGCAATGATTTTTTATCGCGCTTGTTTTTTTGTCGCTTTTTCGGCATCCGACCAAACTTCTTTCGGTGGAGCGGATAATGGAGATTCGCTTGTTGCAAAAAGATCTTTTTCGCTGTCTGAAATCGCGGTGCTTCGAAACGCAGCTACTCTTCGTGAATTTTTGGGAAATGGTACTAGCACCGTCGGAAAAATGTTGAAATTCCATGGTTGTTACGCATTATTGAGTTAGAAATTCCGAGCTTTTCCACGTGTTCCAGGGTGTTTGGGATCAAATAAAGAACATAATTTTTTTAAGATCATATGTATGAAATTGTGAATTAAAATTACTCTTTTTAAAACTGAAATTCGAAAAATAATTTGAATACTGTAAAAAAAAATATAAAGCAAATAGAGAATCTGTTGTTTATTATAAACTGAATTTTTTATGTCAGTGCCGATAAATGAAAACTAAATATAAAAATCTATCTACAATAATAATCGTGTGGTTGTGTATCGACAAATCAAATGCAAACGTATAGAGCTTTACAGTAAATCGGTTTTTAGTTTTTGACATTTTCAATGCTCGGAACTGCCATAACTTTTTTGTATATAATGAAGAATAATATAAATATTAAAAATATACACATATATGTACTTTTATACTTTTTTTTCTCAAATCGGTTTCATTTTTCGTAATTCTTGCAAAAAGTCAATACCGGAAAAATTCCAGAGAATTTTCAAAATTCCCAGACTTTTCCCTATTTTCCATATGCGTAACAGCCATGAATTTTCGCTTTTCGGGAGGTGTAACATATTGGAGAAAAAAAATCGTCAAAACGGAACGAAGGATTTGCCAGGCTCGGGTAGATCGGTCGACTTTGCCGAGAATGTCCCGTGTGTGGAAGCGTGCACGCTCTTTCGCGAAATACAGTGGTATGGGTGTATGCCGAATAATCGACGGGTCTCGGCCATCGCGATGCACGGAACTTGACACGATAGAGACAATCGCGAGTGTACGGGTGTGCAAATTGCTTTCTCGGTCTCTACGTGAAAAGGGGAAGGGAAAGAGAGGGAGAGGAACGCAATGAGCGAGACATAAGTACACTGGCTTTCGAAAAAAAAAAAAACGTAACATACCCGTAGTTCATAAACTACAAACATGCTCGCAAGTATTCTCTACGAAGAAAGCGGGAAATAGATTTATTGCTGCTATTCAGACGATTCGCTCGACTAACTTTTTTTTTCCCCTACTGTCTTCTTTTTACGAGACCTCCATTAATTTTATAAATAACTTACAAGAGACAAAGATATGAGCAATCATTTTGTTTCGTAGCGTCAAATTTCGTCGCTCTCTCTTTCATCGCTACAGTCGCCCCATTCGATTTTAATAATGTTGAAGTTTTTATCGTTGGAATGCAACGCAAATATTTTTTTTTTTTTGTAAATATTTACAAGTCGGGCTCCACCCCTAATCGGCTCCAACAAAATTTTCACCCGTTCGGCGCTATTCCGCAGTATGAAAATATATTTTTATGATGGGGGAGAGGTATTTTATTAAGGAAAAAAAAATATTTCCGGAAGATATTCGATTTTTGAAATACGTTTGTTTGGGTTTGTTTGGGTTGTCCACGAATTGGCTATGGGGTTGAAATAAGGGTTGAAATTGTCTTCCCAGACTTAAATATTATAAACAAAGTGCCCTGAAATACATCGACTCGGTACAACATTTCTAAACCCCTTTTCTAGCTGGAGGCCCACTTGTAAATATTTACGTTTTTTTTCTCTATTACCGCAACTTTCAATAGCTAAGCGCATTTTTTCAATATTTAGATTTTCATCAAGAATCTATAATCAAAATCGGCAAAAAAAAGATTTCAGACAACGAAAATAAAGAAATGAAGAAAACGAAGAATTTTCATCGCATCCCAACGATGTTTAACACCATTAATTTTACACGCTGAGATCGCACGATACTTGGAAACATTTTGGTTTCTTTTTCCCGTCCATTTAGTCCTGAATCCGCGCAGCCTCGCGGTCGCGAGACCCGATAGGACGCACTCGTTGGATCGACGATACATCCAAAATGATTACACCGGCGCGATTTTTCGTCGGCCCGTATTTGTCGAGGAACAAGATTGCCTTGGCGCAGATTGCAATGAATATTCGCTGATTGTGCTTTTGCCCGCCGTGCGTCCTACCACGTTTTCGAAAACTCCCGAAGAGGACAAATTTTGAGCTTCACGAAGAACAACGGAAAAGTTGAATTTCAATTACGATCTATGACTCGTTTTATTCTATATAAAAAAAATATATACGTGTATATATATTGTAACGCGACGTCCGCCAACAGGAATTCCTCCATGCACTCATCGAAAAAATCGAAAATTCTGACCTCAAACGACCCCATCGAGGACAAAAAAGAGAAAAAAGCGAACTTGTGATTTTCGGTATTGTCATACACGGCCGTACGATCATCATACGATGAACAACATTACCGTTGTGTTTTTGTGTGTTTTTTTTTTAATAGTTGCTGTTGCGTTATGAATTATCCTCTATATAGTGTAAACGGAAAGTATTTACGAGATTTTTTGGTATTATATTTTTCGTTTTTTTTTTTCGTCTTTGTGCGGAATGGCTCTGACGATAAGAAATTTTGATTGCCTCGATTCAATAATAAGTGAACGCGACGTCCCGAGAAACCAGAGTCCAAAAAGTCTACGCGTGATCATCATCGATAAAAATGTCTAATTATTCGGATCCCGGGATTATTTTTAATCCTTGGATCAAGGTTATTCGCGAACGGCTTGAGCATCACTCGTTTTTCGTCCATTGTGCGTTTTGCGTCTCGCGTCTTGTGCATTGCTTCAGCGTACGGTGTTATGCGCAACCGATATATATATATATATATGTATTGCTATGTCCGACCAGCCTTCGTATTTACAAACGTTCCCTACTCCGACCGCCTCAACGCTCACCACTCGCTCTCGGACGCGGATAGTGAAATCTTACGCCGCAAGTACAAAAATTGTACATCTACGTTTCGCGAAGGAGCTCTACAGACGGATTACAAAAAACAATCTTATTTCCATGGGATGTCAACAGAGCGGTCCTGTCCACTCTTTGACACTCTCCTCGGTCACGTTCGAAGTATCGGAGATACGTTTGCACGATAATTCAAATTTTTTTTTCAGTCCAGTAGCCACGAAGAAACTGAATACTCTTCTCAAAACGGCTAATTCAACGAGACGCCATTGCCCGCAAAACTTGCCCAAAAGCGTGAAAGTTTTTGGAAATTACGTTCAAACGAAGGCCGAAAACTATGCTGGGACATTCAATACATTGTGATCAAATTGGGCATTTTGTAAATCTGAATTGGGGCGAGAAAAAGATTTGCTAATTTTCATGATTTTTTATCAAAGGAAATATTTATTCACTATTTTTTAAACTTAGGGTATGTTTTACCGATACTTTTGGCTGTTACATGGTATTTTTTATTTTTATCTATATTTAAACATGGCGGAGGCATGGCATAGTCTTCTAAAGTTCATGTTTAACCCGTGGTTACCATACAGGTGCAAATTTGCACCACCTAAAATGTCTCGTTCGTGACTCTGTGGAAATTTTTGTTTAGTTTTTCACAAATTTTCACTGAATAAATATTATTTTTCGCATTCGAGACCATTACCATTGGATTCCTTGGGCATTTTTACCCCAAGAAACACTGGTTATCGAATACTTTTGGATTATTTATACGAAAGTAATTGTACTTTGAAAATGTAGGATCCAAAATCGCATTAGTGTGGTATGCATGTATCCTCAATCGAGGTGTGGTTACTACGGGTCAAAAGTGACGTCTGACTAAAAACCTAGTGGACCGATTCTGATGAAGTTTGAAGCCAAATGTTTTTGAAAATTTGAAAAACAAAAAGGATTTTTTTATTGCTATATGTAGCCATTGTTCGGGAAATTGAATCTTTTGTTTTAAAGCGTACCATTTTATCGATTTCGAACACTTTTCACTTTTTCTTGGTTCAAACTCTACGTGATAATGAAAGAAAAATTTTCGTTGGTTTTTTTCACGTTAATCCCGCCAGGGCTACGTGTCACGCCGTCTATCGACATCCGCAGCAACCTGTTTAGAAGACCGCCATTTTGAAGTAACCTGTTTAAAACACCGCCGCCATTTTGAATTAATTAAAAAAATACCACGTAACAGCCAAAAGTAGTAATAAAACATAACCTAAGTCTAAAAAATAGTGAAAAAATCTTTCCTTAAAAAAAAAAGATCTCCCCTCTCAATTCGCGAGCATACCGAACACTGAATTCCCGAAGAAAAATACAAAATCCGAAGACTGGGTGATCGAGTTAGCGCAGAACGCCCCGTGCGCGTATCCATCACAAGGCCGCACGATCCCTGCCGATAAATTCCTTCCTCGACGATATCGAAGGAATTACGTGCAATTTACGACAAAAAAAACCGAACGTAGTCAATACACACAAGCTACTCCGAATGATGCCCCCGTTCTTCGAACGTTATTTCACGTTTTTTTTTATAACACTTCGCAATTTTCATTCCGATAAAAACTCCTATCGAATATATCGGAATTATCATCAAAACGATGAGTCGGTAGGAATAATACGAGGAACTAATCCCCATTCGAACGATGGAGGCCCCGCTTTTCGACGATCCCACACGAAGACCAATGTGATTCAGTCTTCGAAGTAACGACAACCATCTGAGGCTCGAGTGCGGAAGATACATAGGTCTATCGTGACTGATAGCAACGATTATTTTATAAAGCTATATTCCAGAAATTGGCGATCGTTGTTTCGAACGGTATATAGTTTTCTTTTTCTCTCCTCTTTCTCGAAGTATAGGCCCCGACAAATAAGTATACTCGTTTTCGTTCCACTCCCGGCAAGTGGCGAAAGAAAAATCTACGATAATCCCGGAATAAACGATTCGTTTAGTTACGGCGCGAAATCTATCACATTATAGGAGATGTCTCGTTACGAAAGCTGAAGATGAAACATTGCGGGTCTGTCTTTCGATCATTGCTCGATGACCCACATAATTTATTAATATCTTGTGTTCCTGAACGTCCGACGTGAGGGCCGGAGCCAGCGATGCTATCGTAATTCGAATGTGAAACTATCTCGATAACCCTTTACAGCAAAACGTCAATGAATCATTCGAAAAAAAAACCCATAATCGTATAAAATAAGACATTCTGAGAGAATTATCGAAAATAATTCCTACGAAAATGTCGCCACTTCTTTTCTTCCCACGAATGTTTTCTCCATTCGAATTACGCGCATCTTCGGTGAATTTTATCCAGCTCGTTTTCTTCGTGAAACTATACGAATTCTATTCTCTTTCTCTTCGACTAATCGAACAATAAATAATCGTTCCATAATTAAAGAAGTAAGGCTATTCTCGATCACTGCTTGACGTACGAAAGAGTTTTTGTTGTCCCCTTAACTGGCTATAAATGTCATTAATGCTGTACTTCGCTTCAACAACGTGTAAAATATATTAATTGAAAATAACATCGAACGCTATCTAGTAATCGGTGTGTTTTGTAGAGGACAATAGCTCCGTACTTTTCATCCTCTTCTGTTCATTAAAACCGCAACGTCCATTTTCAAATGTATTGATGTGTCGCTCAACGGAGAATGTGCCTCGGGATTAATAGCCGTACTTCAAGCGTAATTCCAGTCGTGCCGAGCAATCTCGAATCTCGTTTAAACCGCTTGGATCGTTGAAGCGGTGAACGCTCGGAAAAGTTGGCGATAAAGCTTTCGAGAAGGGGAAGGTTCATTCGACGTGTCGCTTGGCACGTGAACGCTGCCGGAAGTCTCGTCAAATCCACAAATTTGTCGCTCGATTTTGCACGTTCAATCGCGCACCACGAACGGGCTTCGTCGCTCAATTGCCGACAGATGGCGTGGCGAGAGAGGACGAGGATGGAAAAAAAGATCCGCGGCCGTTACACGGCTGCCGTGTCATCGTTATTTCTGAGGAGAGCGGCAGCTTTGACAACGTCACCGCCGCACTGACTGAGCATGACTTTGCAATCTTCGAGGCCGACGAAGTTGTTTTCTTTCTTCAAAAGGCCCTGCAAACGTTCGAGCTTGATGGCTGCCAAAACGTCCCAGTCGGTGACGTTGAGGGCGGCAACGCAGGATTCCGGTGTGGACTGCTCGTGCAAAACCTTGAGCATTATTCGCACCTCGTCCGACTGCTCGCCGTTTCTCGGTCCTCTCGTTCGCCTCACGTTAGGCCCGTCGCAGGCGAACTCCAAGAGATCCTCGCACGACACGTGATCCGATTGTCTCGAGAGGTCACTCGTGTTGCGATTGCTCGCGGAGCCGACGGCCACGCACCTCGTATTCTCCTTGCAATTCGTTACTTTGTTGTCCATTCGCGAATTACATACTTCCAACTGCGAGCCAACGTTCGCTTCGTTGTTCTCGTGCTTGGCGTTATCCAGGGACGCGAAATTGCCCAACTTGTTGTGCTTCATCGTCGGAGCGGAATTTCCCCGGATTGCGGAGCTCTGCGATCTTCCGGAACTCGCCACTTCCGGTCTGCCGACCGCGTTCGTCTCGTCCGACCTGTTGACGCTCGTCGGTGTTGAATTTCTGCTCGCGTCGCTCGTCTCCGAGCTCTCCTGGAGGCTTTTCGAGCTCGAAATTTTCGTCGAACCCCTCGACTCCACGCTTGTCTTTCGCGCTTGATAGATGGACGCGACCGGCGAACCCGAGGAACTGTTTCTACCGCAATTTGTACCCTGGGCTGCGTCGTTCGGCTCGGGACTGTTGCACTCGATGAGACTGTCGGAAAATTCGAGAAGATCCTCGGATATTACGCTGCAACGATGCAGGCGGTTGTTCTCGATCGGTAGTGAATCCAGGGCCGCCAATTCCGAGTCGATCCTCTGCTCGAATTCTTCCGGGCTGGTAATAAAACACGTTGGTGTAATTATTTTCGCGTTTGCCTCTTTCAAGACCGTGCAATCGAAAATACGTGGGGAATGATAATTCTGGGACAAATGGGTTTTCATTAATGTTGCACAGCTATTTTTTGCCCTTGATAAGGATGGAAAAATGATTTTTCACTGATTTTTTCATTTTCTGCGATGTCTAAATGAGCCTCTTTATGAACTAAACTTAGAAGAAATTGAAGTGCTCGCATATTCCTCCTCCTTATCGTAAAAATTAAGGCCTCAGGCCACAGTAACGGGTATAAAATCATGTGCGAATTTTACAATTTTGTTTCGCATGAAAAAGTGATTCACTCACAAAATTAATTACACATCTATTTAGTATGAATGTCAAGCTGTTAGAAAATATATATTTTTTTTTCGATGTACAAAATGGCCGACTACTCGAAACTTCTCGAAACAGCTTTTTTCCAATTGGCGTGACAAATAACATTAACAATTTTCACTCGGTTTACTTCAAATTTCAAAGTTATGTTCCTAATTGCATTTCGCAGAGCAGTACGTACGGAATTTCTGATTAATCGAAATCTTTTCCTTTTATGAGCAGTTATAACGAAATTTTTCACTGAAAATTCATTTCTTAAGTTCAAATACCTACAACTTTTGAATAAAACAATATTTTTTAAATTCCGTACCTACTTCTCTAGGTATTCTAATGTAGATTGACGAGAATTTTTGTTTTTCGTTCTAGGTAAAAAATTGTGGATGCTAAATGTCGCGCTGCAGAGCGCCTAAAAAGAAGAAAATATTATTAGTCGGCCATTTTGTACATTGAAAAAAATATATATATATTTTCTAACAGCTTGATATTCATACTAAACAGATGTGTAATTAATTTCATGAGTGAATCACTTTTTCATACGAAAAAAAATGTGTTAAGTTCACACATGATTTTACACCCGTTACTGTGGCCTAAGGCGTTAATGAACTTTTTTATTAACTAAACTTGGAAAAAATGCAGTTTATCGCATATTCCACTCCCTTATCGTAAAGTTAAGAAATTCACATATTATCGCGCCTTGTTATCGTTGTCCCATTATCATACGTTAAAACGTAAATGAAGAATGTCTCACGCGTTCTAGGAATGAGAATTCCGATAAACTGAATAAAAGAACTGTCCCTTTGGACGCTAGGTAACGTACTTTGAATCCGTGTCAACAAAACGAAGGAAATGTTCACCTTCCCCGAGAAGGCCATCATTTGTACTTGCCTGTTAGCGGCGACTTCCGGTGTGGCGGCTTCCTCCTCGTTGTTGGCCGTTCTCCGTGAATTGACGCTTGGACAAGGATCGTGAACATTGAAGTTCGGCTGTTCACCGTCGACCTGATCCTCGACAGGTGGCGTCGTAACCGCCATTTTTGCCAGTGTCCTCGTGACCCCGCCACCAGGTATGATGAGCGGATGTTTCCGTTGATGTCTCGGCAGGCTTGATTTCGACTGGAGGCTCTTGGAACGATCTCTGGGCGGCAAGGGAATTGGATTGTCGTCGACGTTGTTCTGATTCTGATTGTTCTCGATGCCAAGCGCCGAATTGTGCCTCTCGAGGTAGCGGGTCGTTGGCACAGGCGGCGGTGCGTTCGGTGGCGGTGGCGCTCGTATCTTTGGCAACGTCCTCGCGCCGCTGTGATGAAGGTCAAACGTGAACGTTGAATTCTCGGTGGTGCTCGAGCCGACGTCGTCGCTGTGTGATATTCCGTGTCCAAGGGTCGCGTGTTTGTTACCGCGCATCCTCGGTCTGACCATCGGCATACCCGATCGCAACATTCTCAACGGATTTGTTTCCGTTGAGCTCTCGATCGTTGGCGTTTCCACGAGACTGTTGTAAACCTCCTTCGCCTCGTCGGACAACGTTGCCTAAACAATTCGATTCGGGATCGGGACAGAGTTTGTTTGGGTTCGGGGTTTTAAGAAGAAAACGGAATTATAAAAGAAATGTGAAAGAAAGAAAAAAATCATAATAACAATCGGAATGTAACGAAGAGAGCTTGAAAGAATAGAACGAGATAGAATGAGAGAAAGATCCGTGAGGCAATAAATAAAACGAGAACGACGAAGATAGTTTCAAATGCGACGATACTTTTGGACTCTTCGAGACTTTTTTTTTCTCGCTTTTCGTTCCTAGACACACACGTCCCACGCGTGCAAATGCCAAGTTGCGTATGTGTGTGTGTGTGTGTGTGTGTGTGTGTGTATGTAGAAAAATAAAACGAACGGGACGCGTGCGAGAATGCAAAATACACGTGGCATATTGAACGTCTGAGAAAAGCTCAAAACAACGGTCCTCCCGAAATTCAAGTGGAAAAACGAACGAACGAAGAAAACATAACAAATGAAAGAACGAACAACAGAGGGTAGCGATAAAACTGTGTGACTAGTGCAACGGTAAAAAACAAATTATCCTCGTTTCGTTCGGTGTAAAAACAAACCTCTATTATAATGCTTTTTTTTTTTGTTGCTTTCTTTTTATATCGTTGAAGTCCGTGTGCCAGTGATCAAGGACCTCTCTTTCACTTGTATACAAACAACATGGTATACAAACGGTACAAATGTGTAAATATATCAAAAGTGTTCTTAATATAGTTATTAGAAGAGAGAGAAGAACACTAAGTGTTTAAATGGTATTAGTGATAACGATAATATTATGTTCATGCGAGCATGCCAAGCGTAATTCGTGGGGAATTTCGGATTGAGGATTTCTTTTTTTTTTTTGAGCGCACTCGAGATAAACCAGCACCGGATCTCGAATTTATTCATTTGTTTCAAGTCTTGTTTGTAGGAACCGGTCCAAGCGCCGAAGCCCTTCGACATTGAACAGATCATGGGTAATAATAGTTTCGTCTGTTCGTGATCACTTGGTTCAGTTGTTTTTTTTTTTTTTTGGTCCTCAAGGACCCATGGGGGCTGATGACGACTTTTTCTTTCGCTGTCCGTCACTCGGCTCGCTCCATTGTGCGCCGACGTTCTCAAACATACAAATACAGCGAGTTCCCGCCACTTCCGGGCGATCGTTCCGTTATTTCGAGACGAAAAAAAGGGCCTGCGCGTCACGCATCGTGTAATTCTTTTTACGGCAATTGTCGAGCGAGCGACGTTGAAGGGCCAAACGGACGATGACAGTAACGATGTTCGAGTGAAGGTACAAAGGACGCGCCGTGCGCGTTTCAGTCGATCGAGGAATTTATCATCGCAATTGGGCCTAGGGCGCCGGTGATGGTGGAAAGGTGAGAAGATCGTTCGTGAATTCCGGATACTCCGAGCTCGTGTCGGAGTCGAGCTCGGAATTACTCGTAAAAGTGAGACTGGAGCTTGGCGCGCTCTCGGGCCAGGACAGCAAATTGTTTCTCGACGAGAACGGGGGCGAGAGAGAATTGAGAAAGCTGGTCGACGGTGGTGGAGATTTGCCGCACAATTCGACAGCGGAGAAGCCTCTCGCGGTGTCCGGATGCAAAAATTGCGGCTTGTTCTTCAAATTGAGACGCAAACTGTGAGGAACTTTTTTGTGTCGACGCTTGTATCGCAAGCGACTTCTGATGTCGGTCTCGGAGTGGGATATCGAGTCGGAGTCCTCGGACGACTCGTTGCCCGGATGAAACGATCGTCGTATGTTTTTCAACGGTGGCTTGCGATTCTCCGACAGTGACGAAGTTCTGTGACGATAGACGCTCGGTGTTGTTTGCAATTTTTCCATCAGCGTTTCCGTTTTCGTCGGGTCCTTGCGAGTATTTTCGTTCTGATAGAGCTTCGGCGGCTCCAAGATATGCTGATGTATGCTCGGGCTGGTGGGCGCGTTGGCGCGTTGCGCGAGATTGAGCTTGAGGCCCTTGTGGTGCTTCGGCTGCAGTGGTATGTTGAGGTCGAGGTGATTGGGCTTTTTCACGGGTACGTTGAGACTTCTGAGAGGCGCCGAAGACGCGCTCGTCATCGTTGAACTCTTCGTACTCGCGCCAATCGCGTTTCCGCCACCTACCGTTGTCTCCAAATTGCGCGAATTTTGGGCAATATTTTTGCCCAACTGTATCATATTTTGGGTGAGCTTGCCGAGGCCCAGATTGAAACTCTGTCCCTTCTTCGAGTCGAGATAATTCTTGACGCTCTCGAGGCCGGAAACTTCGCGCTGATACTTCTCGGCGAATATCTTGCTGCTTAGCTCCATCTGGTTGTTTGTCTCGGCGTCCGATTTCCGTCTCAAGCGTTGAAAGTTCACTCGGAGACTCTCGGAGCTGCTGTATATCGGGGATTCCTTTTTCTCCGGCTCGGCGATAAAGGTCGCATTGTGGGCAACAACGAAAGGATAATTCTCGTGGCCGTTTTTGTTCGTGTCGATCTCGCGAAAGCCCGATACGACGTTTATCCTGACGGTTTCGAGGCCACCCCTCGGACTATCCGGTAGGACGGGATTTTTCATGCTGGCCTTCAACGTTTCACTCGCCGTGAATACGGTTTTACCCTCTTGACTGGGATTCCTCGTTACGAAGGGCACTTTCGAGCTTCGCACTTTTTGCAAATCGAACTTTTTCGTTATTTCTATCATGCCGAATTTCGTCGCATCGACGAGACTCGGCACGGCTATCTTGGGCCTCGCGCCCGATTCGAAACTCGCCAATTTCTCCGTCGGCGAGTCGAATTTGCTCGTTTTGCCGCGCGGACTTTCGTAAGTCGTTGGAACTTTGTCCTTGGGTGAATCGGTCGTCTCGTCGTTCGTCGCTTGTACATCGACGTTTGGTTCCCTCGCTGATTTGTTGTTGGCTAGTTTACTCTGGGCCAATGCACCGGCCATTCGCTCGCCGATCGTTGGACTACGATCTTGAAAATTCGACCAAAATCCACCGCCACCGGTGTGCTCGAAATTGTTCATTTTCTCGTACTTCTCCATCTTTTCGTCCTCGAAGTAGGCCGCTTTGTCATTACTCGCCGGACACTCGAGGCTCAGCTCGTCCTCGAAGTATTTCGGCTGCTCGAAATAACGATCGACGTAACTCGTCGAGACCCTCTTGGCTTCTCTGGGAAAATCAAAATTTGCGTTAACCCCGTAAATTAATTTGCCGTTCTTCGTCGGTTTTGTCTGATGATTCTCGATGTCTACGAGACTCTTGAAATTAATCGAATTCTTTCGGGCATTGCCGTTCTCGAGAAATTCCGTTGACTTGACGAGATTCTGCTTGGCTGCGACGCTTTCGAGTATGTGAGTATCGAATTCCACGTCCATGTAGGAAGTCCAGGCGCTTGGCTTCGTCAAAAGCTCACGTGATTTGGCGAAACAAAATTCCGCCGATGCCTTGTCCCACAGTGGCAGCTTCAAGGTCGATGGAGCGCCGAGAGATTCTATGCTGGACACCGTCGACGACAACGACTGCAAACTCGAGCATAACCACTGTGTCGTACATTTTTTTTTTTTTTTTTTTGCGTACACGTATGTTCACATGCATGACCGGTGCGTGCAGTTTTTTCACCCAAAACATGCACAAATTACGAACACGTGCAACGATATACAACGATCACCGTTTTTTAATGTTTTTTTTTCGTTCGTTTTTTTTTTGTTCAATCCAGTTAAATCGCTCGATATCGTGGTGCATTTACAAAATGAAACAACATTGCAATATCGCAACGAAACGTGACGAAAAAAAAATTCCAGTTGCGTAAAATAAATGAAGAACGTAATAGCGGATTGGAAAAAACGCCAAATAAATAAAATTCAATGAGAAAGGATATCGGAGTGAGGGCGGAATCGGTTTAGTTACCCTTGGTTAGTAAATGCTGCACGAACTTTTGGCACAAACATGATGTCATAAAGATTGAGATATTAGTACAAGAGACCACAGCGAGTATTTTATACAGAAAATATGAAAATGTTTAACTGTTAAGGGGTTAGGCCACAGTAACGGGTATAAAGTCATGTGCGAATTTAACAACTTTTTTTCGTATGAAAAAGGGATTCACTCATAAAATTAAATACACATCTATTCAGCATGAATATCAAGCTGTTAGAATTTTTTTGTTTGTTTTCGATGTACAAAATGGCCGACTACTCGAAACTTCTCGAAACAGCTTTTTTCCAATTGGCGTGACAAATAACTTCAACAATTTTCACTCGATTTACTTCAAATTTAAAAGTTATGGTCCTAATTGCATTTAGCAGAGAAGTACGTACGGAATTTCTGATTAATCGAAAACTTTTCATTTTATGAGCAGTTTATGAGCAGTTATAACGAACTTTTTCACTGAAAATTCATTTCTTACGTTCAAATACCTACAACTTTTGAAGAAAACAATATTTTTTAAATTCCGTACGTACTTCTCCAGGTATTCTAATGTAGGTTGACGATAATTTTTCTTTTTTTCGATCTAGGTAAAAAATTTTGGATGCTGAATGTCACGCCGCGGAGCGCCTAAAAAAAGATAACAAAAGAAAATATTAGTAGTCGGCCATTTTGTACATCGAAAAAAAAAATATATATATATTTTCTAACAGCTTGATATTCATACTAAATAGATGTGTAATTCATTTTATGAGTGAATCACTTTTTCATACGAAAAAAAATTGTTCAATTCGCACATGATTTTGTACCCGTTACTGTGGCCTAACCCCTTAAAGAAATGTCCTTTCTTTTTCACTTTTCTATGGAAGTAAAAGTTGATTCGCGTGCTAGATTAAAGTTCTTTGGTGGGTGAGCTCTGTAGATTATAAAAGAACGCCCGGACGCTTTTTGCACTTTTTACTCCGGCCGTTGGAACTTTTAAATGGCAGCATGTCGTATTTTAGCGTTGACTTTTGATCTTTTCTAATTTTCTACACTTCACGCCACAATTACGATTGCGAGATATTTTCAATACAATTGCAGATGCACCGTTATATTTGTTTCGGGATTTTGAGAAACCTCGTAAACCGACAGCATGACGTCGAAAGTGCGAATTCACTTATTTCAACTTCGATTATTATTTGAAAAAGTCTGTAGTGTAGACCCGAGTCAGAAATCAAAAAGTTATTCGACATAATCACCTTTACGTAGTTGAACATTTTACCATTTGTTGTGCACCGTATACTGCATTGCGATAATGCTTGAATGTTGACATTTGGAAAACTTGATGGCCCCTCAAGAGAATTTGGAAGGATTCGACGAATTCGTGATTTTCATATAAAAGTCTCGCAAATAGGACTGAGAACTTAAGAAAAAAATACAACTTCAAGTCATGTTGAAGATTTGCCATCATGATTATCTTGTACGATGCAAAGTTTTAAAAATATCTAATTCGTACAATAGAAAGATATGGAAATGTATTGAAAATTTAAAAGTTGCATGAGCAATAGAAAATTCGTATTGAAGTTTCCGTTTCATAAAAAATTAGCGTAGCACGAGAACAAAGTTTTCTTCTACCAAGAAAAATGAAAAAAAAAAAAGTCGAGACACCTTAGTATTTATTTGATATCAGAGATGGGCGATATTTGTGTTATCAGTTACATTCAAAAGCGGTTTTTTCTTTTTCGACTCTTGTCGTTGTTGCTTCAAAGACTGCTGAATATAATGAGTGATTTTTATCGATCTAATATAACGTAAACATAATATTTTGCCCATGTCTGTTTTATACACATACGGGGGATTCCAATTTGGGGAGGGAAGAATTGAAGATGCGTTCCAGCTGTCAAGAGTGTCCACGAATTGATCAAAACTTTCCAATTTATAGGGCCACAAAAACCAGCAGTAAATTTCCATTAGTTTAGATAATTATTATATTCATTTATTATTTTCAACGAGTGACGAAAATAATTCCATCGTGAAATTGATCGAATGCATTTGGTGAAAATCACACGTTTTCTTTGAAAAGCAATTATTTTTTTACGTAGAAAAAATTCTGCATTCGCGAAAAAATGTCATCGTTGTTAGCAGGTAATAAAAAAACGAGTTTGAAAAATTGGTACTAATTTTTGGACACTCCCGAAACTGAATAAAATCGCACCAGAATTGCATCTTCGAATTGATCGACTGGCTTGCGGGATGCGCAATATGTATATAGTATGTATATATTTATATATGGTAAGATGAATATGTTATACATATTGCAGCATCGATCGAATTCTAACCGGCATCAGGAATTAACGATGTGTTCCATAACGATTAACGATCAACGCTGATAAAAGCGTTCGCGACATAACGCCAGGCTTCCGTCTTCGCTTTCGTGTTCTTTTTTTTTATCGCTGTCAACGATACGACTCGTCCTCGAACGGCGAACGATTTATACACGCCGGATGAATATTTCATGAAACGAGGCGATGACGATAATGATAGGTGAGTGATGATGTATGTTGGTTTTATGTATATGAGTGCCTGTCTACGAGGAAAAATCGCGTAGACTCGTTACTGGAAAGCTGAGTGATTGTGAAGGGAACGACAGAACGTCGATCCAAAAGAAACTGCAGTATGTACGAAAAAGGAAAAAACAAATGAGAAAAAGTATAATAGAAATGAACGGAAAAATTAAACGACGTTGAAGTTTGCATCGTTGGAATACAACGAAAATGAGTTCTTTTTAATTACTCCAATTATTTCGGTCGACTTAGGGGAGCCGCGTTGAAATTCCGAACTTTGATCAGAACGCTCAAAACTACGAAAATATACTACCCCGAAAGATCAAAACTCTGAAAGAATTTTACACGAAAGACCAAAACTTCAAAAATCTGAACACCGTCAAAATAATTCGGCTATGGAAGTTTTAAGAGTTTCAAAATTTTCAATAAATCGTCGAATCATTTCAGGAATTTTTTTTATCAAGAAGTGATTTTACGTCAATTTTGACATTTGTCTAGACAATGCTACATCATTTACCGTCAACTGTGTAAACTTTCGCTGGCATAATCTTGACGAACCTTGTAATTTCGGAACATTAAAATTAGGAATTTTAAACAGTCGGCGCATTCAAAGTTCGGAATTTCAACCCGGCCCTCATGTCTAGATCATGCCAGCCCAAGTCTACACAGTTGACTGTAAATTATGTAGAACGTATAACATTGTCTAGACAAATTTTAAAATTGACGCAAAATCACTGCTTAATTTTTAAAAATTCTTGAAATAATTCGTCAATTTATCAAAAATGTTGAAACTTGTAAAACTTCCATAGCCGAATTATTTTGACGGTGTTAAGATTTTCGGAGTTTTGGTCTTTTGTGATGGTGCTGAAGTTTGCAACGTTGGAATTCAACGAAAATTCATCAATATTTTTTTATTTCGTAATCTTTTTTCCTGATTTAGGTTGTGGGTCCCTAAAAAGGACGTTAAAAAATGTTTCAATAATTTGGTAGCTTTAATATGGTGAAAAAAAATTGGCGAGTACGAAAAAAGTGTCATTTCGTTGCATCCCAACGATGCAAACTTCAATACCATTCTTTTGTGTAAAATTCTTTCGGAATTTTGATCTTCCGGAGTAGTATTCTTTCGGAGTTTTGAGCGTTCTGACCATTCAATGTTCGGAATTTCAACCCGGCCCCCCCATCTTGAATTTCGGAACATTAAAATTCGGAATTTTAAACCATCGGAGCATTCAAAGTTAGGAATTCCGACCCGGCCCCGACTTAGGATGTAAAAATCGCTCAAACGTTTTTCAGTACTGTTATTAGAAATTTACGACCTCATTTTGCACGAAAACAAGCTTTGG
Organism: Ophion ellenae; assembly: GCA_963210295.1. Lineage (NCBI taxonomy): Eukaryota > Metazoa > Arthropoda > Insecta > Hymenoptera > Ichneumonidae > Ophion > Ophion ellenae. Next base: position 45,401,047 of record OY723387.1, read on the forward strand.
ATAATGATAGAAATGAAGAAATAAAAAAAGAGAAGAAAAAAATATCGTTGGATTCCAACGATAGAAGCTTCAACGTCATAAAATCAACCCTTATTCGGCACACGTAAGTGGAGAGACGTACTCGACACACTGGGGTTGTTTGCACCGCAGCGACAAAAACCGTTATTATAAATAAACTATTTAATATGTTTGCTTGATTTTTTTGGGACTTCTTGAAAGCTTCTTTTTCAAAGTAGTGTAGGTTAAATAGCCGAAAATTTGATTGGGGTATGTTAAAAAAATGAAAAATGCGAAAAACGTTTAGGTACTTAAAATCTATGAAATATGGTCGTGGGGTGCAAACCACCCCGGTGTGCCGAATAGGGGTTAAACTAGACAAATTAATCCAGTAAAAAATTAGTGGACATTTATGCAGCGAATTATTCCCGTTGAGTGAAAATTCGAATCGTTAAATTACAGGTCGATAATAAGTCGTCTGAATTGATGCAATTGGGAGGATGGTATGAATTTAATTGCGAAGGGGATCGAGGCTCTCAAGTGAAAAAGACAGCTAATTTTTCAGTTGCATTAAAACATCGTATAGCAAATTGCGTACGAGATTGCGTCGTTCAGACTCTTTTACCAGCACTGTCAAAAAAAATTTCAGTACGTTTAACAAAAAATTGTACTCTCATTTTGTCTCATAATGAATTTGTTTTATTAAAAAAAACGCACCTCATCTTTTTTTTCCAATTTATACACAATCTTCAGAAATTTTGATACAATTTTTGCACATTGAGGTGTCGTCTTGAAATTCTACTCGAACGACTTATTGCAAGGATTCTTTACATTTTAAGGGACTATACCGGTGTGACACTTTCAAAGAATCGATTTTTTTTGCCTTTTTCGACAGTTTATACTTTCAAGAATATCATTGTCATTTATATAACTTATATCAATATCATTTTATCTTGCAAACATCGATAGTTAAATGTTTAAAAGCGTTTTTCTCGAAATGATATTTTTCAAATTTGCTGACATTGTAACTCAAAGAGCAATTATCCGATTGACTTGAAATTTGAACTGAGTACTCTTGAATATATTTACTCTACGATGACGTAGGATATTTTTGATAGGATGAAAATTCACGATTTGGCATTGAAAAAAACGACCATTTTATAGGCGAGAGAACAGACTTTTTTCATAACAACGCCATTTTGTTAGATTTTGATATTTTTCGAAAATCGTCATTGTACAGGAAATACCTTCCAGTTTAACGACATGTTTTCCTTTTTGAAAAATATATGTAATATAGGCCAAATATAGCCAAATATATTCTTAATTTTCCGGGCAAAAAATGCCCGAAAATCACCCAAATTTTCAGCGTTCACACTGGTATAGCCCCTTAAGCGACCAGCTTCAGCTCGCGAGTATCTTCCCGAAAACGCAAATCTTTTATGCAAAAACAAATTTTCTAAACTCCCAAGCGAGTACGTTTACGTTGAAGAGACAAAAGTGACGAGAAGTAACGAAAGAAAAGACCGTAAAAGAAAGAAAGAAAAAAGAAAACAACAAACAAACAAAACATTGTTTGATGTACCTGGATGTCAGGTATACTGGCGGCTTCCTCTGAAAAGTGTCGTCTGTCGGGTTTTGGACTGTGTTGATGTGGCAACTTAAAAGAGAACTTTCTGCGCCTCGAAGGACTCGCAGGTGTACGGGGCGACTCCGGCGGATGCTCGAGATCAGTCATGGAACGAGCTGTCAATTCCTGCGCCATGGCAATAGCCGAGTAGAGGGTTTTCTGATCGGCCGCCGAGATGGGTTTCACCTAAACGCAGGAAAAACTTTTACCGCCGCTGGTACAGAAGCGTGCAATTTCTGTGTGGCTTTCTTTTTCTTTATTTTTTTTTCTTTTCTTTTCTGTCGCTTCGTTCTTTCACTTTTCGCGTTCCTCGTCTTTTGTTTCTCTCGTTTTGTCTCGTACAGTGTCTCGCGGACGAACCATTGAACGCGCGAACGCGTTATCAGGATTCGCCATTTTTCGATCTCGCGGAAGAAAACGATACGCGCGTCTCAAAATATCGGCAGATCCTACGATCGTTCGCTCCGTTCGCAGCTACCTCGAACTTTCGTGCACGCCGCAATCGTCGCGACGTCGAGAAAACAATTTTATCTCTATAGAAACACGCCGCGAATATGAGAACAAGAGAAATCATATCAATGAGACGAAACGGAAACAAAAGCAAAGAAAGACAAAGATAAAATGTATTCGGTAACACACGCAAAACGAAAACATTGATTTTTCGTCGTTATGAGGATAGAGAGAGATTGGTTTTTCAAACATAAAAAGCAACGTAAAGTAGGATGCGATACAGTGATCAAGACGACTTCTAAACACGGTGATGGCCAATAAAACAAAATTCGAAGAGAACGAAAGAAAACAGAAAAAGAAAACCCAAGAAAATTCTATATAAAAAGAAAGTTAATCAAAAAACAGAATAGAGAGCGAGAAAAGGAGAAAAGTTTGATGTATGAGTTTTTGAAACTCACGGTGGCTTGTTTTTTCTTGCCGCACTGCTTAGCCTGTATCTCGCGAAGTTCGTTCCGAGCGTTGCTCGACTCGTGCTCCGTTGACACGGGATGACCGGGCGGTGGAGGCGGAGGAGATGTGCCTGAAATGTGTTTTTTTTCTGTTATCGCTCAATCGTAATAGCTCAATCGTAATGAGGCTAGTTTCGTTGTCCTAGCACGGACGAAGGCCAAAATGGAACGTCCTTATATGTTTTTCTCACACAGACGAACATCACTCGATGTGCAAAGCGGACAATAATCGCGCGGTGTATTCTTGGCCATTTCTATAGACCATCTACTGTCCCTGTGCGATTTGAAGGGACAATGCAGCTGACAACCCGCTTATTCCCGCCCATCGTGCTGTTTTTTAATTGTGTCTTAGAAATTATAGAAATTCGATATTTCGTAACAAGGATTCAACCGTCAGGTCGTTAAGGGGGAAGATACCTTTAGACGAGGAAGACAGTTGCTGATTTTCATAACTTTTTTTAAAAGGAAAGATTTCCTCGACGTTTTTGAAACTTAGGATATGTTTTATTACTACTTTTGGCTGTTACGTGGGTTTTTTGAAAATGATTCATCTTTAAAAATGACAGAGGTATGGCACGGTTTTCGAAACTGCATTTTTTTTAACTGGCGTGACGTATACCTTAAAAACTAATCGACCGATTCCGATGAAATTTGGTATAAATCTTTCTAACCTCATCATCTAAAAAATGACCGTAAATATGAAAAAGTTATGTAATATAGGTCAAATATAGCCAAATATATTCTTAATTTACCGAAACATTTAAATGAGTACTTTTCTTCCAAAAAATTCCCGAAAATCACTCAAATTTTCAGCGTTCACACCGGTATAGCCCCTTAATGAAACTGAATTGATCAAATTTATTAAACGTTTGAAAAGTTGAGCACCCCAAGCCGTTATTTATAGTCACATATAGGTGACTTGGCAAAACAAAATATTTTCTACTTTTTAGTACATTAAAAAAAGCTTGTTTTTTTTGAATATTTTTTTTACGTAAACATTTTTCAAGTTCATCCCGCCGACGCCACGTGTCACGCCGTCTGACAACATCCACCGCAACTCGTCTAGAAGACCGTGCCGTATATCCGCCATTTTTGAAGATTGAAAAAAATACCATGTAACAGCCAAAATTAGTATCAAAACATACCCTAAGTCTCAAAAATGGTGAAAAAAAACTTTCCTTAAGGGGAGGGTAGGGGTTTCAGCGCGAAAACAAACCACTTTTTTGCGAATTTTTTTCATCTATATGGATAGAGTAAATTTATCGAAACCTTTTGTACATTGCTAAGTGTCATTTCAAGAACATTCCGTGAAATTTGTACGCGAAAATATTCACAAACAAGCCGGTGCCGCATTTTTTCTCGAAACCACTTTTTCAAAGTCCGTGTTCATTGCCATTTGAAAACTACATGACCGATTTATTTCAAACTTGGTACACACTTTCTACATATAAAATACCTCCCCCCAACGGTTAGTTTGAGATTTCTTTTTACATTGAGGGGGTTTTCCACCCCCAAAATGGCGGAATTTTTCGTGGAAAATAGCACTTTTCACTTTAGATGACCACCAAAAATTTAGAAATGAAAAAAACAAATTATCCAAGACCGTTGGGGGAAGGATTTGATGATACTTTGACTAAATTTTAATGGTACTTGATTTCAGATCATTTCTATCTGAGATACAGTGAACACCGCAAATCGTGTTTTTCCAAAGGCGTTTTTGGAAAAGCTTTGTCACCGGCCTGTTTGTGGATATTTTCGCGTACAAATTTCACGGAATGTTCTTGAAATGACACTTAACAACGTACAAAAGGTTTCGATAAATTTACTCTATCCATATAGATGAAAAAATTCGCAAAAAAGTGTTTTTTTTTCACGCTGAAACCCCTACCCTTTCCTTTAAAAAAATCATAAAAATCGGCAAATGGAACCCCTGTGAGCGCACAAATACTCCATTTTAGCGTTCATTAATAATTCATTTGCGTTTTTTCAAAGATTTTTTACGGCTTGGTCAAACATTCTCTAGCAGCACAATATCAAATAATTAGACAAAACTAAAGACCCATCGTGCGTACATGATCGGCCTGACGAATTAATAAATAAAAAGCAAGCAATTACCCGCACCTAACGATCTAAACATTTGATCCATCTCGTCTAGGAGACTCGGGCCAAAATCGAAATTCAACGGTTTATCGAAGCGGAGCGGACTGTCCTGATTCTCCTCGTCGCTTATCTCGTGATACTCGTGATCAGCTCCAACCGTGTCCATACTTCCGGTTATACTCGATCCGATGGATTGCTTGCTGGCGTTGCCAACGGTGTTACCCAAGTGCGATACTTCCGAGCTCGTGTCCGACCACAAACTCTCTGGAATGATTAATTTCGTTCTGAGATTCTGTGAATTTATACAATCTAGAATACAAAGACAGATACAGAGAGGTTACTCAAGTAGCTGGAAATGTAAGAAGTAAAAAAGAAGGCTCGGGCTGAATGTCATTGAAGGGTGCCAACGAATTATTTCTTGAGAATAATGGAATATTAAGTTATTTTAAGAATTATTTATGTCATCGAACTAATGACGTCGAAGTTTGCATTGTTGGAATGCAACAAAAATGAATTATCGTTCATTACTCAATTTTTTCAACCCATTTAGGCTGTGAAAATCGTTCAATTTGCAATTTGCAAAATTAAAAGTATTGGATAATGATAAAAACAGATTTAAAATATATATATATATATTTGCATTCCAACGATGCAAACGTCAACGTCATTCGCACTAACAAATACTCAAAATAATCAAATATTTGAGTATTTCAACTTAATATTTCGTTGGCCACCTGCTAATGAACAATTTCGTTGATCCAAGTGATTGATTTCCTCTGTGTACGCGTACATGGAGTCGAACCGTTCGTCTGTAGCTTGACACGAAAGTAGGCCATAGGACAAAGATGATTAAAAATTATGAGGTTGAAGATTGCATCTTTGGAATGCAATGAAAATTCTTCTCTCGTTTCTTACTTTCATCATTATCCAAAATCATATTCTGCAGATTTGTGGTTGATCGGAAAATAAAGATCCTAAAAAATGTCAGAGTAATTTTCATACCTGAAATTTGCCAAAGGAAACCTGCGAGATGAAAAACGAATTCATTTTCGTTGCATTCCAACGATGGAGACTTCGTCATTACAAATTCGAATACCCATCAGGTCATTGTGGATCAAATAATTTACCACTTTTCTTTTTTTGTCGTTCCATTTCTTGCCCAATCATTCCACTATTCGATATTTTCATGAAAAAAAAACTTTCTACATTATGCATAAAAATAGGAACGTAGAACATTATGCATAAAAAAAGGAACTTAGAGGGTTAATTTTTTACGGTGTAGAAGTTTTCACCGTTGGAAAGCAAGGAATTTTCTTTTTTCTTCTTCCATTGTCATTATTATCAAAAATATTTTCTTGCCAATTTACGTTTTCGATTTTCAAGAAGCATCCTAAAAAACGTTTGAGTGATTTTTCCAGCCCAAATACGTCAACAAGACTTCGTCAATATGAAAAAAAATTTTTTCGTTGCGTTCCAACGATTCAAACTTCATCGCCATAATCTTGGTAGTTCTTTAGATAAGTATCTTTTCCGAAAAATGAGCCTAAGATTTTTTTTATTCCTATTTTCTCGCTTATTGGGGTATAAATGATGATATTAAGTCAGGGGAAGCTGAAATTCACCCCCCCCCCCCCCCCCATAAAAAGTTATGGGGTTTTGACGTTCGCGGAAACACGTGATAAAATAGGACATTTTTGAACGTTTCGACGCGTATATTGGGGGTGGAGGGTGGCAGGATTCATAAAAGAAGGCTTCCTGAATACAAACAAACCCAATAAACCCAACCCCCAACGTGAGGGGGTTGTATTTGTTTGATTTTGTTTGTTTGGGTTCTTTGGGTTTGTCTGGGCTTGTTTATGTTCAGAAAGGCTTTTTTTTTATAAATTCCCCCACATTTGGGTTTTAATACAAAAGTTTTTGAAAAATTCGAAACTATCTTTAACGATATTTTGCTTTGATTCGTTTGGGTTGGGTTTATTTGGGTTTTTTTTGTGTGTTTCTATTCAGAAAGGCTTCTTTTATAAATCCCTCCACATTCGGGTTTTAATACAAAAGTTTTAAAAAAATTGGTCATTATTTTTAACGATTTTTTGCTCGTAAAAAACTGATTAATGAAAAATGTCAGTTTCCCCCAACTGAATATCGTCATTTATAACCCAATAAATGAAAAAAATAGCAAAACAAAAAATGTTAGTCTCATTTTTCGAAAAATTCACTTATCCAAAGAATTACCATAATTGTTTCGTAAAGTTCAGTCAAGTATGAAGCAACGAAAATTCGCCGAAAATGTCATGTTTCGTGCGAGAATCTATCCGAAGGAAGTATCCGTGTTTCAGGGGAGATTCCGTATTGACAATTACCGTGTTTGCTCGAGGGTTCGTGCTGCAAGTGTTGCATATTTCTGCTATCCCTGATCGACTCGTTGCACCCGTCGACGCTTCGGCCGTCCTGACTGTGAGCCTGACTAGAATTATCCGTGACGTCCTCGTGGGGTTTGTACGGTGTGACTATCTGTCTCGGTAGATGAGGATATTTGCCACCGAGAAAGCTTATATCGCCGAAGTAAGCCCCGTCGAGGCCCACGTGGCCGGTGTGTTTGAAGTCACCCTGAGGTGATGATATCATGTCGGTGCGAATTTTTCGTCTCTGCGACGAGAATACATTTTTGCCATCGCCACGTGAAAATTCGCCGGGTTTGTTGCTCGGGAGATTCGAGCCGAGATATGCTATCGTATGAGCGGGATTGAAGAGGCCAGTTTTCCCGTTGTTCAGCACGCCTTTCCAGAGTACATTGCTGCTGTTCTTGTCGAGTACGGTTATAACGTCACCTTGACGATAGGACAATTGGCCCAGTTCCGAGCTGTCCTGTACAGCCTGTACCTGTTCGGGCTTCAAGTCCGGCAGCAGACTGATGAGCTCGGTGAACTTGGGCCTTTTGCCAGGCTCGTGTTGCCAGCACTGTTGCATCAGGCTGAAATAATCCTTGGGGCAACAGTCCGGCTGCTCGAGGCGCTGGAAATTCGGCTCGTCTATCGCCTCGAGTATCTGATGGCCGGTCAACGCGGCCCAGGGCTGAAAACCGTAACTGAACATCTCCCAGAGGGTCACACCGTACGCCCATACGTCGCTGGCCGAGGTGAATTTCAAGTAGGATATGCACTCGGGTGCGCACCAGGCGATCGGCAATTTCAAATTCACGTTGAAATTCGTCTGGTAGTAATCCTTGCCAACGCCCAACGCTCTCGACAGTCCAAAGTCCGATATTTTAACTTTGTTCTTGGAGAATACGAGAATATTGCGAGCTGCCAGGTCGCGATGTATGAGTCTCTTAGCTTCGAGGTACTGCATACCGTCGGCTATTTGGACGGCGAAATCGCACAGCGACAATACGGGAAAACTCGCCCGTAAGCTTGGCTCCTTGAGGCACTCGAGCAACGAGCGCAACGGCGCCAATTCCGTGACGAGCATCAACGAATTCGTGTCCAATACGACACCGTAGAGTCTGACAATGTGCTCGTGATCGATCGCGTGCATTATCGCTGCTTCCTTCAGAAATTCAATCGGATTGTTTTGCATGCGCTCGCGCGACAGGCACTTTATCGCGACCTGAATTCGCTCGCCGTCGTTCGTCCAAACGCCCTGTTGAACGACACCGAATTCACCGGTGCCCAATTCCTTGTTGACTATTATCGCGTCGGCTGGTATCATGTGCTTGTTCGGGACACGAATCGGCGGCCTCTCCTGCTTCTCCTCCGGCAGCATACCCAGTGCACCGGGCTGCTGCTCCTCGCGCTTCGGTAGGAGCATCTTTTTGAACTTGGACAGATAATTCTGGGGAAAGTGCTTCTGGAAGTACTTCTTCAGGCGTCTCATCTCAGGCTTGCTCATACCAATCGCGTTCAGATCCTCCTCCGTTACGTACTTCAGCTGGGCAGTGTTTTGAACCTTCAGGTCTCCTGGAATTAAGCACAGGGGCGAAAAAGAACCAGCTTTACTTGATTGACTGACGAGATGGCGGTAATGGAGGTTCGGCGGTCGCGGAATCTGCGGAGCTTGCTCGGCACTCACGAGGAACAACACTTTGGTGTTCTCCGATTTTGGTGGAACTTTTTTACGTGGAAGAGTATTAAAAAATAAGTGTATTGTTTTTATCGGCGGAAAAACAGTTTTAAGGGGGGAAAAACGCACCCTCAAAAATAGGGACGTTTTTCGTTCTTCGTCGATAACGTTTTAAGGGGTGAGATGCAGTCAGAATTTTCGAAAAATCGATTTTTTTAAATGCATTTTCTTGAAGTATGATTTTCCGAAAATATTGCCTGAATTTTTCAAGTCAATACGATGAATAGTTTCCGGTATGTCCAACAATTAGTGAAGGCGTATAGACGTGGCTGAGAAACGGGCAAACGATAATACCCGGGAAGGCAGAATGCTTCGAGGACAACAACAAATTGATATTTTGGAAGCTTCCACATCGGCAGAAGCCCTATTGTATGGGCCAGGAATTGATGATTCGATGGAAGTAATTTTTTAATTAGTATTTCTATACATAAATCATGTGTAAAATTGGAAAGCTCTTTCAGAATTTTTCAAAACTTTATTACTCAAAAACTATGAACTTTGGCAAAATTTTATAACGAATACTTTCGTTTTGAAATTTTCCAAAGTGTTAAAAAATATAATTCATCCCGAAAAACTATAATTTTTTGAAAAATTGTTTGAACAATTAGGTATAGACAATCGAATGCTCGAGTTTACGGCAAAAAATTGTGATATCCGGATTCAGCGGATCAAAATACATAAAAAAAAGTTTAGCTTCATCCATCGAGCTCAAAATTTTACGAACATACAGTACCGTATCCACCATCATTCAAAAACAACTCGATGGATTTTGATAAAATTTGGTGTGTTATTGATAGCATTCAAAACTAGTCCGTAATCGAAGGATTCTCATTTCTGTTGAAAATTTCTATTTTTTTTAACAACAAACGGGCGATTTTTCGGAAAGACAATGGAAAGTTATCCGTCGGAAGCCGCCATTTTGTTGATTTAAAAAAAACGCTTTGATTAAGGATAAGTTTTATAGACCGGTGCGATGGTCTAGTGGTTAGCGTGCTCGCCATTAAACCAGCGGACCGGGAGGTCCCGGGTTCGAATCCCAGTCGCGTACATTTCGTCGTGAAATGTTTTTCTTCGGCATTTCGCGGCGAAATAAGACTAGTTCCACGACTGGGGGGCGAACTCGATGACCGGCTGTATTGGTATAGGTTTTCCGCAGTTTCCCTATACCCATGACAGAAATGTCATGATGAATATAATACAGAGGGGGAAGTCGGCTGCGGCCGCAAGAGGGGGGGGGGGGACAAGGAGAAAGATGGACAAAAAAGGATAAGTTTTATAATTAAACCAATGATTTTTTTTTGTTTTTTTTTGTTTTCAGATGATCCAGTAAAATTTCATGATGGTCACCGCAAAGCACTACACGCCGAAGGGGCTCCCCGACAAAGATAGCGATATTTTTATAAATAATCAATATTTTTCTTTGAAAATTTGTACAAGTCAAGTTGAAATATAACATAAAAAGTCTGTGTAACCACTTTTGTAAAACGAACTTAATTACTATAAAAACAAATTATTGAAAATGCTCGTTTTTTTCACTCTGACTGCATTTCACCCCTTAAGGCGGGATATACACTTACAACGATAAAAAAAATCGATTTCTTTTTTTTCTCTTTAAACGATAAAACTATATATGTAGAATATTTTCCCAAAGTTTCAAAGCGAAATTCGAAAAACTTCCAACGTTACAGCCCGTCAACGCTGTGCTTCACCGCTCGGATTCGGAGCGGGCGTGAACTTCAAACGCGTTTTTCTCAAAACTGCATTATCGAAATTGGCGTGGAGGATTACTCAAAAACTATTAAGCCGATTGAGTTGAAACTTGGTAGAAATTTGATAATATTGGTACCTTCTACTTGACGAGAATTGTTTTTGAAAAATTGAAAAAAAAAACGACTTTTTTAATCCACATTTTACAGAAATGTTGATTTGTTTTTTCTTTGGGTTTGTTTGGGTCTTCATTTTAATTACCGTCACATAGAAACTATACATGTTTCAACTGAAAAAAAGGTTTGAACTTTTTTGCAAATCAAAGTCTACGGGAAGCTAGACTGCACGCCGATTTGCAACTCCCGCGGCGACCTTGCTGTAACACTCTGCCACAGCTCCGTCATTTTGATGATGAATTAATAAAAAAAAATTGTTTTGTATACTTAAATATACTATTAAAGTATACCTAAAGTTTGATAATTGTAAAATAGTTATTCCTTAGTTTAAAAAATCCCTCAATATAGCTTATTTTTTCCTGTCTAAATGTATATCCCGCCTTAACGGTACGAGATATAAATAAAATTCATATTGCAACAATGTTTTATTTTGGTGTGCCATACGTTGGAGATGAGAACGATAACGTTATCGACGAAAAAAAACCCCTTTTTTCGGGAGTCCGTTTCACCCCTTAAAACTGTTTTTCCGCCGAAAAAAAAAATTGTTTACTCTTCCACATAAAAAGGTGTCAACAAAATCGGAGAAGGATACCAAAGTGATGTTCCTTGTGAGAACGGGGATTTATAATGACATTGAAGTTTGCATCGTTGGAATGTCACGATTTTCTTCTTATTTCTTCATTTTCGTTATTATGGGGAACCTTTTTGTCAACTGAAGGGGTCTTCTCACTTTAGACGCTAAAAAAGGCTGTTTTCATGAATTTTTCGATAGGGTTATATAATAGATATTGATATAAAAGTTGTTACCCTCAATAAATACACTTTCGAAATACATTTTTTTTAAATGTATTTATTTTAGTAACTATTTATAGACGAAAATGGTAGTTGAAAAATGTCCTAAAAAAATTGTAGATCTGCCCTGCTGTTGTTGAAATCTCGAAGATGGATCATCCGAAATAAAAAGATCAAACGGTTTCAGACTCAGTGTATTAATGGCTATAGCGCTTATCATACGATTTTTTATATATGCAAAAATAACAAAATGGCAGACATTTTTCGAAAAAAAATTTCGTGTTTTTTCACCGTTTTTGGCGAAAAAAATAGTAAATATCAAAATTTAAAAAAAATCCTCGATATGCGCCATAACTATAGTTGTAAAGAATATGTGGTTAAAATTTCATAAGGATCGGTTCAGTAGTTTCGAAGATTTTATCAACAAGCCGGTGAAAAACGTTGTTTCGAGAAAAACGCGTTTAAAATTTGTTTGGGTTACATGAAAAAAATTCTACATTGGATTACGTGAAAATAGATAAAAAAATGTTTTTTAATGTATTTCGAACGTATATTTATTAAGTGTAACAACGTTTATATCAATATCTATGATATAAACCTATCAAAAAAATCATGAAAATGGCTTTTCTTAACGTCTAAAGTGAGAAGACCCCTTAAGACCGTGAATCTGTAATAATAATACGCAAAAAACGTTCGATTCATTTTCATAGCCTTAAACGGCCAAGAAGAAATTTTATTCGTCAAAAAGAATTAATTTTCGCTGCGATATAATGATGGAAACTTCAAGATCATGATTTATAAGTGTTTCATCGATCGGTTGGAATGGCGTTGAAGTTGAACCGATTTTGAACAATTTATAGGTGAAGATTTTTTTTAGGCTACTGTGAAAATTTGTAAAATCGTTCGTCACTTGAGGCAACTCGAATTGGGGAGGGAGGACGAACATATGGTGCAGGAATCGCAGATTGAAGGTAAAGTTATGATTACAACGATAGAACTGCTAGTCAAACTTTAAGGGAGGAAATACCTTTAGGCGAGGAAAAAGTGCCGATTGTCATTATTTTTTTTAAGAGGAAAGATTTTCCGTCGTTTTGAGACTTAGTAATACTTTTGGATGGGGTTGAAGTTTGGATCGTTAGTATGCAACGAAAATTTTTTTCTATTCTTTTTTTACCGAAAATCCGAATTTGTAGATTTAAGGTGTAGATCGCTAAAATACGATTTTCAGAAATGTTCGCGTGATTTTTAGAGCTTGAACTTGCTGCCAAGGGACATCTGGGAAATGGAGTAAAAAAAATATTTCGTTGACTTGAAATTTGGTACACTTATTCAGTGTAATAGTAGTTCAGTCTTGACCGACGTTTTTCTCCTTAACATTTTTTTTTCATTACTTACCAACAATGGTGTCATTTCATGATCATGTTATCAACAATGATGTCATTTCATAGTTATCAACTATCAACATTTTAATTTCATAGTTATCAACATTTCAATTTCATAGTTATCATAGTTAACAACAATGATGTCATTTTTCCATGAAAAATCGAAAAAAAAATTCAAACTTTTTAAAAAATTAAAACACGATAAGAAAAGAAAACGCGGTCGAGTCTAAGCCGATATTATCTATTTTAAGAAGAAAAAAAACTCGTTTTTTTTCAGATCAACTGGGTGGCCAAAATCGAGTACATGAGCCCCTCACGCGCAAAGGTCCTTCACGAAATTCTTTATAACTTCGCCAAATATTAATATTTCTTAATACAATTTGGTACCAACTTTGTTAATGTACGTACAAATAAATGTCTAAACGATTTTTCAAACATCTTACTTATTCCTTCAAAATTACTTTTTTCAAATAACCCTGATTTTCGGGTCGTCACAATAGCCGTGCCCAATTTCAAAATTTACTTCGAATTTTTCCTATACTTTCCACTCTGCATGAAAATTACTGTGCACCGTTAAATTTTTGTTGAGATTTTCAGAAACCTGCACGAGCAGCAAGACATGGAAATCACAAATGATTTTGGAAATGCGAGCTTCCACAAATTACTCAGTCAGGCAATCCTATCAGTCGACAATAGTAAATCGTCGAAATGGTAGGTCTGCCAGAGGGTAGCTTTTCCATCGATACCATAAAGTGATCTTAGTGGTGAATTGATGACCGGCGATAAATCGATGAATCGTAATGACACCAGATGGCAAAGTTAGTTGCTTTTTCTTTACTCGACTAATTCGTTATATCGGTTGCACACTTTTGCCTCCACGAGGTACGTCATTGCGGGGCCGGGTTGAAATTCCGAACTTTTAATGCTCCGACAGTTTAAAATTCCGAATTTTAATGTTCCGAAATTCAAGATGGGGCCGTTTTGAAATTCCGAACTTTGAATGATCAGAACGCCCAAAACTCCGAAGTAATACTACCCCGAAAGAATTTCACACGCAAGATCAAAACTCCGAAAATCTGAACACCGTCAAAATAATTCGGTTATGGAAGTTTTGAAAGTTTCAAAATTTTCAATCAATCAACGAATTATTTCAAGAATTTTTTTTTATTAAGAAGTGATTTTATGTAAATTTTGAAATTTGTCTGGACAATGTTATACGTTCTACATAATTTGCAGTCAACTGTGTAGACTTTCGCTGGCATGATCTTGACATGGGGTTGAAATTCCGAACTTTGAATGCTCCGACGGTTTAAAATTCCTAATTTTAATGTTCTGAAATTACAAGTTTCGTCAAGATCATGGCAGCGAAAGTCTACACAGTTGACTGTAAATGATGTAGAACGTATAACATTGTCCAGACAAATTTCAAAATTGACGTAAAATCGCTTATTAACGCGTTACACCTAGTTAGCAGCACTAAATTGGAATTTTGGAGGCTGCTACCTCTGCAGAAGGTTTGCTGTATGGTCCGGACATCGATGATTCCATTTAGAGGTAATAAATTACATTTTATCTACGTATATACCTGACGTAAAACTTTTAACGCGTTTTTCTCGGAATGACTTTTTCAGAATCGGTGACCAAAATATCTCAAAAACAACTAAACCGATCTGCTTCAAATTTCACAGACATTTTTTGTATATCAAAAGGCAGTCCTTAATCGAAGGATTTTTTTGCACCGAAGTTTCGACGACCACTTTCGATCGGCGACCATTTTATCGAAAATCATTATTTTATTGAATCCTTCGATTAAAGACTAGATAATACGGTAGAAAAACTAAATTCATTCGGTTTTTTTTATTTCAGATGATTTGTTCCCGAGCAGGAGTGGTCACCGCGAAGGACCTTTTTTACACAGCGGTCTGTGCAATTTACTGTATTTCCGTCGTCTATAAATATTTCCCAATAAAAAAATTGTCAAAGATACTTGACATGATACCCTTTCCTATGAAAAAAAAGTTAAAAACCTGCACTCGTTTCCCAAAAAAATGTACGAAAACACCTCTATTGTCCGGCCCCGAACCAGGTGTAAAAATTATTTTTTTACACCTAGTTCGGGGTGTAAATAAATAATAATAAAATAAAATAATTAATAAAATTCATTTTAAAATTTCATTGCCGTTAATAAAAAGAATAATTCTTGAAATAATTCGTTGATTTATTAAATAAATCATAAAAATCAATTTAAAAAAAATAAATAAATAATGAAAAATTCTTAAAATAATTGGTCGATTTATTGAAAATTTTGAAACTTTTAACCCTTCGAGTACACACCTCCGCCGCCAACCTATAAGCGCATCTTGGATCAATCTGACCCAAGGCGTTTTTCAAATAGTTGTATTCCGGTAAATATGCATTTTTGTTTTTTTTTTGTAGTAAATTATCCATATTTTATGGCCCTAAATTCATTTTTCGACGAAAAAGAAAATCAAATGCCAAAACATTCGTTCAAAGTGGGGCCCCGCGTTTAGCGATACAATCGGCGACAGAAAATGTTTGGGGTCAAAACGACCCAGTGTGCACTCGAAGGGTTAAAACTTCCATAGTCGAATTATTTTGACGGTGTTCAGATTTTCGGAGTTTTGGTCATTCCTGTATAATTCTTTCGGAGCTTTGATCATTCGAGGGAGTATTCCGGAGTTTTGAGCCTTCTGATCATTCAAAGTTCGGAATTTCAACCCGGCCCCGTCACAGAATTGTTTTCTTCTCAAATCATAACCAACAAATCGAGTAAAGTAACTTGAAAAAATTAGCTCGTTCGTTCCTTCGACTACACGATATTTTCGACCTCACCTTATGAATTTTTCAAAAAAACGCGATATTTCGAAAATCAAAAACACATCAAGCAGGTCAAGTACAAAAGTGGCTTCATTTTCTTCATCGGCACAATGCTACGAGCGTAAATGCTCGTTTCTGCGTATATGGACAAGCGTGAGTCGTTAATTGTATGGCATACGACGACTGAATTAGCTCGCCGATACGGATATTACGCCGTTGCGGGGAGGAAACAAAAGTTTCGCGAAGGTCAGATATTGGAGCGAGTTAAGAATCGTCCAAGGACACCCTGCTCGCTCTAGTCTCGGAACTCATCAATAATTCATACATACTCTTGATTTTTTTTGTTCGCCCCATAGTCTCGTTTTTTTTTCGGATTCCATGCTCCCTCCACCTAGAGGGCGCGGAGGAAGCTCGAGAAATCTCGGAAAGTCTCTTCGCGCGAAAATATACGTACCACGTATGCCCGGATAGTACTGCTGAAGTTCTGCCTCCATAAGGAACTCGTAAAGCCCCGGCCCGGTATTGCGAGCCATTCCCCCTTGGGTGTCTGCAAAAAGAAATACAAAACAAAACAAAAAAATATGATAGAGAAGCACACGTAAAAAGAGAACAGGGATCTCGGATTATCCTTCTTGGAAGCTTGTTTTTCTTTTCTCTTTTCTTTTTTCACTTCGAGAAGCTTCAACGACTCGCAACTTGAACGAGCGAACCTAGAGAATTGTACAGCCTGTACATAATTTCTGTAGATGTACAACGACTCGATGAAGTCTCTCTAACACGGGAAAAGGGGGGGGGGTGGGCTCAACGACAAACTAAACACGCAGGCCAACTCACAAATACGACTATCTATTTATTTTTGCCGAGACATGGATGGAATGAGGAGCAAAACCTTCGAATTGCAAATGAGAGAAAATAGAGATTGTACATACGTAAAGAGACACAAACACAGAGGCACAGCAAGCATCTGCGTCTGTATAGGTGTATATACGATCTGGAAACTTCACAAAGGCAAGCGCAAATTAAAACGACATTTAGGCGACGAAGATGACGGAGGAAAATGAAGCAATGACTTGGAAACTTTGATCACGTTGAAGTTCGCATCGTTGGAATGCAACGAAAATCATTTTGTTTTGTGTCCGAAATTTCCTCATGCACATTTGACCTGTGGAAATATCGCAAACATTGTTTTTGGGAATATGTACAGTTAGCATTTTCGAAAATCCGATTTTTTCCTTTTTTTCGCAATGTACATGTATTTATGTACACACACGGAACATTTCTTGTCAATCCGGCGAATATTCTCGAAGGTACACGCACATTTGTAATTGCTTTTTTTACTATACGTAAAGTGCTTTTGAAACTTTAAGATAGTTCCTCTGCGAGAATCACAACCAAAAGTTTACATACCATGTTCATGTTTAAAAGATTGATAATTGGTTTAATTAGTAATGAATAAAATTAAAAACTACGCAATATTGTCTCGGTACTAGTAGATAATACGATGGATATCATTTATTGCCGTAAAATATATTTTGTATTGTGTTTTTGATCGACCATTGCCAGTAAACTTTTTGCCGGGACTATCCAGGCTTTGCCCCAATTGTTTTTTTTCCAGGCTTTGCCAGGCTTTGCACCAAAATTGTGAAGGCTTCTCATGGTTATATCTTGGAAACTAGATGGTGAATCATTCTCATTTTTTTTCACATTATTCGTGATATCTTACTGTAGCTTATCCTCGTTTTTTATCAATTTCTTAATTTTAGTTTTGACGGTAGAATTAATGATGCTCTGTTTGCCCGTCATAACGCATTTGTTACGTGTAAACCAAGCCAACTTTAAGGGGGGATTGTCTTTTTTTTTCGCAAAATTTACGGCTTTTTGGGAATTTTTTTGTGAAGAAAGTATACAACGGAAAACTTGTGAAACTTGGCATATAGTTTTATAGATCTGTTTACTACATACAAAAAAATTTTTAAACAATTTCATCAAAAAATCCGCCTCCAACCCCCCTCGACGGGCGATGGTCCTTTTTTGATGGTGTGCACGATTTCTCAAAAACTATTCAACCGATTGCCTTCAAATTTGGACAGAATGCTCAGCTGACATCCTTTTATCGTTTGATGAAGCAAAAAAGCAATACGTTTAATAGTTTTTTATTTATAACAAAAAATCGATCAATTTTTTTCGAAAAATCGATACTTCAAGTTCAAAACGTCACCAAATCGTCAATTTTTTTTTTCCCCTTCATCGAACGATAGCTATATGTGTCTAAAGTAAAATGCTTTTTGGGTTTTTGTTGCAGGATGAACGTGAAGGCTGTAATCGTGCACACCATCAAAAAAGGACTATCGCGCGTCGAGGGGGGTGGGAGGCGGATTTTTTGATGAAATTGTTTAAAAAAATTTTTGTATGTAGTAAACAGATCAATAAAACTATATGCCAAGTTTCACAAGTTTTCCGTTGTATACTTTCATCACAAAAAAAATCCCAAAAAGCGGTAAATTTTGCGAAAAAAAAAGACAATCCCCCCTTAAGTGTAAATATCTCAGGTTTGGGGTGGTCAAACTTATTCAAATTGCACAGATGTTTGGATAATGTATTAAATAACGTATATGTCAAATTTCAACCATTTCTTAATTCAACTCTTCTGTGGAGGTACTACCTTAAACGCGTTTTTCTCAAAATTGTGTGTTTTGAAGTTGGCGAGCAAGATTTCTCGGAAACGGCTGAACCGATCGGTCTCAAATTTTAACACAATCAAGTATATTTTTTAGTGATTAATCGAAGGTTTTTCCTCACCCATAAGTATTTTCCATTTTATAAACAATTTAAGGCCTAATTTTTTGTCAAAAATCGATCTTTTTTTAGAGTCGCCATTTTGTCAAAAATTATTATTTTGCTTATTCCTTGGATCAATTACAAGATAATCCATTATATTAACGAAATATTTTTGGTTTTTTCATTTTAAATGATCCAGTCCAGAGATATCGTGCGCACCGAAAGACGTCTCTTTTTAGAGGTGCTCCCGGAGATCAGCTATGGCAGCTTTCAAAATAACTATTTTTACAAATAAAAAATGTTAAAATAAATTTTAACGTTACCATAATATGTGTACAAATATTTACGTTAATAGATTTAAAGGTCTTCTCAAGAATTCTTCTTGAAAACCGATCTTTTTGGGCCTCCTGACTGTATATAACCCCTTAAATTCCTATTTAGTGATCTATAAACCGAATCTGTAAAAAATAGAGTATTTTGCTCGAAGTAAAATATTAAGAATGTATAAATAAGGTATTTTTTGCAATAAGCAATCCAATAATGTTGGTTTTAATTTATAAAAGCATAAAATAAATTTTATAATTCGTTTGAAAAAAAAAACTTTTTCTATCTGTTCAACGAACATGGGAAACGGTAGCCGCCATAATGGATTCCGCCGTGACGTCATTGACATAGTAAACAAAGGAAGCGGTAGACGTAATACTCTCTAACCTGCGAAAAAAAGTGTCAACAACTATATATTCTCGTTTGTCATAATTAATTGCAAATTTTCAAAAAGTTATCGGTACTTCAAAAAAGTACAAATGAGTTTTCTCCGGAATATGACTTTGAATCTCTTCTCGCAAGTTTTAACCAAGTCTTCCTCATATTTATATCAATTGGCATTTTATTCCACAACTTTCCCGGTGTTTTTACACTAGTATTCTTACATTTGGAAACAACACACCAATGATAGGGATTGTAACTAATTTTTCACCAAAAAAAAATTACCTATTCACAATTGGCGCAGCGACGATGTTTACTATGCAAGTGACGTCACGAACCGAAGCAGCATGGCGGCTAGCGTTTTCGCGCGTAAATTTTAAATGTAAAACTTAAATGCATTTTTATGGCACTTATCGATTTTGTCAAATAGAAACAAAAATTCTAGTAGTTTATTACCACCAGAGGATCAAATTGAGGCACCTTTCAAAAAAGGGTGTAATACCATTTTGAGGGGCCGGGTTGAAGTTCCGAACTTTGAATGCTCCGACGGTTTAAAATTCGTAATTTTAATGTTCCGAAGTGACATGTTTTGTAAAGATCATGCCAGCAAAAGTCTACACAGTTGACTGTGAATTATGTAGAACGTATAACATTGTCTGGACAAATTTCAAAATCGACGTAAAATCCCATTTTAATTAAAAAAAAAATCTTGAAATAATTCGTCGTTTTATTGAAAATTTTGAAACTTTTAAAACTTCCATAGCCGAATTATTTCGATGGTGTTCAGATTTTCGGAGTTTTGGTCTTTCGGGTAAAATTCTTTCGGAGTTTCGAGCGTTCTGATCATTCAAAGTTCGAAATTTCAACCCGGCTCCAATTTTGAATAATAGTGAAAATGAGGATATTAAAAAAGAACTTTCGTTGCATTGCAACGATACAAATTTCAACCCCATAAACTTTGTAGGAAAATAATTGAAAAGATCATCGAGATCGTAGATGCTGAGATGGTGCTGAAGTTTGCAACGTTGGAATGCAACGAAAATTCATCAATATTTTTTTATTTCGTAATCTTTTTTCCTGATTTAGGTTGTGGGTCCCTAAAAAGGACGTTCAAAAATGTTTCAATGATTTGGTAGCTTTAATGTGGTGAGAAAAAAATTGGGCAGTACGAAAAAAGTGTCATTTCGTTGCATCCCAACGATGCAAACTTCAATACCATGATGCTGAGTAGAGACGGGGTATGGTTTTGACGGCGGCATTATTGCAATGCAACGGTAAATATTTCTTTCCGTATTGTCGTATTTTTTTTTCAATACTTAGGCTAGGAAAGTTACTCCAAAATTTTTGAGGATTCTTCTTGAGAATCTATAATCAAAACCTGCGGAAAAAGATCTTAGGTAATAATCAAAATAAATAAATGAGGAAAATCAAGAACGATTTTCATTGCATTCCAACGATGTAAACTCCAACACCATGTCGCGGTTGGTTTGCCATGGATGTTACGCATTATTGACTCAGAAAATTCCGGACTTTCTTGGGTTTTCCACACAGGTTTTGCAAATATTCCAGGGAGATTAGGGGCAAATAAAGAACATAACCTTTTTTAAAATAAAATATATGGAAAAGTTCAGTATTGAAATTAAACAAAAATTTAACTGAATTTCGAAAATAATTTAAACACTGTAAAGTAAAAAAATATACATTAAGAGCAAATACAGAAGCTGTTATGTATTATATTAAACAGAAACTTTTATATAGGTGCGAAGAAATAAATAATAAATATAAACACTTATTTACAATAATAATTGTGTGGTTGTGTATCGACAAATTGAATGCAAATAGAGCTTTAGAGTAAATTAGTGTTGAGTTTTTGAAATGTTCAATGTTGGGCACTGGCATAAATTTTTCTTGTATACAATGAAGACTGATATAAAATTAAACAATATACAAAAATATTGATTTTTATACCTTTCGGTTTTTTTTTCAAGTCGGTTTCATTTTTCGTAATTTTTGCAAAAAGTGAATTCTGGAGAAATCCCATGGTCTTGAAGTAAAAAATCGTGAAGTAAAACATGTTAACATCGTTGCAACGCAACGAAAGTTCTTTTTTTCCATTTTATTTTCTTTATTTTTATTATCATAGAAAATCTTTTTTTCGTAATTCTATATTGTCTATCGCTGAAGAAGTAACTTAAAAAATTGTTGAAGGATTTTTGTTGGCAAAGTCTGCCGAAAGAAATTGAAGAAATAAAAAAATATTAATTTTTATTGCATTCCAACGATGCAAACTTCAACCTCATGAAATTCCAGAGAATTTTCAAAATTCCCTGACTTTTCTCTGATTATTCGAGGAGAAGAGGAATTCCCTGAGTTTTCCAGGTTTTTCCGGTTTTCCATATGCGTAAAAGCCACGTGGGCGGCTTCAACGACCTTCCATGTCGAGCAGCCCTGCCCTGGGCCGGTACTCGGATGGGTGACCGTTCAGCCGCGCACCGACTACCGAGCGACAGGCAGTTTCACCGAGTCTCCAACGGCGATTGGAATTCAGTCAAATATGCCGGAGGCAACGGTTTTTCACAGTTTCCCTGTGCCCTCGTGCAATCGCGATACGTTATTGCATCGAGCAACCTTCCAAGTCACGCCCCTTTCGCACGTTTTCGGTCACTAATCGTTTTGTCTCGTAATTGGTGAAAAATAAGCGAGGGTGAATTACACCAAAATGCAGTGTCAACCTGGTGCGAACTTCGGAAGCGTGCGAATGTTCGTCAACCTCGTTTCGCTCGTGCACGAGAAGAATCTCGATACACACGTTGGGCAAAGCGAATTCAGTGAGAACGAGAAATTAGAAGAATTGCCGTAATGAATACGAATAATTGAGGAAACATTGACAAAAGCGTCGATTCACAGCTTGCAATATAGGCTTGAAGTTTGCATCGTTGGAATGCAATGAAAATTGATATCACTGAATTGCTCAATGATGTTAAAGTTTGCATCGTTGCAACGAAAATCAATGTTCTTTAATTGTTCAAATTTTTCGGACGGTGAAAATCACTCTGTTGATTTTACGTATTCGTATTAAAGATTTACGACCTCAATTTGCAGAAAAGCCGTCTTTGGATAAGCATAAACATGAAGAAATAAAAAATGAACGAAAAAGTTGTTGCATTCCATCTATGCAAACTTCAACGTCATATTGCTCAAGCCTTATGGTGATGAAGTTTGCATCGTTGGAAAGCAAAGAAAGTGAATGTTTTTATTTCCGAAAACTTCCTTTGGCAGATTTGAGCTACGAAAATTACGCAAATCTTTTTAGGGTTCTTATTTAGTGATGTACAAGCTAAATCTACACACTATGATGTTGCATAATAATGAAAATAAGAAATTGAAAACAATTTTCGTTGCATTCCAACGATGGAAACTTCAAGCCCATTCAACCCTTTATAACTCAACAGCGTAGAAATTTAAAAATAGTTGACATTATGGTAGGTTTTAATAAATAAATAAAAAAACACGTATTATTTAGTTTTTGAAAAAATTAATCAGGGGGATAGTTATAAAGCAATAAAGGGAGTGTGACAGTCATGTTACATTGTGTCGTAACATTCGTTTATGATGTATGGAATGCTTTGAAGCGGTTGATTTGCTTGTTGTAGCACAAAGCCACGGCACATCTTTCGCATTCGCGTTTTTATATGTTTTTCGATTTTCGCAAACGTTGCCAACACTCGAATCTTGCAATCTCGCCATATGTGAAACTTCGAACAAATTTTGATCCTACTAACGCCATCTGGTTTGTATGAATGCACTAAGACACCATAGAACGGTTTGTAGCCGTCGTGTGACATTGATTTTAAAACAGAATTAAGGGAGACTTTGTCCTTGAAATGCAGCGGGAGATGTTAGCGGCTCAACATGAGCGGCTAGAAGAAGAGGAGGGATGCCTCTATGGACCAGGCATTGCCGATTAGCGGTAATTACAAACACATTTGTGTAAACACATTACAAAACATTAAACGCGTTTTTCTCGAAAACACGTTTTTAAAAGTGGCTGACATTCTCCTGACCGCTGTAATTAACATATCGACCTGAAATTTGGAGAGCATACTCAGAAAATATGTCTTCACGGAATGACAGATCGTTTTTTCGATAGATACATTTTTGCATTTATTATTTATCTTTTTATGCGAAAAAAAACGCGAAAATTCGATTTTTTTTTAAATTGCGACCATTTTCCGAAATTTGTACTAAACGAAAAACCCATCCGTCATTCCATGACCAAAGGGTCACAGATTGATAATATGCTTTGAATTTGTGTTTCAGATCAACAAAGAGGGGGCAGTGATGTCAGCCGTTCACCTCCCACGATTTGAGGACCTGTTTTCGCGGAGGTGCAACGCCCGCCATTTTGTTTTTTTTTCAAAATTTTTTTTTTTTAACGTTCTGTATATTATGAATGAAGGCAAGAAAAAAGCCGCACTCAAAAAGCTTTACCCGTTTCCTTTAAAAAAAATAAAATGTAAACACCTGAAATATGGCACTCCAAGGACAAAGTCTCCCTTAAATGTCAATATGGGATTTTTTCTGGTCGAATGTGTGCAGGTTTCCTAATTCTTTTTTTTTACATTGAAGAGTATGGTTTTAAGTATCTTTTACAATTTTTGTATAGAAACATATTTATAAATGTGGTAGATATAATCGTTTGTGCAGATCGCTTTTTGAAAAAATAAACTTGATATTGATGTTTGCATCGGTGAACCGCAACGTAAATTAAGGGGTTAGACCACTCCACAATTTTCGAAAAATCGATTTTTTTTCTTCATCAAGCAGAAATAAAATGCAAGAGCAGGACGATAACCTGACGATGATCTGAAAGGCCAATTGTATGGTGCAGGCATCGCAGATTAAAGGTATTGCAAAATTATTCATGATTTTCTACTACTCGAAACATCAAACGCGTTTATCTCAAAACTGCATTTTTTAAGTTGGCCGGAAACATAACTCAGACAATTTTCAACCGATTCACTTGAAATGTTGAATATAGCTTGAAAAATACATTGTCTATGGAAGTACGTAGGATTTTTTATATTGCATAGTTCATTTGTTATTAACAATTATCTGACGATTTTTTTGGCAAATTTATCTCTTTTCACTTTAGAATTGCGCCATTTGGCCAAAAATCAATATATCGAGAAAAAAATCCTACGTACTTCTATAGCAGTTATTATATATAATCGAAAAAAACTTCATTGGCTCATGATAATTAAAAAATTACAGGAGCTGTTTGTTCGGCCGTGGACCCTGGAAAAACGGAGACGCCATCGCAAAAATGCTGCACAGCCGCCATTTTGAAATTAATCGCTTCAAAAAAATTATTGTATACAGTCACTGATATGTATGATAAACACCCTTTTTTGTAATCTCGATTCATTTTGTAGTTTTTTTCTGAAAAAAAATCCCTAAAAATCCTACTTTTTCGGCCTCTAGAGTGGCCTAAGGCCTGAATTCTTTTTCACTGATAAACATTTTTTTGCCGATTTAGCCTAGAAAAATCATTCGATCGTTTTTACGTATTTTTATTTGCAGATTGGCGACCTTAAGTTACAAAAACAAGGTTTCCAATAATAAAAAAAACATCGTTGCAGTCCAACGACGCGAGCTTCAACGTCGTGGAAAAACGGCCTTCGCGGTGACCGCTGCTGCTCGAAAGCGAATCAACAGAAATAAAAGAATCAAACGCATTTAGTTTTTGCATGAAGTTATCTAGTGCTTGGACGATGGATTTAATGAAATATTGATTTTTGAAAAAATGGCCGCCGTCCAAAGCGAAGGTATTGATTTTCCGTGAAAAAAAACGCTGTATTTTCGTTAATAAAACAAAAACTATGCATCGAAATAGAAATCTTTCGTTCAAGCACTGGTTTTTTATATGTAAAAGAAGCTTGTGAAATTTGAAGTTGCTTCGTGCAATACTTTTTGTGATGTCGACGTCACCGATTTAAACAAACTCATTTTGAGAAAAACGCGATTGAAGTTCACCGGTTCGCGTAGCCTACCCACAAATACGACGTCGAAGTTCGCATCGTTGGAATGCAACGAAAATAATTTATTTTCGATAACTCAAATTGTTTTTGGTCGATTTAGGCTGTAAAAATCGCCCAAACGTTTCTACGTATTCTTATTAGAAATTCACGACCTCAATTCGCGAACAAAAAGGTTTTGAATAATGATTTTAAAAAAAAATATATCCTTGCATTCCAACGATGCAAACGTCAATGTCTTCCCATAAACGCCGATAACTCCCTTAATTTCGACCCGATCGACTTGAAATTTGCAGAGAATATTTTCAAAGTGTTCCGTTTTGAGAATCCATCGAAAACGCAAAATCGACAGTACCACAAAATGTCAACTAGGTTTAACCCCTTAAGTTTCTTACGACAGATTTCCCCTACGAAAATTCCCCAACTATCTGTCCGAACACTTGTTCAGAGGTGAGCAATAGAAACCCGCCGATAAATATTTCGTATAATAATCAAAAAGGGAAACGCACATACGAAGAACTTTCGTTGCACTGCAACGCGAGTTCAATACCATGCTTGCGACCACGTCACGAAGATTCTCTACAGTCATGCCTCAATCAGCAACTTCTACTGGTGAAATAAAAAAAGAACGATTAAATACTACTTGGAACAAAACGAAGTCTCCGAAACGCGTGCTGAATTCGCGGAATTCCTTATAGCTAAATCGAGCAATTGTGTCGTCAGATCGAACGAGAAAAGCGTATCATTGCTGTTATCGAGCGTGCGGAAAAAAAAAGAAGAAAAAAAAAACGGATTGGCTGAACAATAAGCGCATATTTATAAATACGTACACGTGTACAACGTCCTCGAGCATAATGCACCGCAAGAAAAAGTCATCGTCGATTAAGATCGATGTGCTGGTTCGAGACGATACTACTGAATATATGTATGAAAAAAAAAAAAAGAAATGGAAAAAACGTTCCAATATCTCAATATTTGCCCGCGGGGTGTGTGTACGCGCGCGCGCGCGCACGCACACGCGACGCGATAATAAAATCGTCCCGAAGGATCAGTGCCCGCTATATGACGGATTGTCGCGCCGCGCCACCAGCACTCGAGAGACTGACGAACTCCCGAACGAACATCGAAGGAAGCGTCAAGCGTGGAGCAAACGCCCGACGTTTTCACCGTGGGACCGCGACGCGCCGCGCGACGTTTGCGTCGACGTATATTCGTCCTTCCGAGTACAATGAGCCACGACTGCTCACGGACGGACTTGACGTTTCCGAATGCTTCGAAAAATCCTTCGGGATTATGTTCACCCGGCTTTACGTCCGATGCTCTGATCCAAGTGTCAGAGAAATCACAGACACGAAGATACACCGAGAGAAACACGGTTCTTGAGAATCAAATGAAATTTGGATCGAATCACGAGCCACTGGACTTTTTCCTCAGACTCAGGGAAGTGATTCATTTACGTGGACTGAATGTTTCGTTTGATTAGCACGGAAATGCGTTTATTTGATGGTGATTTGAAGTTTGCATCGTTCCAATGCAACGAAAATTAATATTCATGAATTCCTTTAAGGAGGTACGGTGATGACCGTGCTAGTAAACTTAGAATCTACTTCACGCCGCAATATAGCCACGTTTTAGATATATGTATACGGCCTATTTTTCGAGAAATATTTTTTAAGTATTGAATTTCGAGTTTCCTATTATTTTTATAATATGGAAACAACCTTAATAATCTACTACTCGACTTCAGTAGTACGCCATATCGTTGACGTTTAGCATCGTCGCATTTTCGGTGGCTGTCATCGGTTCCACGCGCCCGGCTTATTATTTTTTGTAGCCGGTTAACATGGAGAATGAAAATACTGTGGAAGTTTATCAAAAGAGTAACGGGATTGTACCTGAAGTCCAGTTTAGAGACAAATGTAGATTCTGACGGACAAGAATTAGAAAATGAAAAGATGATATTGCGATTGCAAATAAAAAACGTCGCGTTGAAGTTAACCTCAATGTCCAATGTCCAATCTGTCCAAAGTCAAAACATATTTCATCGATTGTTGTGTTATTTTTCCCTTTCCCAATTTTCACAATATTTGCAGGTATAAAAAGGAACGTTTATTTTATATGACGGTTCTCCCATGCTGAATTTATATATAGATGCGTTGTATAGGAACATGTCGCCAGAAAAATTGAGATGCCTTTGCTGTACGTAAAAGAACTTCAAGTAAATATCGACGAAAGGCCCTTTATAACCCATTAAAAAATGTACGGCTTCGCACAATCATATTTTTAATTCGCGTTGAAAATATCCGATAGACGAATCAAATTTGCGCGGGTATCCGGCGTTGCCACACGTCGAGCAAGATGGCTGCTGTTACGTCACGAGAAGTCTCGCTCTCCGAAAACTTCGGTTTTTGCGACTTTATTTCTAAATTTATTGCTTATTTCTGCGGTGAGCTTTCCAATTCAAGGTGCCTTATCGATCACAAAGATTCAACGAACGCAACCATCAGTTTTTTTTACGTGTTTCTTGGCTCCAAGTAGCACAAAAAAATCGATATATGAGAGGACAGGCACATTTTGTCGTCTACGTGTGACTAATTCACCAACTTTAACAATTAATAACTCGAAAAGTGTACGGTAAATCTCGTGGAAACTCCGCATACGCATGGACGAAGGTCTCGACAATGCTATAAAAAAAAATCGGGCTTTTATCTTGAACTCGCGCCAATCACCGTACCTCCTTAAGGTTATCGCCAGGCTTCAATCCATAGGATTTTCATAATTTTTTTTTGAGCTTCTCTAACTATATTAATAATCGTCTCGGTAAAATTTCAGGGTCGTTTATCAACCTAATTACGGAGAAACAAAATATTAAAATTGCGTATTTTTGTGAAGGAATTGCAGGACGACATACGAAAATCCAATTTCCGGTTGCTACAAAAGTGTATATGAAAGTGGGGATTCGTCAGATTCTTAAAAATAATCCAATTTATATACTTAACACTTGTAGTAATCCAGTGCTCTCAGAAAAAAATACGTTTATTGACCTAATTTTTATGTAATATCAACTTTAATTTGAACTTCCGGTATTGGATTTATTACCACTTGCTACGATAAAGAGACGTGACAGCAAGGCATGATATTGAAGTTTGCATCGTTGGAACGCAACGAAAGTCCAGTATCTTGAACTTCTTTTGGCCAATTGGGGCTCCGAAAAACACTCGGATGTTTTTTAGAGTCCTTGTGAGAAATCTGCAGCCCAAATTTGCTGGATAAGATTTTGGGTGATGAAGAAAATGTGGAAATGAACGTTTTTGAAACATCTTTCGTTGCATTCCAACGATGCAAACTTCAACATCGTCAGCAAGGCAACAGCTGACTGTGGTCCTAACCTCATCTCACTCATTCGAATTTCCACACATATTTCATTTTTAACCGACATATTTCGCCGACACAAATTTTCCACGCTTTTTTACCAGTCTTGGCCCGAATACAATGCTTTATATTTCCCGCACCTGACATTGTTTCGACAGATCGACGTTGAAAAGCATGGTTAAAGTCGCCCTGGTTGAGTAAAAAGAGACAGAGATAGAACCAATATTGCCAAATACCAAACCTAGAAATACTGCGCGAATCGTTGGAATAACTATTTCTTCATTTTTCTAATTAAATGTGAACATTCATTAAACAGTTTACACATGGAAAATTTAGTTTTTACACTTTTTTGCATATGTTAAAAATATAAATTGTACAAGTCTCAAGTATGATCAGTGGTATGACTAGTACAAAGCGATAGGACTACCTTAAAGCGGGAGCCTGAATTAGAAGGTCCGAAAAATCGTTTTTTTTTCTCTTTACGTGAATCGATAAACTTTCCAAGAATATATTTACAAAGTTACAGAGGCCAATTGTAAATACTTTCGAAGATACAAAGCCAAAAGCAGAGAAGCGATTGATATTTGATATTGGTATTTCCTCAGTTTGAAAACTTTGAAGCGCGTTTTCTCCTATTTTCATTTTCACGATTTTTCCAAATCGGTGGGCGTGATAGCAAAAAAAACTAAACGACCTATTGAATCAAACCAAAATTTATTCTCTTCAGTATGAAAATGTCTTCAAAGTGAATTAAAAAGTCGTTGAAAAAGTTTTAATTTTTTTTTTTTATAGCACGTTAAAGTGTTTTTTTAACACATTTTTTTTCATACCTGAGAAAATTTGTCACGATTTTTTTACGCTTTTTCTTAATTCATCCAGAATAAAAATATATGACAATTGAAAATTTTATTGGTTTATTTCGTTCAGTCAAGAATTACGAGCTGCATCTTTCCCGCCGATTAGGGACTGCAGTGGCAAGACGCACATGGAATAGGCTGATAAATCTACAGTCATTTAATGTTTCATGTTGAAACATTTTTTTTATACATTTCGAATATACATGAAAAGATACCTCAATGTTTACTTGGCTCACTTGTTTTTTCCTCTTCTAAAAAAATCCCGAAAAAACGCCTTGTTGCACCCTCAAATTCAGCCTCTAATTTCGCCTACAAAAATCCTTTAACTTTTTTTGAAGATATTTATTTAGCAATCAACAATATAAATCTATAATAAAAGATCTCCTATAAGAATAAAAATGTGAAAAATAAAGTGTAAAAAAGAACTTTCGTTGCGCTCCAACTATGCAAACTTCACCACCATTAAGAATGCAACGGAAATATATATTTTTTCGTATTGACCCTTTTTGGCACATTTTTTCGTATTGACCCTTTTTTGGCACAAACATAATTGGAATATTTTTGGAGATCCTTCATAGGGATCCATAACCTAAACCTGTTTAAGGAAAGTTTCTACAGCGATAAAAATAAATTAATTAAAAAATAAAGAAGGACGTTGCGTTCCAACGATGCAAACTATACGGGGTTAGGCTACTGTGATAATTCCGAAAAGTCGATAGTCGCTTGAGGCAACTCAAATGAACAGGAAGGTCCAACGTATAGATGACGCTGAAGTTTGCATCGTTAGAATGCAACGAAAATCATTTTGTTTTACTTCCCGAATATCTTTTGGCAGAGTCGACCTACAAAAATCACGCAAACAATATTTCAGAAATCTTATTTAGCTATCTACAACCTAAATCTGTCAAATGTTATTTCGGATCATAAGGATAATAAGGAAGGAAAAAGAGTTTTCGTTGTATTGTAACTACGGAAACTTCAACTCCATACGTATGATGTTGAAGTTTGCATCGTTGGAACGCAACGAATATCAATTCTTTTGAGTTAGTTTTTTTTGTTAAATCACTCAATCGTTTTTACGATTTCAATTTGCATAAAAAGAAGGTTTAGATGAGCATAAAAATGAAAAAATGGTAAACGACGAAAAAATCGTTGAATTCAAACGATGCAAACTTCAACATCATCCATACGTATGGTGCAGGAATTGCAGATTGAAGGTAAACTTATGATTACAACGATAGAACTGCTAGTAAAACTAACGCGTTTTTCTCTCGCAACTATGCTTTTCAAAACGGTGTACACGATTTCTCGACATCTAATGAACGGACTGACCTGAAGTTTGGTACATTTATTCAGCGTAATAGTAGTTTCATTGTGACCGACGTGTTTTTTCTTGGCATTTTTTCCATTAGTTATTAACAATAATGATGTCATTTTTCCTCGAAAAATCGAAAAAAAATTGATTAAAATACCATAACAAAAAAAGGTCGGTCAAGTCTTAGCCAATATTATCTGTTTAAGAAAAAACACGTTTTTTTTTTGTTTCGGATCAACCGGGAGGCCAAAATCAAGTACACCATTGAGCCTTACGTTAAACGTCCTTCACGTTAATGTTTATATATATTTTTTTATTGTTAATACTATTTTCTAAAATTTTGTACACAATTTTGTTAATAGATACAAATAAATATCCAAACTACTTTTCAATCATCTTACTTGTTCCTTAAAAATTCATTTTTTTAATAACCCTGATTTTTGGATTGTCACAGTAGCCTAACTCCTTAACACCAATTCTATTTGACTATAAAACAATTTTATTCACGTTGAAGAGACTTCTTTATTCATTGCGATGAAATTATATGCTTAACTTGAACAAATGTTTGACTTCGTCGTAAGAAGATACTGCTTCTTATATAAAAACTTATGTCTGTCTCTAATCGGATTTTTAATGTTTCATGATACGTTTCGTGAAACGGTGTAAGTCGTATGTCAAAATATATTCGTCCGATTCACTTCAAATTCAGATAGAGCTTAGCTTATAACATTTTATATTGTATGACCCAATCATTTTTTTATGTGTTTATCCATTTTGTCATAACAAATTATCAAAGTCGTTCTTTTTGGTCGAAAATCGAAATTTTTTCTTCAGTTTACTGTTTTTGTAGTTTTTAAAATTTCATTAAATTATCCGGACATACCAAAGTGTCATAATTCTACTGAAATTATATTTTTTTATTTTTCACCTCAGATGTTTGCCAAAGCCACCTACGCCAATTGACCATGCAGCAACGGCGGTACGTTGTTCAAATAATAATAAGTTCGTTGTTTATCAATATTCATCGTGTTAAAAAAACACAAGTTTGTAAAGAGTATGTATTTAATTGGGTGCGAAATCTCGACGGCGTCATCCCAATACTCTCTTTAGAAAAAATATCGAAAGTCGACCTTTTTTTGGGTCCCGAGATTCGGCGAATCCATTTACTGGAATAACTGATTTCTTTAAAGCGACCATTGAATTAAAAGTTTATGTGCAGGTATGTTTCTAACAAAACAATTTCTATGCTTTCGAAGTTTGCATCGTTGGAATGCCGCAAACATTATTTTTTCATCTTCATCAAAAACCAAAATCTTGTTTTGCATATTTAGATTTTACGTCTTCAATAGCGACCGTAAAAACTATTCGCCTCGCTTTCACAGCCAAAACGAATGATACTGAAGTTTGCATCGTTGGAATGCAACGAAACATTTTTCTCAATTTTCAACGTCTTCATTTCTGTCATCCCCGAGCTTTTTTTACGCACATTTAGATTGTAAATCTCTAAGGAGGATCTTCAAAGCCCGCTGGTCGAATTTTCGTAGCCTCAATGAAGGAAAAAATGGGCATTCGAAAAGAAATTGTTTTCCCTTTATTGCAACGATCCAAACGTCAGCATCGTGTAAAAAAAAATTATTTTAGGATGATGATGACGTTGAAATTTGCATCGTTGGAATGCAACGATATGTTCGATTTATTTTTCATTTCCTTCGTTTTATCATTACCCGGAGCCTTTTTCTTTGCTATCTTTGCCATTGAGATCGTAAATTTCTAATAAAAACCCGTAGGAACGTGTCAGCGATTTTCACAGCCTAAATCGGCCAAAAAAGTTGAGTAATTAAGAAGAATTAATTTTGGTTGCATTCCGACGATGCAAACTTTGAAGTCATCCAAACCAATATGGGCAGTAACATAAAAACAAAGTTCGATCGCATTTCGATGATGCGATGCTGTTGAAGTTTGCTTCGTTGGAATGCACGGAATGTTTTTTTTATATTTTTTTCCTCTCCATTTTCTCTGCTATCGAAAATATTTTTTTAAGGATTTAGGCTGTAAGTCCTCAATGAGGATCTTTAAAAAATCCGCATTTTTGGATCTGTCAAAAATTGCAGTGAGCAACGAAATACTTTCGATGCTTTCCAACTATGCAAACTTCCACATCATGATGATGCGAACCTCAACATCATCTATTTCTTCCATTCTAATAAACCTTCGACCCAACCAAAAAGATTGCTATCAAAAAGAAACGTCAAACTGTACCGTTTTTAGTTGATTAAAACAAATGATTTCTCTCGATGTACTTTGTCGTTTTAAGAATTCGCGGCTATTTTAACGAAGCATATCTGGTCAGCAAGGACGCGGGGAATTCCCAGCGCCATGCACCACCCCAAAATCGACTCGGTGACGAGGCAACATTTAAAATACACTAGTAATGGCCGTCCCGAAATTATCGCGGGGTCGGGCCCGCTCGACATGACGACCGTCGTCAAACGTCACGAAGTCTCTATTACTTTTTTAATGCAAAGTAGCTTATACCGCGACAAATCACCAAGGCATGGCCACCTCTTATCGTTCGTTCAAATCCTTGCCACCAGGATCGCGGATTTTAGCCTGAAACGGCGCCGTACGTGAGCTTTGTTGCGTATGAGCCTCACGTACGACTTGAAGAAAGTAGCATAAAGGAAAACGAGATGCTCAGCCCCGTCGAGGGACGATAGAATATTGTGAAGGAGAACGAAACGAAGAGAAAAATCTCGATCGATCGCGGAGCATGTGTGCCTCGTGCGACCTCTAAACGAGAGAGTATCGGACGATACTCTACCAAACAAGAAGAGACGTTCATAACTATAGACGCACAATTCTCCACGTGTGGGTGTGTTTATGTACTAAGCCCAACAGATGCAGCCGCGGCCAAAAAGCATTTAGACACTCGATTTTTTGGCAGCTAGAAAATTATTATTAGACAATGGTATTGAAGTTTGCATCGTTGAAATGCAACGAAAATTAACTTTGAAAAATTAACTTGTGAATTTTAGTTCCTAACTTGTTAACTAAAAAGCATTTAGACATTGCATTGTTTGACAGCTAGAAAATAATTATTCGTCAATGGTGTTGAAGTTTGCATCGTTGGAATGCAACTAAAATTAATTTTTTAAATTCTTTAACTTCTTTTCATCCGAATTGTTAGGCCGTATCACGCTACGAGGTTTACTGAAACGTTTTGTTCAATATTTTCTAAATTCTACAACTCAAGTTTGCAGAAAAATATTTTGAACGATGGCAAAGAAGAAAAATTGTTTCCAACGATGCAAAGCTCAAGACCAATTTTAGTCATTACAGCTAGAAAATATTATTATAGTCATTGAACACGATAGGATCTATAAAAGGTCGATATGTTTATACACATATTTTTTACGATATTTTTTTTCTTCGTATTACCGTAGATCTTTTGTTGATACTCAAGCTACAAAAATTACTAATTTTTGAAGATTTATATTAAGAATCATTAATCAAAACCTGCAGAAAAATGCTTTAGATGATAATAAAAATAAAGAAATGAACAGAATCAAGAAGAATGTACGTTGCATCCCAACGATGTAAACTTCAACAGCATTTTTCAACGAGCCATTCTTTCCATGATGTCGAAGTTTGCACCGTTGGAATGCAACGAAAGCTATTTTTTCTTCTATTGCTCACATTCATCTTGCCGATTTAGGGTACGACAATCACGCAAACGGTTTTTCTCATCCTCGGGTCCACGAGATTGATCGTTAAAGAAAATGGAGCAGGTAGAAATGAGAGAAATAGTAAAGAACTTTCGTTGCTTTTCAACGAAGCAAACTTCATGACATTGAAGCTTCCATCGTTGGAATGCAACGAAAGTTATTCCTTTTTCAAACTTTTCTTAGCAGATTTGAGCTACGAAAATCACGCAAATATTTTGTAGGTTTTTTATTCAGCGCTCTACAACCTGAATCTGCAAAATACGATGTTGGATAATTATAGAAAAAGTAAATAAAAAAGAATCTTTGCTGCTTTTCAACAATGCAAACTTTACCGAAATTTCTTTCCTTTTTTCTACTGTGGAAGTATTCAGAGTTCGTGTGATTATAATGAGGGTACCTAATGAGCTTGGACAAGGCTGTAAGGTCGTGTAGAATATTTTGGGTGTATGTGCGTGTGTATATGTTTATTAGTAGGGGGGAGGGAGGGGGGGGGGGAGAGAGAGAGAGAGAGAGAGAGAGAGAGAGAGAGAGAGAGAGAGAGAGAGAGAGAGAGAGAGAGAGAGAGAGAGAGAGAGAGAGAGAGAGAGAGAGAGAGAGAGAGAGAGAGAGAGAGGGAGGGAGAGAGAGAGAGAGAGAGAGAGAGAGAGAGAGGGAGAGAGAGAGAGAGAGAGAGAGAGAGAGAGAGAGAGAGAGACTGTTCTGACACCCGATAGCGCCTGACACGATCGTGCACCAGATACTTCTCCACTCTCTCCCTCTCCCCCTCTCTCGTCGCCTCTCTTTCCTTCTCCGGTGTATATCTGCATGTCGTGCACAGCGCACTTGGGGCCCTCACGTCTGTGTATACCGCGTAAAACACTATTTCAACGATTTCGCAAAAGCGTGTAATTATTTTTTAAACTAATGTAATAATAATATCCGTCGGAGTCATTCAACTTACAAAGTACGACAAAAACTACGAGCAAGATCTTCCTTTTATAGTTGCGTATGCCATTTACACTACTAGACAGTCACCATTCTGATGGTTTTGAAATTTCCATCGTTGGAATGCAATGAAATATTTTTACACTGAATTTCCAAAATTTTATTTAACAGATTTAAGCTATATAGATCCCGCGACCATAATCTAGGCCCCTTATTTAACAATCTACAGCACGAATCTACAAAATATGATTTTCGATACCAATGAAAATAAGGAAGACAAGAAAAAATCGTTGCATTTCAACGGTGCAAACTTCAAGCCCATCCATTCTGGGAGTCGGAAGAAGACATTTTTTCGTAGGCAATTTTTAACGATTGCGATAAACTTTACTTTGTTCTAGCTCTGGAAATGGCGTTGAAGTTTGCAACGCTGGAATGCAACGGAAGTTCTTTTTCATGTCTCTATTTTTATTATAATCATTCATTTTTTTATCCATTAATGTCGTGTATCTCTAATGAGGATTCAAAAAAACGTTTCGATTTTCGTCACCTTAATGAGCAAAAAAAATGTCAGCAATAGAAGATAAATTAACTTTCGTTGCGTTCTAACGATGCAAACTTCAATATCATCTCTGGAATGTTTGGTATTCTTATGTTTTTTCAAAAATACTTTTGGGCATTGCATGGGAAATTTGGACTATGAAAATCTTTGTTGATGAAAGACTTGAATAACTGACAATTGTACTCTAATGTTTGGGTAAAAAGTTTTGCTACTTTGCTCAAGGGGTAATACCACTCCGGAAGGTTGGTAGACTATTAATTTTAGTTTCGGATCAAACTTCAAACGACATTGAAGTTTGGATCGTTGGTACGAAACGAAAATGCATTGTTTTTTAACTGCCCACATTGTGTGGGACAAATTTTCGATCGCGAAATGTGTAAATGTGTAAATGTATAAGAAAATATTCTCGATAATGATGAAAATGATTGATGAAAATAATGATTGCATCGTTGTAATGCAACATTTTTTTTATTTCTTTTTCATTTGTGTTATCATCAACAAATTTATCCTGCAAATGTGAGCAGCAGATTTCGGATGAAAATCCTAAAAAACGTTTGAGTGACTTTCGTGACCCAAATTTGCCCAAAAAAAGTTTGGGCTACTAAACTTTCGTTGCGTTCCAACGACCCAAACTGCAATATCATGCAAAATTCAACGACGTAACTTTAACGCCTTAAAAACAAGGTGCTATTTCGGACCGAATGAAAAATATTGATATTCCATATGTCTAATTCTTACTAATAATAATCTTATAAAATTTTAGACGCTCTCTTCACGGAACAAGATTCTTCAAATTGGCAGCATAAGCATAACGAAGAAATTTAATCATATTGACTTGAAATTTTTAGTGTCGTCAGAATTGAATTTTCCACATGAATTTCTCAATTTGTTGAAACCTTCTCTTCCTATAAACGACTTTTCCTGAAATTCAAAAATTTCAATGCCGTAATTTCCGTGAGAAACGATAATTTAAAAATCTCCTAGGTAGTTTTTTCAGCAATCATGGCGATTATGGAAGCCTGGTTTTTATGTTGAAAGTAAACATTTGCAACAAATATGCTCCAAGCTCCGAGGCGCCTCTCGAGGGAAAAAAAAACGCTGTTGCAAAACTCCGTGTCACTAGTTCGTAAGGAAAAGAGAAACTAAAAATTGTTCCATGAACTTCGAAACATATATGCATTGAAGTTCTTTAAATCAATTGTCGTTTTTTTTTCATAAACATTTTCAGCCTCTTACTCTATTCCTGTTATTTCCCATGGCTGAGTTTAGCTAAGATAGTTTTTGCGATGAGTTTGCCTTGTTGAAATATTAATTGAAATAATATATTTTTAATTGCCCAATTATTTCGACCGAGCTGAACTACGAAAGTCCCTCAAACGGTACTTTAAAATCCTCATTCGAGGTCTACAACGTACATCTGTAAAAAAATCTTCCAGTAATTAAAAAAAACGTAAAAATAGAAGACAAATTGAAAAGAATTTTCGTTGCATTTCAACGTCATATTATTATGACGTTGAAGTTTGCATCGTTGGAACGCGACGGAAAATTCATTCTCTTTGGTTGCTCAAATTTTACTTTCCCCAATTTAGGCTACGAAAATCCCTCAAACGTTTTTACGCACTCTCTATTAGAGATTCACGATCTTGGGTTGTAAAAAAGGCTTTGGATAATAATAAAAATGAAGAAATGAAAAATGAAAAGTTAAAGAAATGTTTTTTTTTAACCAAAAAGCGAAAGAAGCAATAAAAAATTAAAAGCGAAAGAAGAAATAAAAAATGAAAAGCGATTGATGAAATAAGAAATTAAAAAGAAGCTAAACCTTGCTCTCCAACAATCTAAACTTCAACATCATAATCGATTCCTATGACGTTGAAGTTCGCATCGTTGAAATGCGACGAAAATGATTGTTTTTATTTCCCAAATTTCCCTCGGCGAATTTGAGCTACGAAAAACACGAAAACATTTTTTAGAATTATTATTCAGCGATGTACAACAAATTTACGAAATATGATTTTGCATCATACCGAGAATATGAAATTGAAAAGAATTTTCATTGCAATTCAACGATGCAAACTTCACGCCCGCATTATTCTTCTTATTCGATAGAATTTTAATCCGATTACAATTACTATCCGTACAGCCTATAGATTTTCATTAACAAATGGATCTCGACGTTGACTCGACAAAACTGATAATGTATGACAAACTCGTATTTCTTTTGGTGCCATAAATAGTTTATCCAAATAATTATCGAATCGAACGTTCCGTCGTCGTGCTGTTCGACCGATCCACTCGAATGGGTGATCACACGAATCGCAATTCGATCGGAGTTGAAATACTACTTGCATCAAAACGCAAGCTTGAAGGATCCTCAAGGCCACTGCACGTGAGAGAATCAGTGAGCGTTGAGTCGAGGGGGTGGTTAATTCTGATAAACGTCAAACGAGGCGCACCTCGTTTACTCAATTGCCCGTTGCGAGCCACGTTTTCGGCTTTAAATGCGCACTTTCAGAGTTAAAAAGAGGCCAAGTGCGCGTAGAAACGCCGGCATTGGAGTAGGACTTCTTAGCTTGTTAGGTACGCACACAACTGGAACATTCAATTAAAATCTAATTACTTCGAATAAGCTTGCGAATGTGGTATTGAAGTTTGCATCGTTGGAACGCAACGAAAGTTTAGTAGAAAGAAACTTTTTTTTGGCAAATTGAGGCTACAAAAATCGCTCAACTGTTCTTAGGGTTCCGTACCCAAAGGGCAAAACGGAGCCTATTGCTGTCACTCTGCTGCGTGTCCGTATGTCATGGGTCTCCAGCTCGTAAACGGAATTAGTTACAGACCGGAAATGTGGATATTTCGTGTAGAATGTTGGCCCAAAACCAAATATTGAATTGGAAATTCAATTCAATTATTTTTCATTTTCCATACATGAAAAAGGAGCAGAAAATTCTTTCTTACCCTGGCATGTGGGGTGTCATTGTCTAAAGCCAATTGAGTAAAATACAAACATATATATATTTTTTCTTTTATATGTTTTATTAATTTATATATATATATATATATATATATATATATTATATTTAATTATTTATAAAAATATATACAAATATATATATTTTTCTCTTTTATCTTAAAAAAAAAAGAAATGGGGTCTGTCAAAGTTGTCAGTTTTGGACCATTTTTGTTGCGGGGTCGATCTCAAAAACTAGACTAGTTAGGAATTTGGAATTTCTGTATATTATGTACCATATACTGTATTTAAGGGGTTACCACCACTTGCGATTTTCAAAAAATCGATTTTTTTTATTGCATTTTTTTGAAGTATAAGTATCTGAGAATATGTCCTGAAAATTTCAAGTCGATCCGAACAAAATTGACTGAGATATGAGCGTTGAAAGAGAAGAATCCGCGTTGAAAGAGAAACTTTAAACGCGTTTTTCTCAAAATGGCATTTCTGAAGTCGGTGACCAAGATTACTCGAACACTAATGAACCGATCTTCTTGAAATTTTGCAGGCTTATTTAATACATAAAAATGTAGTCTTTAATCGTTCGATTTTTTTTTTCGAAAAAAAAATATTGCCGTTTTTTTCGTTAAAATCGAACCATTAACTTTGAATGTCCGCCATTTTGTGAAAAATGAATATTTTTTAAAATCCTTCGATTAAAGACTAGTTTATACTTATATTTGACTAAATCCATGCGCACTTTTTTTTCAAATGATCCCCTTCGTCGCAATGTTGGTCACCGCAAACCGTGTATATAAAAACATCATTTCATTGATGGCCATTTGCCACTAAACAATGTAATATTTGTCAATAAAAAAATTACTGAAAGTTCTTCAAGATGTGTTCTTTAAGATGGTATATTGATCGATTAAAAAAGTTTTGTAGTTTTCTTTAAAAAAATTCTTGAAAAAGGCCTTTTTTTGCGCTACAAGTGGGGGTAACGCCTTAAACAGCAAATACTGAAAGCGCCGATTCATAATGCAGTATATATAATAATTGATTGTATACATAATACAAACGCCAATTCATAATGTCGTATGTATAATAATTTAATGTATACATAATACAATAAATTTATAATGAAAATATATTAAATTATTGTTATTTAAATATTTACAATACCATATGACTAATTTTTAGAGTCGGTGCCAGCCAAGAACGAGAGATTGACCTCACGGAAGAAACAAGATTGCAAATTTAAAAAATATACAGATATTACACAACGTGCAACTATCTTATGGCATTGAAAATGTAATGAGACATTTCGGGTAATCAAAAACAGGTACATGTGAATATCCATCTATCCATCCACCCACCCACCCATCCATCCATCCATCCACCATCCATCCATCCTTCCCTCTCTCTCATTCTCTCTCCCTATATGTAATTTACATGTAATTTTCGCTGCAATTTTTAATCGCAAATGTAGGCTACATGTCATTCGGCATTTTTCTACCAATCACAGGCATTTAGCATGTCGCAGCTCCCCCCACTTTACTACAACACAGTGGCAGTGGAGTGGGTAGCGTTAGTTTCGTGTGACATTCAGCTAACCCAGACCCTATACCCAGGCAACCTCAACAAAGATATACATTTTTAAAAGCATTTTCGCTGCTAAAATAGTGTAGATCGTATATTTCATTTATTTTTCTTTGCCTAGTCTTTTTCTGCGAAATAATGTTGACAATTGGCTGGTACCGGCTCCAAAAATAAGTCATTCGGTATTGTAAATATTTAAATAGCAATAATTTTATATACTTTCATTATTAGCTTACAGCAGGCGTATACAAAGCTTTCTTTAGCTATCATCACCCCATATGATTTCAGTTTAGTACTAAGAACTAAGAAAGAAAAGCATAACCTCATTAAATGTCTAGTTTCGAAAAAAAAAGTTAATTGGTCGCATGTGCGAAATCCTAACAGAGCGAGACTTGACTCACACTTGGCCGAGTTTTTTTGAGATCCTCATAAAAAATATACAACCTAAGGTTGCAGTATAAGAATTCGGATGAGGAAGAGACTGAATAAATGATTTTTTTAAAAGATTTCTCGTTGCAATTCAACGATGCAAACTTCAACACCATTTGCGAATAAATCTCGAAGCAACGATCTCACGAATACCGATAATTATCGAAATTTGACATGTAACATTATTCGAAGTGTCGAAAATGCGGCAAATGAGATTTTGTCAGTAAAACCATTTTGCCTCTTAAAAAATTACTATGTTGCTGTCCCCGAAATTATTTTACTTTGAAGCAATCGCACAACGCTATTTCCATCATTTTAGATTTTCTAAACTCGGCTGGGCAGGCTGGGGACACTCTGCTGTGACAGACGGACATGCCAAAATTGAGAGCTCTCACTGGCTGCGGCTGAGAATGAAGTTGTGACATCTGAAATTTCTTTCGGCCGATTTGGACTACCAAAATCGAACATATTTTAGGCTACTTATTAGCAAATCCACAGCCTAAATCTGCAAAAGCAAAAAATGTGTACACTGATAAAGATAACGAAAATGCTTTTTTATTATTTCATTTCTTTATTTGCGTTATCGTCCAAAATCTGATCTTGCAAATTTGGACTCTAGATCCCCGATAAGAAGCCCTAAAACCGTTCGGATAATTTTCTCGACACAAATTGGTCTAAAAAAATTGGGCTCCAAAATTTTCATTGCGTTCCAACGATGCAAACTCCAATATTATGATAATAGCATGAAGATGCATATATATATATGTTCGAAAAACAACGAAAATTCGCTTTTGTACTTTTATTTACCGTCCATAATCTTTTCCAACATTTAAGTTATAGATTTTTCAATAAGTATAAAAATTGTTCAATAAATATGACATAAATGTTTGATGATATATACTCTATATTGATGTTCGAAGTTTTGTTTTTATCTCTCATCTCTCCCACCGTGTATTGCAATCTCAGGTTTGAGTCGGAGAAAATCATAAAAATAACAGTATTGAAGCTTGCATCGCTGGAACGCAACGCAAATAAATGTTTTTATGACGTTGAAGTTTGTATAGTTGGAATGCAACGACTTTTTCGTTCACTTTTCATTTCTGCATCTTCATGCTTATCCAAAGGGTGTTTTATTGCAAATTGAGGTCGTAAATCTTTAACAAGAATACGTAAAATCAATAGAGTGATTTTCACAGCCAGAAAAATTTGTACAATTAAGAAGAATTGATTTTCGTTGCATTCCAACGATGCAACTTCAACATCATTGAAAATATCATTTAATGATTACTATTATACGAGTATTTGCCAAATGCTATTTTCATAAATTATTTCGGAATCTTCGAATTTTCTTTATCTTGCCACTACTTTCGTGCAGAAAATGTGCGATAGACATACATCGGTAGATAATTTTTTTCGATTTTTCACCCCCTCCTAAGGGTGGCGTTAGCGACTCGAAAATCGTCTAAAATTTGTTTAAGCTACTTTTTCGAGCTCCCTAATATATTTAAAGAAAAATTAAATGTGTGATAGACATACACCGGTAGATAACATTTTTTCGATTTTTCACCCCCTCCTAAGGGTGGCGTTTGCGACTCGAAAATCGTCTAAAATTTGTTTAGGCTACTTTTTCGAACCCCCTAATATATTTATCCAAAAAGAAAATATGTAATAGATGTACATTGGTAGGTCGAATTTTTTCGATTTTTCACCCCCTCCTAAGAGTGAGTTCCGGGAAACGTATGGCGGATACATGTTTTTTGTTCACCAAACACATGAAGCAACTACTTGATTATCAAAAGTCGAGAATTAAAAAAAATTCGTTGCATCGTAGACTTCAACATCACGTAAGAACGGCATTGAAGTTGGTATCGTTGGAGTGCAACGAAAATTCTTTTTTCAATTTTATTTCTTCATTTTTTTCATCAACCGAATTCTCACCCTGCAAACTTAGGCCGTAGATTTTTTATACCGAGCCTAAAAACGGTTGATCGATTTGTGTAGCCTGAATTTGGCGAAAAAAAGGTCTACAAAACTTTCGCTGCGTGCCAGCGACGCAAACTTCAATATCATGTATTTTTCCCCAAGATTTACGACCTTGATTTGCGATAAAAAGCCTATCGATAATAACATAAGTGAAAAAATGAAAAATGAACAAACAAAAATTCGTTGCATTCCAACGCTGCAAACTTCAACGTCATGGCTCGACGGTGAAACACTTGTATACATCAGTATGCGTGTAGTGCATGCGCAAAGTCATTTTCGGAAGTAACGAGCCCCGACTCGCGTATTCAGAGCCTATTCGCTTTTTCGCATTATCCCACCCCTTCTCCACGCGTATGACGGATAATCGAAATACGACCGCGTGCTAGCCGCGATTGCAGTACGTAGGATCTTGTTTTTTACGATGTCGAAAGCGGGGAAAACTTCAGTTGAACTTTGTAAATCGTCAATCGGCCGGAACCAATTCAGAGGCGAAGAACAAAAAAAACAAATTAAACCCGCAATTTGCGACGGCGCACACGACAAAGATCGTTGCTTTTCGTTTCATCGAGCGTCGAGAGAATCGAACGATGTGTGCGTGCTCTTCGCGTAAGCCGCATGTGTGAAAGAAGAAGAAACAAAAAAGAAGCGTTCGTGGACGGTCGAACTGATGTCGCACACGTCGTCCGAGAGGATTCGCGGGATGGAGTGCGCTTTTTTCCCCGGGGGGTCGCCGCGAGTCGTATCGCGGAGCCTCCCGAGGACTCGTTAAAATTCAAGTTCTTCCTATAACCGTCTCTCTCTCTCTCGCTCTATCTCACTCCCGTTCTCTCGGACACTCGCTCTTTCTTTTTCCCCTTTCGCGACGTCTCGCGATCGCGCGAAGAGGGGCACGCCCCGCCGGTATCGCATCTATGGCAGGGGGGCCCTTAAATAGAATATTTCATTTATAAATAGAGAGTCGTTGGGACGAGCATCGAGGGACTCACCCATTGCTAGAAGGGGCTAACGTTCGATCTATCGAACAATAAACGTTCAAGGATGGCAGTTGTGTGGCATGGGACGCCGGCGTTCCCCCCTCCCTTCCACAAGCCACGGTCTGTCCCACGACGTTCCCGGTGACACCCGAGCCGAACACACATATACGCGACAGGCACACAGGCACTTCGGAGCAGACCCTCTCGCTCTATAGGTCGATCACTTCACTCGGTAACGCACGACCCTAACCAACCTTCTCTCGTCTACTTTCGATCTCTCGTTTGTTTTTCTTTTTCTTGTATCTTCTCTCTTAGTGCCCCCTTCGTCTACTTCGTGGGGAGACTCTCGCGATATCCCGTTTCCTTCACATCTTCGACGTTTCATCCCCTTGTTACGGTGCTCGTGGTCGTCGACCAACCACCCTCATTTTCCCCGTCTCGATCACCCTTCC
The DNA here is from genome assembly GCA_963210295.1 of Ophion ellenae. Lineage (NCBI taxonomy): Eukaryota > Metazoa > Arthropoda > Insecta > Hymenoptera > Ichneumonidae > Ophion > Ophion ellenae. Next base: position 45,445,398 of record OY723387.1, read on the forward strand.
CCTTCCTACTTGCGCACGCCGAGCCCCCCCCCCACTCCCGTGGCGATCTCCGCCCCGCTCCGCCCGCCGGCTGCGTCAAGCTCACTCGCCTTCTCGTCTCTCGCGTTCAAACAAAAACGAGAGAGAATCCAGCCTCTTATTACCATCTACTACTCTTCTCCTTGCTCTCGAGGCGCTGCGTACTTTTTTAAAAAATTCTTTGCTTTCGTCTCGATGACACGAGAAATCTAACCTCGCAAGGGGACAGCGAGAGGGACAAAGTTTGACGATCGGGTGCGGGGAAAGTGCGAATTTTCCGGCACTTAACGTTTTCACAGAGTTCACGGAACCGCGAGGAGGGCTGGATATCTTCTTGCTTGCGTTCGAGTATATCCGGTTATGAGAGGATCGACGACTTTTTCGTAATAACCCCCCTCCTTTGCTTTACGTGACAAGCTACGCACGCTCCATCCCCGCACCACTGACCGCACTGCACGAGTGTGCCGCGTACACTGACAGTGTGTATTCTCGAGTTGCTCGAGCAATCGGAACTTAGCTGCGAGACAGAGAGAGAGAGAGAGAGTTTGTGACGAATTTGAGGTTTTGCCGGCAGAGTTTGCAGGCGCGCTCTTTTTAAAATTCACGAGTAATTCAAGCACTTCTATGACAATGGACTAAACGACGCGACAAGGCATTCACGAAACAACGGATGTCTCCAGCCAACAAGTTGATATTTCGATTGATTTAACGATACCGAGGGAGATCAATTTTCAGTCAGCGCGGCCCTTTGGTTTCGGGCGTCTCGAATATGAGTTAAAGAGACTGCTGAGGGACGACACTACTGCCCATTTTCGACCGTTTTCTTTGGAATTTTTTTTTTAAGATAGTATTGAAATACACGGCAAAAGAACTTTTAGGCTTTATTAGGTATACATTGAAGTATGTAAAAAAAAATTATTTGTTAAATGAATACAAAATGGCGGCGCACCAATCGCTATAGCACTACTCGTTTTCGGCCAACCCTCCCCGCGGCACGCAGTAGACTTGTCGTATATTAAATCCTGGAAGTAAGAGTAAAATATTTTCGTTAATTATATTAGTTTTAGCACTCAAGTAGGGGGGGGGGGGATTAAAAATCAATGAAAAATAGAGACGAGTTTGAAGAAAAATCGTTTTTTCGACCATAATTTTGATATATAAAGTGACATATTTTTTCGAATTTTCAGTTAGTCAAAAAAGCGCTCGCACTTGACTGTTAAATCAATCTAAGAGGCTACAGTTAAAATTTCAAGTCGATTGGACGAAAATTGTTCGAGTTCTGCTGCGGGCCGTTTTGTGGGAGTTTTGAGAAAAATGTGTTTGAAGTCAACGGTTTTATAGACGCTGATAAATGTTTTTCCGTAATTTAATGCCACCGTTTGGTAAAAAATAAAACAATTTTTAGTCGGTAACTTTTTCCCCAAAGATAATAGGCTTCCAAGAATCGAGAACTTGGAGTCGAGTCAGCGCTCGAAGACTTCCCTAAAAAATAGCTCGAAAATCACTTTAAAACTGTTTCTTCAGCTTTGAACGAATATGCATTGTACTTTCAAAGGTTCAACGGATTTTTTAAGAAGTTTCCAAAAAACGATTTTTCGAAAATTTTGCAGCATTGTCCTCTCAAGACGGAATGACACCTCATCGCGGTCGGAATGACACCTCATACCCAAAAATTTCTGAAACGGCTCTTCAGATCCCATCGAAACTTTGCCAAACGACGTCAAATAGATAGACGAACAGCTGTCTGCCTCTCAAATTTAGAAAATTTGGGTATCTATAATAGTTCTACCATACCGACCGCGATGAGGAGTCATTCCGTCTTAACCCGATAAGTCGATAACGACTCCTATCAACGAGGTTAAATGTGACATCCGAACGATTTGAATTGTTTGCGAAAGCACAAACGAAGTATAATTCTTTTGGAATTGCGAGACGTTGCAGCCATGATAAATTCGTGGGGAGTCAATTGAAATTTTTTTCCTCTTCTGGGAAATTTCAATCCTCACAATCACGGTCTTACATACAGGTCTGGAAAGTCCGGCATTTTTGCGTGGTGGGCGTGTGACCGTTAGCGAGGCGCAAACTTAGTTCATCATCTACCCAATAGGAGCGCCGTCATGTAGGGGTCTTGTAGATGTAGATATACAGCAATAGATAACTTCTTTAAAGCCTTTGAATTGTGTTTCCGTGTTCTGTTGTATTGTCGAATGAAAGTAAACGGTCTATTCAATTGGGAAGAAGCAGTATTAATGAAAATTTCGAGAAAAAAATCATTATTATCTTGTTCCTAAAGTTAAAAACTTTTATCATGAAAATAATATTTGCGTTGTAAATATTAATATTCTGTATTGTTTATGTTATCTTCATTAACAAGTAAAAGTGTCGGGTAATTCATAACTAATTAAAAACTTTGTTCGATTGAAAATTACTACGAAATAAAAATTTGTTTTGCAGTATTATTTTAAATGTGCCGCACAAACTTACGTCATTGGATACGTGGAACGATGCGGTGTAGCTATATGTCTTCTTATTATAGGGGACAAATATTTTTACGGAAAAATATTCTGTCGAAATTTCAATGCAGACCCTGCAGTGTTAAAAGTTTCAGTTTTAAAACCCATTATCTCCCAATCTAAATAGTCGACTGTTCTGAAATTTCACTCAAACATGCATGATGGAATGAACAATGTCTGGTTGAAATTTGAACAAAATCTATAGCAATCAAGAGCACCCGCTCGGTCTACCTTAAAACGATAGTGAAAAGTGTTTAAAGTTCCACAGGACAAAGAATTGCATCGAAAATGGGAAGGCGCAATTCCACGGATTCAAGTGCTAAAGACGTTACATTTGCACTAGAATATATTATATTTTACTGTCTCAAAAGTCTTGTGCTCTGGCTCGATGTTCACAGATGCTCGATGTTTACAGAGGCTCGATGTTTACAGATAAACAAGCTTGAGGTTTTCCATTTCTAACACAAATAATTGTCAACCTTCTATAGGTTCAGTTGTAAAAAGAACCGAATCATTTTCCAGACATATTGCTCTTGAAAATGTTCGTTATCCCGAAAAATCGGTACTATTACACAGCTGTTCGAACCTGCTTTTGATTGGCTCACTCCAAAGTAGCAGTGCTTCGGGTAGCAGAAGCGAGAACTACCACTTTGCCTCATTATATCTTTCCTCCCGATCACTTTCCACCCGATAAGTTTCCAGACGTGAATGGAAGACCGCGGTACGGAAACAAGAAAATTTGACGATTTTTGTCCGTAAAAATAAGCTCAATACGGAACATTACAGAGTTCATGTCAGTTAATAAAAAAACGTTCATCATTCTCCAACTGCAAAGCTATTCCGGAGAATGCCGTCAGTTCCATTTGAAGTTCTCGTCGCAGCCGATAGGCTACGTCGTGGAGAACGCGAGTACTGCCATCTTGATGAAACCGAGTTTTCATCTTGTGTCATTTTCAGGCACAGCTGACTTCAGCCGGTAGCCATCCGGAGACAGCGGGTAATGTATTTTCCATTTTTTTGCCAATAAATCCAGCAGTTTTCGCACGTTTGAATATTAATCACGAATTTTCGGCCTTCTGAAACGTTTATTCGGCCTTTCGTTTTCCAGCAACATGGCATCGGTGTTGCGAACGAGCCTGGCTGGCCTCAACTCTTCCGCATTTCTCGGAGGATTATGTAAGGTTAGTGTTTACTTCGAAAAATATTGCTGATTTCTTTTTCAAAGTCTCACGGATCATACTTGGCTCTTGTGGGAAAACACTTCACAGCCCCAGTCCCAAAACGGGTCTGTATTTTTGTAAATGTCGATAAATCTTGTTACGCACAAAAAAAACTTCGACCTGCTTGTAAAAATTACCTGGTTGAAAAATGATTAAACTGTTCAAATCGGGAACGACATTATTTACAGGCTGTTATTTCTACTTCGGTCAGCGTTATTGTCAATAAATCCATGGTGTGAGTTTTTTCTGGGAAAACGTCTACAGATTTTCGATTTTATTAAATATACAGTAGAAACTCGGTTATCCGAACGCCTTGTTGCCTTATCCAAACGTCGAAAATCCGAACTCAATAATGGTCTTTTTTCTCAGTTAAGGTATTGCCCTAAGGCATCGCCCCCTTTTTCTCTAATAAACCTGTTTCCTATCACTTCGAGATATTAAAAAAATACATTATTGCCCATATGTAACTTCATATATCAAATCGTATATACATCGTATGTATACATGAGCAACCGCCCTGGAATGGTTTAAAACCCAACCAGAAAATAGTTCCACACAGCTGCTGTTCTTGAAGCATATTTGGAACTTAGTAGCCAAGAAACGCGCAACTACTATGAGACAGCCAAAAATTGATCATTATGTTAAGCCGCAATTGTGATTTAACTGCATAAGTAATGGCGGTATAAAAATTGAAACTTTATTCATTGTTAATTGCTATCACATGAAGAATTTAGGGTCGTTGGATCAATAGAGGGAATTTTCGATACTATTTATATTATGAGTTGAAGTTTCCGGAAATCCAAGATATATTTTCGATTATCCGAACGATGTCCGGTCCCAATTAATTCGGATAATCGAGGTTCTGCTGTATGTAAAAGTATGCATTTAATGGGTAACACCATTGGAGAATTAAAAAAAAGATTGATTTTTTTAAATTGGCTTGAGATGCTTTGAACCATCTAGAATAAGGTGGAAAAAATTAGGTACCTGTAAAAAAAGGCCCGCAGGCCGGTGCGGGTCTACAGTGGCCGTGGCTGGCCCATGTGCGAGACGTCAACTTTTTCTCGCAACACGATTTTTCAAAACGGCACCCAGCATAATGCCAATGATTTTTATTCTATTCACTCCAGGTTTTGAGCACATCTTTAAAATCACATTCTGAAGAGATACATATGGGATTTTCCATAAGTTAATCATAACTTAATCATCATGTGAATATGATTAAGTTATACCACATTATTACTTAATCATCATTCCATAAGTTAATTATAACTTAATCATCATGGGAATCATTTGTTAATAAATATCTTAACGAACTATGGCCCTTTTTTCAATCGAAAATTGAGTTTTTACTTTATATGCATGCCAATTACACAAAAATGAATATTTTCAAAATCCCCTACATATTTCTCTAGCTATACTCACGTAAGTTAATAGAAATTTTTTTATTTTTTCCACATTCCAATTTGCGTCAGTGTGCCGCAGAGCGTCTCCAAATCAACATGCCTCGCAAGAGCGGCTACAGCGTCACCATTTTGTATAATTTTTTAATATACATTTTTTTTGTTCACCTAAAGATATGACTGATAACATCCTTGAATATTATTATCCTCTTACTTGTCCTTCCACCCAAAAAAGAATCCCGAACAATCGCTTAATTTTAGACGTTTACAGTGGTACTTAAGTATCTTTAATAATTTCTATGATGAAAAATATTCATAAATGTGGTTGATACAATAGTTTATGCAGACCGCTGTTTGAAAAACGTCCATCGCAGTGACCACTGCTGCTCGGAAACAAATTATCCGAATAAAGAAATCAAACGCACTTAGTTTTTCCATGAGATTATCTAGTAGTGGGACGAAGAATTTCTTAAAACATTGATTTCATAACAATGGCCGCCTTCTGAAGTGAAAGTATCGATTTTTTGTGAAAAAAAACGCTCTATTTTTATTGATAAAAAAAAACTATGCATCGAAAACAAAATTTCGTCTTTCAAGCGCGACAGATTGCGCGGCATCAACCATTGGAAAGATGAATTTCTACTTTTCGGAAAGGTACACCGCTTTTTACCGAATCTTTGCGACGTTTCCTGAGGATGTTGACAAGATGACAAAATGACTGACGACTAGTCAGTCATTTTGTTGACGGCGTACACAACTTTTGAGTTAGCGAATCGCCAGAATATTGAAGAAAAAAAATCAAAACATTTTGATAGATTTCTTCACATTCGTGTAGAACTTTGGAGATCCTCCATGTGGAGTAGCTCCAGTGCAATTCTGAAGCGTTATTATAAATTAAGGGGCTACATCTACTCAGAGGCCCGACGAAAATGGCCAAAGTCCGATTATTTTTGGGGAAACGGTTAGTGAATAAGAAACGCATTTTTTCAACACATAGGTACATATATTGAGAGCCTTTAAAAAAATCAGCAACAAAAACATGGCCACCAGCAGATGATGACATACTTTCGCGACGTTTGACGGTGGTCACTCTCCAGCTTAAACAGTCCATCTGAATTCTAAAAACCAAACGGGTTATTCAAGTTAACGATAAATACCAGTCGTTGACGATTGTCGATTTTTAAAATCATTTTTTTAAACAACGTGGCGACGTATTGAAACTCGAGCATACAAAATCTACGAAAAAAGTCGTCATTTTTACGTAACTATTAAAAAGTGAGGATCGATTTGATAAAAGTGCGATCGTCAACGACCTTTGAATGTTTCTCATTGTATCTCCTGTAAATTTGCAAAGAATCCATCAGGTGGTTCTCGAGATATTATGTCCACCGACTTTGAAAATAGTGTTTCGAGAAAAACGCGTTTAAAGTTTGAAGTAGGGTCAGAGTGGCATCAGTGACTCATTTTATTCAGAAGTTTATAGCTGCCTAACCGCTCACACAATCTCAATGAAACCGTGACTAAACGCGAGGTGTGTTCAATGGTTTTGTTTTGTTAAAAGACACTGAACGGCCTAACCCAATAGATATTGAGATAATAACCATTTTGAAAAAATGGAAATTGATCCACTGTGTACTTGGGGGTGTACACAGTGAAACATGCCTAATTTCACAGTCAAACAAAATGTCAAAATCAAGCCAAATTTGAAGAAAATTACCCTGATCCATTGTACACTTGTAGGTAATGGAATGCTTTTCGCTATACAATAGGGACTATTGTACAGTAAACTATTGAAAAAATAATTTAAAAAGACAGCATGTTATGAGACCAATCACAATCATTAATTGAATATTTATCAACAATGAGTACCTACCTAATGAGGTAGTACCAGTACCTATCTAAATCACAAGGCGAAAATATTCATATTATGACTTACCTCTGTGTACCTCGAAAAATTGAGCCACTGTGTACCGACCCTCTCTTTTTTTCTAAAGCGGGTACTGACAAGTTTCTACTTTTGTTAGGTTAACAAACATAATGCTGAAATACCGCAATATAGCTGTATATTGCGGGAGAACAATGACTTCGAACATAACTGCGATAGGTAAAGAAGCAAAAAACATACAAACTCAGCTGGTTTTTCAACTTTTGACACAAAAAATAATATAAAGTCACCTCCGACAACCGAATTGCACAGAAGCGACTCACAGACAGGTTCAAACCTATTGGCATCCGAGGGCGGTTCTAATGTGAAAAAGACGCACATAGACATGTCCACTTCTGAAAAATAAAAAAGGTTCAGTGTACCCACTGTTTTACAAATATTTCAATGAATTTTTCAGGGAATGTAGCTAAAAGGTGATACTAACGAATAAAAATAAGTTTGGAAAATGCAATTTTTACACCCACCTAGGTAGAGGTAGCCCATTGAAAAAGTCAACTTGTTATTTTTCAGGCAACGCCGAAGCGTCACAATATTGCGATAACACAGGTGGCTTGGATCACAGGTCGCGAGCTTCGTCGCGACAGGCCGCCTCGACCGAAGCCCTTCGACTGGCAACACAAGAAAGTTGGACTATGGGTTTATTACACCGATCCTATGTTCGCGCGTTTCGACGAAAATACAAGAGTCGTAGTGGTCGACGGTATGCCGGGAGTGGGAAAGGACAAATTTGCAAAACAACTTGCCGAAGAGTTGGAGATGAAGTACATTAAACCGCCAGCTTTCGACGATGTATGGATCAACCCTTACGGATTCGATTTGAGAAGTCTGAATAACCAGTTACCAATCGACGCTCAGTACTACGACCTTAAGACGTTTCTCAACGATCCCAAACATAGAAACGTAACGTCGATGCAGTTGGCCTTGTTGTGGATGAGATGCAATCAGTACATTGACGCTTTGGCGCATCTTTTGTCGACGGGTGAGGGCGTTGTTATGCAACGATCACCGTGGACTGACAAGGTTTTCATGCAGGCAATGACACAATGCGGTTACGTGTCGAAAAAAGCTCTCGAATATCACCGCGACGCGACCACCGCTATTACCCAGGAACTTCTGAAACCACACCTCCATATTTACTTGGACGCTTCCCTCTCCACTATCAAGGTGATCATTATGTTGTATCAGAATGGCTAATCCTTTTCTTATTCGGGCCACGAAATCCTTATTCCGTCTTTTGCTACTTTATGGGGCTGAAGTTTGCATCGTTGGAATGCAACGAAAATTCTTTAATAATTCTTATTTTCATTATTAGCAGAAAACATATTTTGCAAAATTGCTGTACATTGCTAAGTAAGAATCCGAAAAATGGTTGCGTTGTAACTAGCGACAGGAAATTTCGAAAATCATTTGAAAAAATTTCGAGACCCAGCGAAATGTGTTCCATTCTATGCAAATGAAAATTCTTCGAAGGATGTGGGTAAGATGTTCTCTGAGGTCGTTGTAGCATTCAGTTTTATGATTTTCCACGCGTTTGAGGCCTTAGGCCACAGTAACGGGTATAAAATCGTGGGCAAATTTGACAATTTGTTTTCGTATGAAAAAGTGATTCACTCGTAACATTAATTACGCATCTATTTAGTATGAATATCAAGCTGTTAGAAAAAATATACATTTTTTTTTCAATGTACACAATGGCCGACTACTAATATTTTCTTTTGTTATCTTTTTTTAGGTGCGTGACATTTTGCATCCACAATTTTTTACCTAGAACAAAAAACGAAAATTCTCGTTAATCTACATTAGAATCCCTAGAGAAGTACGTATGGAATTCGAAAAATATTGTTTTATTCAAGAGTGGTAGGTATTTGAACTTAAGAATTGAATTTTCAGTGAAAAATTTCGTTATAACTGCTTATAAACTGCTGATAAAATTAAGAGTTTTTTATTAATCAGAAATTCCGTACGTACTTCTCTGCGAAATGCAATTAGGAACATAAATTTTAAATTTGAAGTAAATCGAGTGAAAATTGTTGAAGTCATTTGTCACGCCAATTGGAAAAAAGCTGTTTCGACAAGTTTCGAGTAGTCGGCCATTTTGTATATCGAAAAAAATATATATATTTTTTCTAACAGCTTGATATTCATACTGAATAGATGTGTAATTAATTTTATGAGTGAATCACTTTTTCATATGAAAAAAAAATTGTTAACTTCGCACATGATTTTATACCCGTTACCGTGGCCTTAAAGCCTTAATGAGGTTTCGTAGTATGGCCGCAGATTTTCCGGTACTATTAAATATTTCGATACCGGTCTTTTTTCTACTTCTTTGTCGATACTGAAAAGTAGTCTACCATTTGTTTTTCGAGTAAAACGTTTGGATTGAAGGATCATCACAGTGTACCGGATCGAAAAACAGCTGATTTTCGCGATTTTCTTTTCGATGGTTAAAATACGCTAATCAGTCTGACTTTTTTTATGTAAAAAATAAAGCACTCGTGAAGAACAGAAAATCAGTTTTTACACGTTTCTTTTTATTTTTTTACATTTTTTCTAACGGTTGAAAATGTCTATGAAAAAAAAGGAGTCCTCACGGTGTACACGGTTGTGGCCGTAAATATTATCGGAAACGAAATTTGTAAAAAGATTCTTAATCAGTATAAAAGCTGCCATCTAGCTATGGAGGTTTTTTTAAAATAAAAACTGACAAAATGGCGGCTATTTGAAAAAAAAAGTATCGAATTGAGTCTTTTTTTTGACAGTTTTTCGTTACAAAAAATATAAAGATTAAAGAAAAAGTTTCTGTAGCAAGATAAAGAATGGCGTGTCAAAATTTGAGACGGATAGTTTGAAAACTCTTCCTTTGAGAGTGTACACCGTTTCGAAAAACGACAATTCGAGAAAAACGCGACTGTCCGCGCCAAGTCTCACCCAGCCAGTTGAAACCCTTTTTCTGAGAAAGTCTGTAGCAACCGGAATAAATCGAATTTCACCTAAAAAATTGAACAGCATGTTTATAACTGTCTATACTATTGGACAATGCAAACAAAAAATCGATTTTTTGAAAATGTAACACTGTGATGATCTCTTAAGTCTGCTACAAGGTATCAAGCAGAGCACTGGAAAAGTTTTGTGTCTTCCAGCGTAATTCCAGATGCTCTGCTCATCTTGAACAAAAAAGTAAATAAAATAGCAATTAATAAAAGCGCGTCTACCGTATGAACCTCCAAAAATCCGGAAGAAACAGTAAACACAAAGTGACGGGCTTCTAGGGTATTCCTTTCACGAACCTGATTATTTAACGTTAATTTTCGTCTATAATCAAGTAAAAATACATCTCAGTACCCGAGTCGAAATTTTCAGCCTATATTACCCCTCCAGATCCTCACAGTGGTAGGAGATAAAGGCAGTAAATTACTAGTAAAACTTCAAGCCAAGCTACCGAACTTTTACCGAAAAATGACAACTCTAAAAATCGTCTTATTTATACGGCTCTTTATGGACATTACGCGCTAGCCACATTTCTATCTAATAATTTAAAGATTAAATAATTTTAGATGTCTCATATAAACTGTTCACGCGTGTCAAAAATCTGAAGATTCCGTAACGACAATAAAGACACGGGGTCACCGAATGTTCAAAGAAAATATTCATGACAAAGCTCGGAAAAATATGACTAGCAGAAAACTTTTCGGAACCGCACTTTTCAGAGAACATGTACAAATGTCTAAATCTACTAAATTTGCGCGAAAACTTTTGTTCCAGTTTATCGTTGGATATAATAATTGATTGAAAGGAATGCCTTAAATAATAGCTATCCATTTTCGACCTTTGTGGTCTTTCAACAATGATGAAAAGATCGTTCGGAAGAATTTTTGTGGACATTGTTCGTTGGTGCATTAGAGTCACGTTCATCGCAGGTACACGACAAAGTTGAATGATGTTGAAGTTTGCATCGGTGGAACACAACGGAAATCAATTATTTTTAATTGTTCGATTTTTGTTCGGCTGTCAAAATCACTTAAACGTGTTTACGTATTCTTATTAGAGATTTACGACCTCAATGTGCAAAAGTAGAAGGCTTTAGATAACCATAAAAGTACAGAAATGGCAAATTAACAAAAGCATCGTTGCATTCCAACGATGAAAACTTCAGCGTCATAAAGTTGAGGTCAACCGGACGATTGAGTTTTACGTATGAGCTTGACACTCATTTTTGAAATCGCTTTTGAAAAAGCGCTTACGAAAGTAGTTTCGAGAAAAACGTATTTAAATTTTTTCCGTACAGATTTAATGGGAACTTTGCGGGAGTCCGATCGATATTTTGATACGTACTGTTAATTTGCTGCCCATGCGCCGTGAAGGGTACTATTTCCTTCGTATATCATTTTGTCAGCAAATGGTTCTTCCCGATCATCAGCCTTTTCGAGACTGCTGACGAACGTCTCTCGGATTGCATATTGCCCTCCAGCGCGCGAATGATTTTTATACAGAATTGACGTTTCGAAGATTCTGGACCAAAATTGCTGTGAATCGTTACAGCCTGATGCGATTTTCCATTCCTAATTTCCTAAATACATTGTTCCTCATTTATTTTCGCAGGAAAGAATAAAACAGCGCAATTTGCCGCACGAGGTTAATTCGAAAGCTCTGACGGACGAGTATCTAAAGGCGTTGGAACAACGATACAAGGAGTATCTCCGAGAGATGTCCAAGCACGGTAACATGTTGATTTACGATTGGACGAACGAGGGCGACATGGGTGTCGTGGTCGAAGATATCGAGCGGCTGGACTTCGACATTAGCGTGGAGAAGAAGGATCTGAAATTTCACGATTGGAAATTCGATCCGGATTGGGAAATTAAGAACTACAGGCGCGATTATTGTATGAAGAAGCACCGGCTATTGATGAATTTGCTTGTTTGCCGTTACGACATCCCGGAAATTCTCATGTCGGGACAGGACGAGGAAATTTGGGATCACGTTTTGGCCAAGGCAAGTAAAAGGGAAATGGGCTGATACCCCCACGTTGCACTTTTAACCCTTTGAAGCATACCTTTTTCTTTACGTGCAATTGGCTTGAAATTTTGTACTCGGGGGTTATCGGGGTCGCTGATTACGAATCTGCACTCAAAATTCGGAAATTCAAGATGACGGATCCAATATGGCGGACCATAAATGCAAAACGTCGTTTGATGATAGCGAAAGTTGGTACTCGGGGGTTTTCGGGGTCGCTTTTGACAAATATGCACTCAAAATTCGAGAATTCAAGATGGCGGACCATAAAGGCAAAACGTTGTTTGATGATAGCGAAAGTTGGTACTCGGGGATTTTCGGGGTCACTGATTACGAATCTGCACTCAAAATTCGAGAATTCAAGATGGCGGATCCAATATGGTGGACCACAAATGCAAAACGTCGTTTGATGATAGTGAAAGTTGGCATTCGGGGGTTTTCGGGGTCGCTTTTTACAAATATGCACTCAAAATTCGAGAATTCAAGATGGCGGACCATAAATGCAAAACGTCGTTTGATGATAGCGAAATATGGTACTCGGGGGTTTGCGGGGTTGCTGATTACGAATCTGCACTCAAAATTCGGGAATTCAAGATGGCGGACCATAAATGCAAAACGTCGTTTGATGATAGCGAAATATGGTACTCGGGGGTTTGCGGGGTTGCTGATTACAAATCAGCACTCGAAATTCGAGAATTCAAGATGGCGGATGCAATATGGCGGACCATAAATGCAAAACGTTGTTTGATGATAGCAAAAGTTGGTACTCGGGGGTTTTCGGGGTCGCTGTTACATGAAATAAGCTTCCAAAAAAAAATCGATCATAAAATTTGCAAAAAATCCTATAGTTTTTGCCATTTTCCGCCGCCATATTGGATCTGCCATTTTCAATTTGACGGTTTAGCCTTCGGGTTCCTATTCAGTGGATCAAAAATCAAGTTTGTACTTATTTTTTGGTTATGGTTCACCTCCTAGATTAGTCGTAATCAGATTTATGATGTTAAAAGTTCGTTTTTTCCACTTTCGTTATTGACGACACCCGCTACGTGAAAAATAAAAATTTAAGGAGTTGGGCCACTCTGGAGACCGAAAAAAATAGGCTTTATAGGGATTTTTTTCAAAAAAACTACAAAATAAATCGAGAATCCAAAAAAGGGATAATTATCTGACGATTTTTTAGGCAAATTTTTGGAAAGTGAAAAATCTGCCCAAAAAATCGTCAGATAATTGTTAATAACAAATGAACTATGCAATACAAAAAAAATCCTACGTACTTCCATAGACAATGTATTTTTCAATATATATTCAACATTTCAAGCGAGTCGGTGGAAAATTGTCTGAGTTTCCGGCCAACTTAAAAAATGCAGTTTTGAGATAAACGCTGCAGAGCCGCCATTTTTAAATTGATCGCTTCAAACAAATTATTGTATACAGTCACTGATATGTATGATAAACACTCTTTTTTGTAATCTCGATTTATTTTGTAGTTTTTCTGAAAAAAAAATCCCCAAAAGGCCTATTTTTTCGGGCTCTAAAGCCCGATATACAACCGTTATATTTAATTCAAACAAAAAAACTTTCGAATCGTCAAAATCTGAATTCAATTAGGTGTAACACCAGTGTTACACTATGCCGCAAAGGGTTAATTCCCTGCTCGACGTTTTTTTGGTCTCTATCAGGTCCCTACGGAAGAGTTCGCACCTGGCTACAATCCAAAGTACGACAACGGTGTCCTCTTCAAAACCAGAACCTCCATCGAGGATTGGTTACCGCGGGATAAAATCACCGCGGAAAAATAAACCGCTCATATACGGTGTACGGTATAAAGACGTTTTGAGCGAGTAACACGCAAGGAAGAATGACAGGTTAGTACTGGATTCTCGTAGTCGGACTTTTCCTGAAAGGAAGAGCTTATTCGGAAGCGCCGAGTTGTGAACGATGTACCATACGCGTCGATGTGAACGATAAAAAAAAGGTAACTTGTAAATTAATTACGTTTATTAAAATGTTCTTTTTTTTTTCTTGAATCCACATGTCCCTGCAAATTTTTGAAAACCGTCCTCTACTCCTTCGGTAACTCGCGAACAATCGTGGATTCATTGCGAAGTTTATGGGCGCCGGGGAATCACAAAACACAGCGACTCCTCGTTCTCTCGATATATAATATAAACGGCTACATTTCCGGTATTATACACACAGAGTGGTATTATTATACATACATTATAGTCAAATATACATTTACACACTGTCCAAGATCCACGCGTGCTAAATTGTTTCGCTGACGTTAACGAAAACGGCGCTTTTGAATTTTTTTTCCTTTTCAAATCGAAAACTCTCGGGGTTGAGGAAGTACAGACATTTTCAGAAGAGACAAGACTGCCTTTTTTTAAAAAGAAACGTCCTTCGCCGCTTCAAAGATTTGAAGCAAAAAGTTAACGTTTCTTTAATTTACAAATTATAAATTAATTAACGGCGCTCGTTACGTTTTGAAGTTGACGAAAATTTTATTTTTGAGGGGTTACAAATCCACTCCCTTAATTGTCGTACCGTTCCAACCAGAAAACCATCGCCGTACTTGTAAATTGTTTCGCTGACGTTACGGAGTTTCGGGACAATTGACGAAATGTTGTCATTTGATTTATACTAATTCGTACAGTAGATTCTTTCTCATATACTGAATGCACACTCGAATTTTTTTATCGATCGGCCACACCGTTTCTATGAAATTCACAAATGAAAAAAACTTTTAAGGGGTTAGGCCACTCTAGAGGCCGAAAAATAGGCTTTTTGAGGATTTTGTTTTCAGAAAGCTACAAAATAAATCAAAATTACAAAAAGGGTGTTTATCATACATATCGGTGACTGTATACAATAATTTTTTTGAAGCGATTAATTTCAAAATGGCGACTGTGCAGCGTTTATCTCAAAACTGCATTTTTCAAGTTGGCCGGAAATATAGCTCAGACAATTTTCAACCGATTCACTTGAAATGTTGAATATATCTTGAAAAATACATTGTCTATGGAAGTACTTAGGATTTTTTTTTATATTGCATAGTTCATTTGTTATTAACAATTATCTGACGACATTTTTCACTTTCCAAAAATTTTCCTAAAATATCGTCAGATAATTGTTCATAACAAATTAACTATGCAATATAAAAAAAATCCTACGTACTTCCATAGACAATGTATTTTTCAAGGTATATTCAACATTTCAAGTGAATCGGTTGAAAATTGTCTGAGTTATGTTTCCGGCAAACTTAAAAAATGCAGTTTTAAGATCAACGCTGCACAGCCGCCATTTTGAAATTAATCGCTTCGAAAAAATTATTGTATACAGTTACTGATATGTATGATTTTTTGTGAACACCTTTTTTTGTAATGTCGATTTATTTTGTAGTTTTTCTGAAAAAAAAATCCCCAAGAAGCCTATTTTTTCGGCCTCTAGAGTGGCCTAAGGCCTTAACATAAGGCGCTGCCTATGATGAGATAAGATAGGGAGTACATGATACTGATGACGGAATTCTCATAATGTACCGAGAGACTCAACAGATTTTTGAAACATTTAAACATTTTTCTACCCTATTTCATGCGTAAAACTGCCATTCAGCGATGATCGTAGGCATCGAAACTTTAAAATTTTAAGTGTGCATTGAGCATATGACAAAGAATTTACTGTATAAATTTGGATCAAATGGTAATATTTCGTCAATTGTCCCGAAACTCCTAACGAGAACACCTGAAAATCATTTTTTTCTCGTCCAATCGAAAAATTTGAGGGTTCAGGAAGTACAGACATTTTTAAAAGAAACAAGACTGCCTTCTTTTGTAAATGTATTTTGCCGCTTAAAAAATTGAAAGCAAAAGTAAGCGTTTCCGCGATGTTTTCAAACGCAATTAATGAACAACGCCTGAATTTTCGAGACGACGGAAATTGTATTCTTGAAAGGTTACAAATCCATTTTCTTAATTGTGGTATCGTTTCAACTAGAAGATAATCGCCGTACTTCCTCGAGAGATCTTTTACGCCGAAATAAAAACACCGATTCCGCACATATAATACATAGAAACATTCGGTTTGCAACAACCAACGATAGCGCTCATATACATGTATAATTATTTTTCTCTTCAAGTCCATATACGATAATGTATCACGAACAAGTTTTCGTAAACTTTGGTCTACAACGGTCCATTGCTTGTGCAACCCGTTCATCAAGATTCTCACGTTGTCTCGGAAACACCTTTCGAATCCACGGTGGAAAAAGAAAAACGTCGTTGAGGGATTTCGATGATACGAAGATTCCATTGAAGCTTATCGAGGAGGGTCGATAATCCCGGCGCATTCCAAGGAGACGAAGAACGCGTGAGGATAATGTCGAGAGGAGGGCCAAGGAATGTTGGGAGTTACGCGAGGAGGCGTTATTTTTTAGAAGTATCACAAATCGACGGAGCGGCCATGATTCCGAGATACCTGATTTGCCGATTTTCAGTGTTCTCCGAGACGGCTGATATTTCGAACAAAAGAAACGAATAACTTTCCGCTCTGTTGAAAGACGTATGACTCTTCGTTTCCGCGAAATGTTAATGGTGTTGAAATTTGCATCGTTGGAATGCAACGAAAATTCTTAATTTTTTCATATCTTCATTTTGATCACTGTCCAAACTCTCTTTTGCAGGATGAGTTCATGGATACCTGGTAAGGATCTTCAAAAAGTGTTATGGTGACTTTTGTAGGCTAAATGCGCGAGGAAAAGTTGGACAATGAGGGAAAACATATTTTCGTTGCATTCCAACGATGCCAACTTCAATACCATAAATGTTATCCGTCCGGGAGAAAACTTGGCAGCAGGATCTTCGACGACCGAACTCGTGGCACTTGTCCTTGAGATAAATTTCGGGGACTCAGGGTTGGAACTATTGCAATTGGAATGTAATACTGTGGCGTTGTACAACATTTCAAACATCTTTCTTCTCCCTTTCGTAATCAATTCACAATACATTTGATAACATTAACAAGGTTCCAAGGTCGATACGAAGAGAAAAAAAACTGCAACGCTCTCGCTTATATATCGTGCCCGACATACTCGAGGATCTCGAAATTCGATCAAGACACTACGTTAGAATGGATGATGCAAATAATGATAGAGGGGAAAGAAACGACAAAAAAATCGACGGTGTGGTGCGAACATGTCAAAAATGCTCTGCGTTTTTTTCGATTCTACGGCAGTGTTAATTGTCCGAGAAAAAGAAGATTCGCGGGGAATAGTCGATCGAAGCTAGAGATCCCGCGCATCGCGGGACAATTATTTCGGGCACGTAGAAAATCGAGCTAGTTTTTGATCCCGCATGGAGGTACAAAACGTTCGAAGCTCTATATATCATTTATACGCGAAGCATTTTTTGGGAATATCGCCGCGGCACTTATCGATTTCCATGAAACGTCATTGTTGATAATCCTCGTTAGAGAAATATTAACGGCGCGTTTGTATCATCGAGTTTCGATAACCGTTAATTTCTCACTTACGCACATATACAGCATTCCAACAATCAACGAGCTCTCGAAACGTGTCGGCTTCTTTTCTCTCTCCCTCACGTACAACAACGCTTAATTTAACGAGGATATTCTCTGGATATTATAGAATCGCAGAAACAGGCATGATGGACAGACAGAACGATAACGAGACGATTATTTCATTTGTGTCGAAGAGCGCGAAGATCCTCGCGCGCGGACATTAAGCCGTCAAGCTGCAGCACGAATTGGTTTTTCTTGCCGTTTTGTAAAACGCCTTTGACTGTACACTCAGACCCTCGGATTTGGCAACGAGATCGTCGAGTTTTTCGCCTCTTTGGAGCACAGCCTCGAGCGTGTTGTGCTGAAAGATCATTCGAAAAAATTGCGTTAAGACATGGTTGTTGCGCATTATTGACTCAGAAATTCCCTAACTTTTCCAGGTTTTCCACAGGTTTTGCAAATATTCCAGGGAGATTGGGGTCAAATAAAGAACATCACTTTTTTAAAAATCAAATATATCTTAAACATTAAAATAATTTTTTTTTTTTAACTGAAATACGAATAATAGTTTAAGCACTGTGAAGTAATGAAAATGTTATTGAAAGAAAATACAGAATCTGTTCTTTATTATAAACAGAAGCTTTTATGTCGGTGCCAATAAATAAAAACATTAATATAAACACTTAACTACAAAAATAAACATGTGGTTGTGTATCGACAAATCGAATGCAAATGTATAAAGCTTCAGAGTAAATTAATTTTCAGTTTTTGAAGTTTTCAATGTTTGGCACTGACTTAACTTTTTTTTGTATATAATGAAGAATAATAATGAAGCACCCTTTCTATTAAATGTAGAACTCGAATAATTTTATAGCTTTTATAAAAATAAACTTTGAAAAAATTATATTTATACTTTTCATTTCTTTCTCATTTCATTTTATACAAAAATCGAAAAAAATATTTATTTTTATACTTAAAATGTGGTTTTCAAGTCGGTTTCATTTTTCGTCATTCTTGCAAAAAGTAAATACTGGAAAAATTCCAGAGAATTTTCGAATTTGCTCACAGCGTTGCCATACAGTCTGCTAAGGATGTATGGGAGATCCGAATGATAAGAAGTGATGTATTGTCAATTTTTCCATAAAGTTTCCCTCTTACATAAATGACACACAAAAAAGCTAAAATATTCTCTACCGTTATATGGCATTGTGTTTTTCTCATTATATCTGCGAGTAAGACACCGACCCATAAGAACGCATGGAAAACAAAAGTGTCAAAATTCTTCATAGGTTTATGGTGATGAAGTTTGCATCGTTAGCCAGCAAGGAACATGCCTCTTGATTCTTCCGTTACTCCAGTTTCATTATTATGAACGTTTTACTATAAACGTGCTAAAAAAATACGATTTCGTTGCATTCCAACGATGCAAACTTCAATGGTCTATTAGTTTATCGATTCGTTTCCAAATTTTGCCTACACGCTTAGCACAAACGAAGCAATGCATCCAATTTTTTTCCCCATCTTAGCATTTCGAAACTCCCATACGTCCGTAAGAACAGATTGCAATAGTGACAACGAATACTTTTCCCACGTGATATCGTGACTGAAAATTCGACAAATTATTTTACAGCTTATCTCAAGATGTACAGGGTGACGTCGAAGAATGCTGAACGGTCACGAATATAATTTACCAGTATAATCTTCGTCTCGTCGAGATTATTTTGCATTTTCGTGAGAGAATCAGCCTCCTGGGGGTTCTGATATTTGGCTAGATAGGTGTTGATCTGTGGAAAGTCAGCGGTCGTTTCGCTCAACGTCGCCCACGTGTTCGACGGATGTCGAGCCGCGAATTCGTCTAATACTTTGGTAATTAGCGTGTGCGACACTCGATTGGGATACTCGTGATCCGATATGAGAACTCCCGCCAGACTGTCGCCTCTAACGTACACGTGACACATGTATTCTGAAAAGGAACATTCACGGGTGTGTGAGTAAGGCAAAGGCAAAGTTTCGGGCCACGGATAACATCGCGAGAATCGGTGAAAATGAGTGGCATCGACGTTGGATTACCTCCCTCCTTGACGCTTTGTCTCGCAGCGATTTGCGTCCGCTCCGTTATCGTTTTACTGACGAAAGCCATGAACTCCCGGACGCTGCTTCTCTGGAAGTACGAAAACGATTCTACGTCGTAAGCGCACTTGAGCGCTGTCGCCGAAGTCGGGCCCTTGTACAGGATTGTGAGGGCGTAAAGCTTGACCATCTTGAACTGCAACATTCACAAATTCGACCGGGTTAATTATCTTCTCAACAATATCAATGGCGATAATAACACAATTCGATTATGTTAATTTGCATCGTTGGAATGCAACGATTTTTTTGTTCATTTTTCATTTCTTTATCTTTATGCTTGTCGAAATGCTGTTTTTTTTTCAAATTGAGGTCATGAATCGCTAATAAGAATACGTAATACCAATGGAGTGATTTTCACAGCTAGACAAATTTGAAAGATTAAATAGAATTGATTTTCGTTACATTCCAACGATGCAAACTTCAACATCATGACAATCTGACAAGGAAAAAAATGTCTGCTGCCGACAATTATCATTTGATTTTTTGTCAAGTGACTACTGATGACACCTATACTAAACTATTCTTCAAGTTATTACACGCGGTTTTCAAATGAACATGGCTGTTACGCATATGGGAAACAGGGAAAACTGAGAATACTCAGGGATACTCAATTTCTTTCCTCCGGGAATAATCAGGGAATTTTGAAAATTCTCTGGAATTTCTCCAGAATTGACATTGTGGAAGAATCACGAAAAATGAAACCGATTGAAAGAAACCGAAATCTATAAAAAGAAATATTTTTTCATATTCTAAATATTTATATTGTTCTTCATTATACAGGGTGGCCTGTTATGAATGGATAGCCCTGCAACTGTCGATAGGTCCAATCATATCCTACTATATGCTGGAATTTCAGTTTAGTAAAAGTCCCACGGTTTTCGTGATTTTGGACTTTGTTATTTTTTTTTTATCATCTACTTTTGGTTTTCTGCATGCCATTTCTACAAATGATATGAATCGACAATAACTGAGCAATTTTTTTAAAGTAATTGGCACGATATGCGTAGTACTTTTTTTTTTAACTGTAGGCTATCAAAGTCAGATGTTCGTATTGGTTTGTATGAAAATTCTGCATAAGATCTTTTTCCATAAAGTCTCCTTGACATTTAAAGTAAAAAGAAGACTTTTCTAGATAATACAAATAATCAAGAGTATTTTTTTTTAACCGGGTGAAAAATTAATCATTTGTAGAAACAGCATGCGAAAAACCAAAAGCAGATTATTTTTATCTCGAAAAGCGTGGAACTTTTAGTAAAGGGGCTATTCATAAAACACGTGACGCAGTGAGGGGGGGGGGGGGGGGTCAGGCAAATCGTCACGCTTTGTCACAGGGGGTGGAAGGGGGGTCGAGCAAAAGTCACGAGACGCTATAAGCATATTAAATCCGGAAAAGGGTGATACTGAGACGCTAAAAATTTTCTGTACTGCCCACCCAAATTTCCGACTACGAGGAAGTCGCAACTTCTCTGATATCGATTGAGACTCACCTGAAACATCCTCGGGAACACATTGCATTCTAGGTGCATCGTGATAAAAGATTATCAAATTATTTATTATTAATGTACGTGGGGTCGTCCACTAAGGCCTTAGGCCACTCTAGAGGCCGAAAAAATAGGCTTTTTGGGGATTTTTTTTCAGAAAAACTACAAAATAAATCGAGATTACAAAAAAGGGTGTTTATCATACATATCGGTGACTGTATACAATAATTTTTTTGAAGCGATTAATTTCAAAATGGCGGCTGTGCAGCGTTTATCTCGAAACTGCATTTTTTAAGTTGGCCGGAAACATAACTCAATTTTCAACCGATTCACTTGAAATGTTGAATATATCTTGAAAAATACATTGTTTATGGAAGTACGTAGGATTTTTTTATATTGCATTATTCATTTGTTACTAAAAATTATCTGACGATTTTTTAGGCAAATTTTTGGAAAGTGTAAAATTTCGTCAGATAATTGTTAATAACAAATGAACTATGCAATATAAAAAAAATCCTACGTACTTCCATAAACAATGTATTTTTCAAGATATATTCAACATTTCAAGTGAATCGGTTGAAAATTGTCTGACTTATGTTTCTGGCCAACTTAAAAAATGCAGTTTTGAGATAAACGCTGCACAGCCGCCATTTTGAAATTAATCGCTTCAAAAAAATTATTGTATACAGTCACTGATATGTATGATAAACACCCTTTTTTGTAATCTCAATTTACTTTGTAGTTTTTCTGAAAAATAATCCCCATAAAGCCTATTTTTTCGGCCTCTAGAGTGGCCTAAGGCCTTAATAGACGACCCCACGTATAAATTATACGTTTTTATATATTACATACATATTTACTTAAAGTAAAGAATATAAATTGTTCGTTCTGAAATAGCTTGTTACAATGGTTTTAGTATTTTACTTGCTTCTTTTTGTTGAAAGAAAAACGAGAGCAGAAGGGGGGGGCTCGGGCTCCATGTCACGTAATTTTCAGGAGCGGCAGGGGGGGGGGGGCACCGGCACCCGTCACGAAACGTCACAGAGGGGGGGAGGGGGGTCGAATATTGATAAAATTTGCGTCACGTGTTTTATGAATGGCCCCAAAGTGAAATTCCAGCATATAGTAGGACATGATTACACCTATCGACAGTTGCTGGAGTATCTATATATAACAGGACATCCTGCATACAAAAAGTTATGTCAGTGCCAAGCATTGAAAATTTCAAAAACTAAAAAATTATGTACTCTGAAGCTCTATACATTTGCATTCGATTTGTCGAAACACAACCACACATTTATTATTGTAGATAAGTGTTTATATTACTTTATTTATTTTTTCGCACCGACATAAAAATTTCTGTTTATAATAAAGAACAGGTTCTGTATTTGCTTTAAATGTATTTTTTTTACTTTACAGTGTTTAAATTATTATTCGAGTTTCAGTTCTTTCTTAAATTTTATTTTAATATTTACCATTTTCATATATTCGATCTTAAAAAAAAAGAATTATGTTCTTTTGACCCCAATCTCCCTGGAATATTTGCAAAACCCGTGTGGAAAACCTGTAAAAGTCAGGGAATTTCTAAGTAGGTAATGCGTAACAATCATCAATGCATTTTAATTCCATGGTGAGTGTCATTAGCAATTCAGTTAAGATTTTTTTCTTGGTTTCCTCATTATTTTCTATTATACATTAATTTAGTAATATGTCGACGACAGAAAAACGAAGACGAACTTGTTCGGAGTACCCCAATGCATTTTCTTATGTATGTGAAGAGTATGTTATTCAAAAATTCAGAAAAAAGATTACAGATTTCGTGAAAAAGTGGTTTTTTCTTCTTATTTCGGGATAGAAAGAAAGGATCAAGATAAATTCGTAGAAAATCTTAGGATTTGCAGTGAAGAGCAAGGAGAAAGATTTCACCAAGCCAACAATCGTGGAAGATAGATATCACGGGAGATGGGACGCACACATGATGGCTGATTACGTTTGGAGTTTGATGTGTGACTGCCTTAACAAGTCTTACTCAAGAACATCACGAGAAAGAAGTTTACTAAATGTAAAAAATATTCAATAAAACTTAAATTTTTCAATAACATTAGATTTTGTGGAAAAATTGTACATTTCCGTGTTCTCCCGTAGAATATCAATATTAAGTGTTAAAATAGGATCCATATAAAGATGAGATTTAAAAAAATTGCTTTTTGGAGCTGTGTAATGGATCAATGAGGCAGTCGAAAAACATATACGAAGGACAGTAAAGACAGCTTAACCGGATGAAAAGGTAAAACGCAAATGTCCGAACCTAGAGTAGAGAGACGCTAACATTTTTGCCTGTTCAATGAAACTCAAAAATTCTGTAAGCTTTAAACTGTCATTTAGCTCGAAAAGAGAACAGTTAAAAGGTGCGAGAGGGCTGTTTTGCAGATGTTTTTTTAAACTCATATTTGGGGAAAAAAGTCTCAACGCATCTTACATGGCACTGGAATTCGCATTGTTGGAACGCAACGAAAATTAATTCTTCATAATTACACAAATTAATTTTTTGCCGATTAAGGCTGTTAGAATCGCTCAAACGTTTTTACGTATACTTATAAATATTTACGACCTCAATTTGTCAAAAGAAGCTTTGGATAATGATAAAAGTAAAGAAATAAAATTCTTTTAAATCTTAGCATTCCACCGATGCTAACTTTAATGTCATTATCTTACGTTGGAAAACGCACGAGGTTCTTTGTTCCAAAAAGATAAACGGACTGTATTTCATTGTTTGCTGACATCTAGTGTAGGGGAAACAGTTGTCAGAGGATTATTACCGCTCTAAGGAACGATTCGTGGTCTACAAATTGCTACAGAACTTATAGATGCAAAAAATGTCTTTCGCTCAATCTACGGCTCAAATCTTTGGCGGAGTTTGAATTTAAGCACCAAGAATGTACCCACCCTGAGCAGCCATACTTCAAAGCCAGTAAAAAGTGAAAAATAGTTTGAGAAATGAAAATTGCTAAAGATGCTAATGACCTCTTGAACGTGTCTACTTGGAATCCAAGAACAGAGCCAATTGCACAACCCGTAAAATTCAAGCCAGCAATGAAAATACTTCGTTTGATAAAAACAAAAATGTAATGACAATTCAAAATTACAAAACCAGGCAATTCTTCCATAAATTATATTCAACTATTAAAGTATGGACTGTACAATTTGTATACAAGCCAGAGGTAAATATAGTCTAGGATGTGTTTCATATAGAAGCTTGTTCTACCCGACTGTACAACAAATAGCACGTTTTAATGCAACAAGGCAAGACTTTACCAACTCCAGAAGCTTTCTTGACGACGGTAAAAGATACTAATTTTCTCAGACGTAGATGTGTCTAATTAGAGTTCAACTTCGAAGTATCAACGAGTTATGTTATTGAAGTTTGCAACATTAAAACGGAAGGAAAGTTTAGTAGCTGGAACTTTTTTTTGGCAAATTTGGGCTACAAAAGCCACTGAAACGTTTTTTAGGATTCTTATCCGAAATTTGCTCTGCTCACATTTGCAGGATAAAATTCTTGATGATAACAAAAACGAAGAAAAAGAAATAAAAAAAGAATTTTAGTTGCATTCCAACGTGCAAACTTCAACACCGTGAAGTTTGCATAATTGGAACACGACGAAAATTCTTTTTCCTTACTTTCATTATGCTATTTCACTCGCCACTTTGCA
Source organism: Ophion ellenae (assembly GCA_963210295.1). NCBI lineage: Eukaryota > Metazoa > Arthropoda > Insecta > Hymenoptera > Ichneumonidae > Ophion > Ophion ellenae. The sequence continues at coordinate 45,470,351 of OY723387.1, forward strand.
TTGTTGACTTGTAATGTGAATCTTGAAAAACGTTGGAGTGATTTTCATAGTCCAAACCTGCCAAAAAAATATTTTTGGCAATCCATAATAGTGAATTTTTGTTACATTTCAACGATGCAAACTTCAATGCCATCGACAAGCTGCGTGTCACCTTTGAGAATAGTAATTAGAATCCAAGCAGTTCCGCTTGGTTGCCTTTTTTTAAAATTGTCAATTGTGTCGATATCTTTTGATGAGATTCGCTGCACCGATTGACAATAAAATTCCAGCTCAATCTGCGATTTTTTACCCCAAACTGGGCTGAATTAACAGACTGTAACTTTGCACACAATTCATTCGCATGCAACTATAAACACGATTGGCAATAAAACATCCTTACAATGTTGAAATTTGCATCGGAATGCAACGATTTTCTTCCAAATTTCTTCACGCTCATTGTTATAAAAAACCTTTTTGTTGCGAATTGTCATCATAAATTTCTATTGAGAACATGTAAAAGTATCCCCGTCATTATCATAGCCTGGATCGACTAAAATAATGTTATCAAGTAGAAAGAACTCATTTTCTTCAACGTTACAGCGGAAGCAACAATTTATGGAGAAATCTAATGACGGTGTCTCTCGCGGCGGACCAATAGAGGAGATTCACGAATTTCTCAAACGCAATGTGCGTTCAAATTCGATTGCAAACGCCATAGCGTGTCGCTCGGATGGAATAAGTTTGAATTTTGCATAGTTGGAATGCAACGAAACTTATTATTCTTCTATTGGTCAAATTTCCTTAGACGAATATTCGTTCGGAAAATTTTTCAATCATCTTTCAAGTCGCTTACTTAGAAATCTAGAATTTAAATCTGCAAAAAAAGGTTTGTAAAATAATAGAAATGAGGGCATAAAACTATAAAAGAGAATTTTCGTTGCACTCCAACGATGCAAACTTCAAGTCCATCGGATGGAGGCCGTAGGCGATTTTGTAAACAATAAAATCGCGGATTAGTCGCTTGTCGCTTTGAGTGCGGAAAAAGCGCAAGATGCACGCACACACAGACGGGCAACGACCCGACAAGCGAGCATGTACAATAAGAATCGACGAAACGATCAATCAGCGTGCATTCGTGTATGAAATCGCGTAAAATCGCATCACCGAACGCGTCACCGTGCGCTCTCGCCACGAAAGAAAAAAAATAAACGCCTGAACACGAGTCACAGCGGGTTCCACGTCGAAAGCACTAGTGGAGATCTGTCAAAAACTTACACGTCTATATGAGGAGATTTCTACGCGATCGTGAATAGCGAAATAAGAGTTCTCGTACGAGAAAGCACGTACGACATACGCACCGATCGAGACACCTAAACCACTAAAAAGTGTTTCTTCGCGCAAACGAGTAGCTTTTTTTTTTATTCAACGCAACGATCACTCGAGAGAACCGACCTTTTACCAACTACCGACGCATCGTTAACTGAACCCTTTCGTGCATGAGCGCGATGCGAGAGTAAAAGCTGGGTTCGTAGTTCCTCGCCAGTGGTTCTCGATATCTCAATTTTGTCGGGATGACGTCATCGACGTCTTCAATGGAATCGAACGAGGTATTTCGCTGTTGGTAGCTCTGAGCGAGGTGTCATTTTTGAGCGAACAAACTCCATTTATTACATTTCTTATTCTTCAACGTTCGTGAAATTTCCGAAGGAAACGAGCCATTGAAGGAATTTTGTTTCGTAGCGCCGCGTGCAAGACGCGCTCATTGGGGGAACCGCTTTTGGGGTGTTTTTTTTAACGGGCTAGATTTACGCAGGTGGGTAAAAAATGGCATTTTCTAAAAATATTTTTATTCAATAGTATCACACTTTTTGTTATATTCTCTGAAAATTTCATTGATATATTCCTAAAATTGATGAGCTGCAGCTTCTAACTGTTGGCCATAACACCATACTGGAAACATTGACCCTTTGAAGCATAGTGACATACTGTATGTCACCTACCTCCAATCTGTTTTTCTTGAATAAAATTTTTTTTTAGCGCATAAAGACGAATGTAAATGTATATTTAGGATGTTAGGAGATCGATTGTTACTACAACAGCACTATTAAGGGCTTATGCTGCACTTAGTGGATGTTGATCACCACTACAGTACAACAAAACACGTTTATTAGACAATAAATGTAATTGTGGCTAATTTAGCACGTAAACGATACACAAAAAATGAATTCAAAGACGTTTTTTGGGTCGCTGATTACGAATTCGAGCTCAAAATCCAGAAATTCAAAATGGCGAATCCAATATGATGGACCAAAACCGGAGATTTTACTGGAATTACTAAAACATCGGAGTTGCTCAATATGTTGATTCTGTCATACTGAATTTCTAATAGAATTACGCTTTTAGCATTACCCGGAGCTAACGGCGAGGACGTAGCGAGTTTCTAGCTCCATATTTTTATTTACTTTTTTTACTTTTTTATTTCATATATTTTTTATATTATATATTATTATAATATATTATAAAAGTATATTTATATATTAATTATAATGTATAAATAATTTTAGCTGCAGGACTATCATATGGTGCCGGAATAGCAGACTAATCGGCAAGTCACAGAATCATACGTTGTTCCCTTGCCGAAACTTCAAACGCGATTATCTCGAAACTTCTTTTTTCCATGAGTTGAAAATCGGTGTACATGATTACTCCAAAAGTATTTGACCGATCATGCTCATATTTGGCACACGTTTTCATGATACTTATGGTCTATTGATGAACCTAAGCCTGACTAAAAATGATCGAAACAAACATGTTTTCGACTGGGTCAAAGTTTGCATTTTTTCCGAAAAAATCGACTTTTTTGTTCCAAGGTCAATTATCATTATTTTTTCCAATATTAATGGTGCATCGAGTGCCCACGCATGTATGTACTAATCAATTTTTTGCGCAGACTGTTTCAGACAGATCTACGAGGTGCTGGAGGGTACACCGCATTCGGCCTCCCTTCCGGACAACTTCACGCCGACTGGTTATATCTCCGCCATTAAATTTTTTTTTCAAGCACCAAAATCGTTTTGAAAACTATAATTATGTAATAAAAAGTACCTATGATCTTGAAAAGACATATACATTTCTTACCTTGGAAAAAAAATAATGAAAATCGACGAAAATTTCACGCTCTATATGGAGTGCCCCCCTTAAACGCGTTTGTCTCGAAACACTGTTTTCGAAGTCAGTGGACGTGATATCTCGAGAATCACTTGATGGATTGTTTTCAAAATTACAGGAGATACGATGAGCAAGATTTAAAGGTGGTTCACGATCTCACTTTTTTTAAATCGATCGTCATTTTTAACAGTTACGTAAGAATGAAGACTTTTTTCGTAGATTTTGTATGCTCGAGTTTCAATTTGTTGCCACGTAGTGAAAAAAATGATTTAAAAAATCGACGATCGTCAACGACTCGTATTTATTGTTATCTTGAGCAACCCGTTTGGTTTCTAGGTTTTGGATGGACCGTTTGAGCTGGAGAGTGTCCACCGCCAAACGTCGCGAAAAAAATTTTATCTGCCGGCGACCATGTTTTTGTTTTTCTGTATTTTTTTAAAAGTCTCTCAATATATTTACCCTTGTGTTTAAAAAAATGGGTTTTTTTTTCACCAACCGTTTCCCAGAAAAAAAATCGGAGTTTGGCCATTTGTCGGGCCTCTAGGTAGATGTAGCCCCTTAAATACACGCCACGTACGAGAATCGCTTTGCGACAAACTTCAGGCGGCGTCTGTCGTTGGCGACCATGAAAGTTTTCTTCGCCCCTTCACGTCACACTGCGAGTTTACTACTTCGCAAAAGCGACGATAAACGGCCGCCATCGATCGCCGCGTATTCTACCGACCATTTTATTCGAAACAACACGACAAAAATACAAATCAAAGTAGAAAGGATAGCGTAGTTCGTCGATTCTAATCGACGATGTTGCGTGAAAAAGTTGGGCTTCCCGCGTTACATTGACGCGCTTGCGGAAACGACAAAATTCCATGCTTCTTACGGAAAAATTGACGATAGTTGACGTTTCCCGTCGAGTGCAACGGAGTCTCGTAATTCTTCATTGATCGCGACAGTAACGTCAACAACAAGAAAGAAAAATCAAGGAAAAACAAAATGACCACTGCGTTGTATCTGGAGCATTATTTGGACAGTAAGTCAAATCTGACGCTCGATTGTGGCGACGCTTTGTTTTTATACACTTTGTTCGTAAAAGTGCGTATGTTATTTTGCCCAACGATGCAAGGATTCGATACCGTTTTCGTTGATCCGCCGATAGGACTGCGATCTCGCAATATGAACGTTCGTTGTTTTTTTTGCCCCGTTTATCTCAGGTCTGGAGCACTTGCCGATAGAATTGCAGAGAAATTTCACTCTGATGAGGGACTTGGACGCCAGGGCGCAGGGCCTCATGAAAGACATAGACAAGCTCGCCGACGATTATCTAAAAAATATGAAGAAAGAATCCAACGACAAGAAGAAGGAACAACTCGGCCATATACAGAGTCTCTTCAATAAGGCTAGGGAATACGGCGACGACAAAGTTCAATTGGCCATACAAACTTACGAACTAGTCGACAAACATATCAGAAGATTAGACTCAGATTTGGCGAGGTTCGAAGCCGAAATTCAGGACAAAGCTCTCACCAGCAGTAGAACGCAGGAGGAGAGCGGCGCTAGTAAAAAGGGTAGAAAAAAGCTCAAGGAAAAAGAGAAACGTAAAAAGGGTACTACGGGAGCGAGCAGCGAGGACGAATCCAAGACTGCAAGGAAGAAACAGAAAAAAGGTAATGGAACGTTGTTTCTGTTTGTTCACCTTGTCTTCTACTTATACACTCAAGAGGTCGACTTATAGTCTCGCGTATATCCGACTGGTTGCAAATTTAGAAATCCGTTTTTGAAAAAAGTTCTTGCAGAAAAAAAAAGTGCATTTTTACAAAAGAGCAGATTTACAAAGGTGGCGTCAGCTGCAATTTTGATAATCTTGGGGTCTTCGGTATAGCTTGTACTCACAGGTACATTTTTTTTTCCATATCCAGGCTTGACGTTGAAGTTGCATCGTTGCAACTCAATGAAAACGATTTTCTTGTTATTTCCAAAATTTCCTTCGGCAGATTAGAACTACGAAAATCAAGCAAACATTTTTTGTAGTTCTTATTTGGTGATCTACAACCTAAATCTGCAAAATATCACTTTGGATGATAAGGAAAATAATAAATTGGAAATATGTTCGTCGCATCGCAATGATGCAAACTTCCACCCCATTATCCAGGCTAGAAAAATCACTCAAACGTTTTTGTTATTATTTTTATCCAGGATCCATAGGCAGAATGTGCAAAAAAATGTTAAAATTGCCTTTATTATATTTTTAGTATACTTCAAGATTTTTTTGCCCATTCAGTCTTGATTCTTGATAAAAATAATGAAAAAAACGTTTGAGTTATATTGATAGCCTGAATCGAGAGAAAAAACCTTGCACGATCGAAAGGAATTTGTTTTTCTTGCATTCCAATGATACACACGTTATCGTTGTATGTTTCGAGTTCAGTGGCTTATCATTACAGAAATATTAAAAGTCAATGATATGCGTGATCCCAAAAAAACCCAAATGCAGAACGCAAGTACAGTTGAATCGGGTGGTAGCGAATATTCGTGAGCACTGTCAGCGATTACAGCCATTTTTCCGTATACCTTGGCAACTATGTTCGATCGTTAGTCCAATATTAAGTGGTTAGGCTACTGCAATGACCCGACAATGCGGTTTATCTAAAAAAATTAATTCTTTAAAAAATTAATTAAAAAATTAATTCTGACGGAAATAAGATAAGATGATTGAAAAATCGTTTGGACATTTAATTGTATATACTTTAACAACGTGGTGTACCAAATTGCACATAAATATTCATAATTCAAGAAGTTATAAATAATCTCGTGAAGGACTTTTGAACGTGACGGGCTCAACGGTGTACTTGGTTTTGTCCATCCGGTTGATCTAAAGCGAAAAATACGAGTTTTTTTTTCCTTAAAATAGATACTATTGACTAAGATTTGAGCAAGCTTTTTTCATTATCATGTTTCAACATCGAAAAAATGTTTGATTTTTATGTTTTTCGACGAAAAATGAAATTATTATTGTTAACTAATGAAAAGAAAATTGAAGCGAAACGTCGGTCAAGACTAAACTACTATTACACTGAATAAGTGTACCAAATTTCAAGTCAAACCGTTCATTAGATGTCGAGAAATCGTGTACACCGTTTTGCAAAACATAGTTTCGAGAAAAACGCGTTTAAAGAGTACCTATCAGTTCTCTCGTTGCAATCATATGTTTACCTACAATCTGCGGATCCTGCACCATATGTTGGACCTTCCTCTTTAATTTGAGTTGCCTCAAGCGACGAACGATTTTCTTTGAAATTTTCACAATAGCCTGACCCATTAAGATATGTATGTGAAATTACCTATGACAGTGGACTCGGCAAAAATTATCCAAGTTTATCGAAATTGGGGCTTTTAAAAAATATAATTACCGATTAAGATTGTAGAGAGTCTCTGATAACTTTTCTCATAAAGAGAAAAGAATACTCTAAAAAATTCGCGCAAAGCCAATTATCGCGCATAAAGTAATCAAAGATTATCGGCAATCATCATCTCATTGCCACAGTTTCAGTATTTTGTATCTAACGGTTATTTTCTTAATTTTTTTCCGTCGTACGTCAGGCGCGTCTGTGACTTCGGCGGCTTCCACAGGAGCGGTCGGTAGCGGAGCGCAAACGGAAGCGAGCTCGCTCGGGCACCCGTCCGACGTCCTCGACATGCCCGTAGATCCGAACGAGCCTACCTATTGCTTGTGTCATCAAGTTTCCTACGGTGAAATGATTGGCTGTGATAATCCCGATGTGAGTCACGTTCGCGTCAAAATCTTTCGTCGTCCGTAATCAATGCACGGTGATTAATGCTTTTTTCCTTTCGCCGCAGTGCCCTATCGAATGGTTCCATTTCGCCTGTGTCGGATTAACGACCAAGCCCAAGGGTAAGTGGTACTGTCCCAAATGTACGCAAGACCGCAAGAAAAAGTAAGGCGCAACCGCAGCGATCGACGACGAAGACAGCGAAGAGTGCTAAGCACTGTCCTCCTTCCGAACGCTCTAACGTACGCTACTTCTAAAAAACAAAACACGCAAAGAGAAAGAAAGATATGGCACGCTTTAAATTTTCATAGTCAAACATGAAAATTCGTCCATTTCTGCGTAAATGAGATAGGAATTTCAATTACTAGAATGAAAGACAAGTAATTATCGCGACTGCATTTACATTGCATCCAACATGGACACGTTCGCGTTTCTTCCTCGTGAAATACTATTCGCTCAACACTGACGACCATCACACCAACTCGACTCCGATAATCGAGCGCATACTTTTTTTTACCGACTGTTGACACACGATCTTCGTTTCTTTTTGTTTTCTTTGGATTTTTTCCCATGCAGAAGGCACTGAACAAGCCGTTTTTCATGCTGTTCCAGACAAACGTGATTAGCACGCGATTTGCCGATCTCTCCTTCCCTTAGCTCCCTTCCCGCGTAATTATGAAGAGAAAAAAAAAACAACGTTGCGGAGAGTGAGAACAAAAAGAAAGGTACCGGATCCATTGAATAGTATTAAAACGATAAAAAAAAGAACTATACCCGTATATTATATATTATATTATTATATACTAGTTAATTACTGTTTTTATATTTTATGAATGTAAATTATTAGCGTAAAGAAACATGAAACAACCATCTGAACTTGAAGTTGAGCATGTGACATACATAGGTGAATGCTACATGCATATATATAAAGCGTGCTCGAAAGTGCAAATGTATATATACAGACAGAAATCGTATATTATCTATCTCATGTTGCGGGAAGCGTACCAACTATTAGATAAAGAAAGTAAACAATTTACTTTTAAAGTAAGCCAAGTGCGCAATCCATGTAAAATAATTGATAACATCTCTTCTCCCACGTACACTTGAGGTGCAAAACGTTATTCATATTCACAACTACTGAACAACTCGAGCTCCGAAAAGAAACTGTGCAAGGCATTTTTTAAATTGACCTTTATACACGATCGTCTTAGAAATCATTTTTATACTTGTTGATTTGTGCTGGATAAGCCGCGGAACGAATGAAATTGTGCAGACGTCTAAAAAAAAGCGTTGGATTTTTCAGATAGTTTTTCTTTTTCTTCACCGCGCCGCTTTGAACGCTTAGTACGCATCGTGTACTCCGTTCGAGCTATTGAGGTGTACAGATTACATCCGAGATGATGGAGAAGGTAGTCATTCCGGTTTTTCGGTGGCCGTTCAAAGATCCGCTGCGACGAACGGATTGTTACGTTACGCCTCTCGTAATGGGCTTGAAGTTTGCATCGTTGAAATGCAAGGATATTTTTTTTGGACTTCGTTATTTTTATTGGTATCGAAAATCATATTTTGTAGATTTGGATTGTAGATTGTCGCTAAATGAGGAGCCTAAAAAATGAACGCGGCATTTCTGTAGCTCAAATCTGTGAAAGAGAATTTGGGAAATTCAGTATAAAAATATTTCGTTGCGTTCCAACGATGCAAACTTCAACATCTTTCGTACCCGGTCGACCGGTATCAAAAGATTCTCTATAACTGGACAGAAAGAGGAGTTAGATGAAGACGTTGTAATTTGAATTTCTTTTGTCGTGAGAAGTCGTTTTACTAAACGTAAAATGAGTTATGTTCAACCGAAATGGAGCGTATTATGGATTTTTTTTTTTAATTGGGAAATATCGTAACGACTATTGACCTAGAGAATTGCAATAAATCAGGTAATTTTTACATAAACTACCCGTTTCTTTCCTGTCATTCATTCCTCGAAATCTCGCGTATCGTCAGGCTGCGTTGTCATTTGTAAATATTCTGCACGAATTTTCGCGCAGCCGGATAGGTCCGCTAGACCCGCTTCAGCCTCGTGAAGTTTGCATCGTTGGAACGCAACGAGTTTTTTTCCTTATTTCGTTTGCACGAATTTCAATTAGCCGATTTTAGCTGTGGAAATCACTCGAACGTTTTAAGGGTTTAGGCTACAGTAACGGGTATAAAATCATGTGCGAATTTAACAATTATTTTCATTTGAAAAAGTGTTTCACTCATAAAATTAATTACAGATCTATTTAGTATGAATATCAAGCTGTTAGAAAATATTTCTTTTTTTGCCGATTTACAAAATGGCCGACTACTAATATTTTCGTGTTATCTTTTTTTAGGCGCTCCGCAGCGTGACATATAGCAGCCGCAATTTTTTACCTAGAACCAAAAACCAAAATTCTCGTCAATCTATATTAGAATACCTAGAGAAGTACGTACGGAATTTAAAGAATATTGTTCTATTCAAAAGTTGTAAGTATTTGAACTTGAATTTGAATTAAACTTGAATTTTCAGTGAATAATTTCGTATAAAACTGCTCATAAAATGAAAAGTTTTCGATTAATCAGAAATTCCGTACGTACTTCTCTGCGAAATGCAATTAGGAACATAACTTGTTAATTTGAAGTTAATCGAGTGAAAATTGTTGAAGTTATTTGTCACGCCAATTGGAAAAAAGCTGTTTCGAGAAAAACGCGTTTGAAGTTTTTCATATGCCTCTGGCCGTGCCGGTGGTGGGCTTACGCTCAAAGTCGGTGAAAAAGAAATGTTCTTGCTATAAATCGAATATTAACTTATTCTCATGATGATAAAGCACCGTTTTAGCGAAAAAAAATCGATGTTTTGAAAATTCTACTGTGGCCTTACCCCTTAACGCATTCTCATCAGAGGTTTGCGACCTAAATTTGTAAAAAAAAGGTTTTGGATAATGATAAAAATAAAGAAATAAATAATGATGAAAAAAAAGTCTTTTGCATGGCTTCATACATAATGAAACAAACGCAGCTTGATTTTTGTTCAATTTCATCATGACTCAGATGAAATTTATTCTCATTTGAGAATTTATTTCGACCCTTCATAGGTGGATTGCCCGGAAAAAGCTCTCGCAAATCACTCGATGACGCTCAATACTTTTTTCTTTGTAGAGTAACAATCGAAGCTGCCATGAAACGAACCGCAAAAGGCACGTTTGGCACTTATTGTCGAGCACTGACTAGGATGCACGCGATAAAAATGGCGCAAAGCATTTTCAGGGAATGCCGAGTTGTCTGGTGCAGCACTGACTGGGCAGTACCGTCCAATTGTAATTATAGCTCATTCTGTTCCTCGATTCCTGAACGCACAACGAGCCTGTCGAACGATAATGGTCGTACATATTACTCATACTCTCCGGCGATTGTTTGTGAGTTATTATGTACTCGTTGGAGCAGCCGCGCGAGCGATACTCCGTGTTGAAGCGAACGTCGTGACGCCTCTCTATATTCGCCAATGGAGCTAGCCACAGCCCGACCGAGACGTCCTCCGAATTGTACAGCCTGAAAAAGTGGTGAACGATATTAGGAATGAAGGCCTTGCGATGATCATAGGAAAATCCTCGATCGTGTATTAAGGGGTCTGCTCACTTTAGACGATAAAAAGGCTATTTTCATGCATTTTTTAAATAGGTTTATACTATACATATTTATATAAAAGTTGTTGAACTTAATAAAAACACATTCGAAATATATTTAATTTGTTAAAAATGTATTTATGTAACCTAAACAAACTTTAAATGCGTGTTTCTCGAAACAACGTTTTTTGACGGCTTGTTGATAAAATCTTCGAAACTACTGAACCGATCCTTATGAAATTTTAACCACATATTCTTTATAGCTATAGCGCATATCGAGGATTTTTTTAAATTCTGATATTTACTATTTTTGTTCGCCACAAACGGTGAAAAAAGCACGTTTTTTTTCTTTTCGAAAAATGTCCGCCATTTTGTTATATTTGCATTTAAAAAAATCGTATGATATGCGCTATAGCCATTAAGGCGTTATACGCAGTTGCAGGGCCAAAAAAGTCGTTTTTTCACGATTTTTTTTTGGAAAAGGATTTCAATTGGGCAAAACTAAAAGTATCAGGCAGCGTAGTGGCATCTTTTAGCTTTAGATTAGCATTTTTATTTTCAAAAATATTCATTAACATTGCTCTGTAGGAAGTCTCCTGGAGGTCGCCGAAAAAAAGTGTCCGGCGGTGAGCAAAGTATCTCCGGTTTGGACTATCCAAAATGAAAAAAACCGAAAATATTCTTTTAAGGGATAGATGAATCCAGGTATTGATCGAAGGAATGGTCGAAATTTTAATTTTTGACAAAATGGTGGCTCCGGAAAGAAACAATTTCGATTTTCGACCAAATTTGTTTCGTTAAATCGTTGAAAAAAAATAGAAATAATTATCGGAAATCGTATTCCTTCGATCAATACCTGAAGAATATATCTGACAAGGGTGTGTTAAAATTGCAGACCGATCGGTTGAGCCGTTTTTGAGAAATCGTGCTCAGCGACTTTGAAAACACCGTTTTGAGAAAAACGCGTTTGAAGTTTCTCGGACGCTCGGAGACGCGCTCCGAGCGTCCTTACAAACATGTGTGAATTTCCGAGAATATTCGCTGGACCGATTTGAAATTTTCAGGGAATATACTCACATATTTGTACGTTCCGAAAATGCAATTGAAAAAATCGATCTTTGGAAATTTCTAACTGCGTATAACCCGTTAACATACTGAATCTAAAACCGTTTGATTTTTTTGTTTCGGATGATCCATCTCCGAGATTTCATCAACAGCGCAGACTTAAAATTTCTTCAGGACATTTTTTTAACTACCATTTTCGTCTATAAATAGTGACTTCATTAAGAAAAAATGTTTAAATGTATTTCGAAAGTATATTTATTAAGTGTGACAAATTTATACCAATATCGATAATATAAACCTATCAAACAAATTCATGAAAATAGCCTTTTTCAGCGTCTCAAGTAAAAAGACCCCTTAAGGAGAGTGGAGACTTTCACTGAAGAAATTTAAATGGTGTTGAAGTTTACATCATTGGGATGCAACGAAAATTCTTCATTTGCTTCATTTTTATTATTATTTTGAATCTTTTGTTCGCAGATTTTGGTTATAGATTCTTAATAAAAATTTTCAAAAATGTTTCACTATTTTTCGTAGCTTAACAAGGAACATCACTTAAGGGGAGAAATTCCTTTAGACGCCCGAAAATGAGTCTTTCATGCATTTTTTTAAAGGTGATAAAATAATCGCATCATTTAAACATTTTGACATTATCTTATTAAAACATTCAAGTGCCGATTTTTTTTAAACAAAACAAAATGGCGGCCTTATACGATATTCCTTTAGGTCTCTTTTGAAAATCTGCTCATGTTATAGCTCAAAAAGTTTTGATCGATCTAGCTAAAATTTTGGGAGGTCTCTCACTATAACATTGTTGGAAGGATATACCTATAAAAATATAAAAAAGTATAAAATTAAAAATTGGTTAGGCATTGCAATTAAATTTGCATATCTTTGACCATTTTCTCGTCAATTTTTTCCCCAAAAAAGTAATTTATTTACGCGATAACCTTAAAACTTTAGGTATGTCCTAATCAAATTGTGTATCACGTAAAAAGTTTTTCAAAGCCCGAAATAAATGGCAATCTGACAGGGCTAAGTCTGGTGAGTATGGTGGATGTGGTAGTACTTCCTATTCTAATTCTGAAATAGTTTTTTGTCATGAAGAAGACAAACTTGTCAGGAGGTTGAAGTTTGCAACATTGAAATGCAATGAAAATTAATATTTCTGGATTCCCTTAATTTATTTTGGCAGATTTTGCATACAAAAGTCCCTCGACCATTTTTCAAAATATTCATTTAGCGATCCACGATATAAACCTATGAAAAAAAAAACATTTTTAATAATGAAATAAGGAAAGTACAATGTAAAAAATGAAACTTTCGTTGCGTTCCAACGATGCAAACATCAGGACCATAACTTGTTGATGTTTACGACATTTTTCTTCAATAACCTCAGTTTTTTAAATTTTGTAGAGTAGATCTCGGCATTTATCGGCGTGTTGGGCGAAAAAAGCTCATAATATGCTAGGTTAAATATTTAACCGAGTAATTTAATGCCGCAAGACTTTCTTACCGACCTAATATATTTGGTATCGTAAGAAAAATAAGAACTTTTGTTGCATGTCAACGATACAAGCTTCAATACTGTACAAGTATGGGATAGAAGTAAACGGATGTATCAAGACTGCCAATGGTATAAAGAAATTTCGATCAAGGTTGTCATAAACGCAGCATCGAGGGAGCTCAGCGTCGCACCAACCTCAACAAATGGGAGTTATTGGCGATAAATCGAACGAGGTTGTAAGAAAGAACGTAGCCTCCGCCGACGGCATAAGGCAGATAATAATCGCACAAATTCCAATCGTGTTCTTCCCACGGTCCTCTCTTCTTGACTTGAGCCTTCCCGTTGAAAAAACCCCAATACAACTCCTTCTTCGTTCCTCTCGTCTCCCACCTGTCGAGTTCTCGAAGAACACGATGCACAAGAACGAGACTATCGTCGTCGCATTTGATCAGAAAATCAAAATTGTACTTCTCGTGCACAGTTGCGAGTGACATCAATACTTTTTTCGTCAGTGTGCCGTAGGTGTCCTCGAGATTGGGGAGCAAAAGCAAGTCGTCGTACTTGCGGTTCTCCGATTGCAATGTTTCCACCTGTTCGGGCTGAAGATCGGAGGTGCCAATGGCGAAGAGGTGCTTGGCGCTGTAGTGTTTGTCGGACAACCAAGTTTTTCTTATCGTATCGCGATTTTTCATGGCATCCGGATGCGTGAGTATCACAATTACCAGCCTGTATGTCACCTTTTCAACTTTCGATTGCGTCGAACTCGTCGCGCAGCGACTGAACGCCATAATCGCGTATGCAATGAGTGTCACAGCGAACAGTGTCGCCATGAGTAACGGTATCGCGCTCAAGCGCAAGTGAATTTTACGTCGAAAAAAACGACTTGGGTTCAACATTTTAGATTGAACAATCGACTCGCTCTTGTCCGCGCTCCGATGAACAACCAGGCGTCAACATTTCACTGATAATGTTTGGGGTTTCTCGTTCGCACGGTCTTACATACAGGTCTGGAAACTCCGGCGTTTTTGAGTGGTGGAGAGTGTTTAGTGAGGCGCAAACTTAGTTCCTCATCTATCCACTACGAGCGCTGTCGCGTAGGGGTCTTGTAAATATATATATATATATATATATATATATATATATATATATATATATATATATATATATATATACACACACACACACAACAATATATCACTTCCTCAGTCTTTCAATCGTGTTTCCGTGTTCCGTTGTACTTTCGAAAGAGAGTAAACGGTCAATTCAATTCAGAAAATGCCTAATGCGTGCATCGTACCGGACTTTCAAGTTCCGCGCATTCAAGTGCTAAAAACGTCGCAACACATTTGCACTAGAATATATTATATTTTGCTGTTTAAAAAGTCTTGTACTCTCACTTGATGTTTACAAATGTAATTTATGAACAAGCTTGAAGATTTTTTAAATCAGAAATAATTGTCGTTCTCGATATTGGATCAGTAGTAGAAAAACCAATTCATATTGCGATCTTATTGCTCGTGAAAATATTCTTTATTCCGAAAAAAAACCACCATTACACAGCTGTTCGGACTTGCTTTCGATTGGCTCACCCCAAGGTAGCAACGCTTCAGGTGGCAGAAGCGAGAACTACCAGTTTGCCTCATTTATAGGTTTGTTCGCGCTAGCTGCACTCTACACTCGGCAGTGTAAACGGAACTAGGGCATTGTCTAGGGAGTGCAGTTTATTTCTTAGCGGGTAAGCAACTCTAGCGCGAACGCGATAGTGTACAGGAAACATGGCGGCGACCTCGTGGACCACACCTTAACCTCAAACAACACATGAGATTACGGAGTCTCATTTAACCGTTAAAGAGGTACAGCGTGTAACCTCAAGTTTGTTGATCTCGTAAACTGATTACAATGGACGGTGGTATTGAAATGATTAACTTGTACTTGTAATTGCGCTCAGAATGGATGTATTGATACCAGTTTTACATAGAATGGAGTGTTAGTGATACGATTGTAGAAATCCAAAACCTTCACAAATGCACACGTTGTTGTCAGCATCAACGACTAAGCCGCCTTCTGAATCTCGGAACAGCACTGCTGACTTAATTTTTTGCTCCTGTTCCATGTTAGCTTCTGTTTGCGTTGATAGTAGATTGGAACGTATTGTGATACTGCGAATTTATAATAAACACTTGTCATTATATCTTGTCAATTTTGTTATCACCTTGATCAATAGAAATTGATAATTATAATACTTTGTTATTTTGAACCTTTATTATTGATTGTTTTTCATAATAAATAAGAATTTGTTTGTGATTGCCTTATACATTTTAGGTCATGTCAATTTTTTAATCACCTTGATCGATAGAGATTGATAATTATAATAGTTTCTTATTTTGAACCTTTATTATTGATTGTTTTTCGTAATAAATGAGAATTTGTTTATGATTGCCTTAAATATTTTAGGTTATGTCGTACTCATCTCTGTATACACTCACTGACAGTTTCGCTGGTTATGGGGTTATTCTAGTAATATGACTATTACACTTTTCGTGTACTTTTACACCTCGTCAAGATCGAGTGTAGAAAGTCTAGGCTTAGTGGCACGAAAGTGTAGCTACACTCGTAACGCGAACAGCGGCGCGTGACGTCATTTCCGTTAAAACGAACACGAAAGTGTACACTCCGCAAAAAAGTGTAGAAAGTGTAGTTAGCGCGAACAAACCTTATCTGAGTCACCCTACAAGTTTCCGGACCTGCATGTAAGACGTCTCGTTCGAGCACGGTCTTACATACAAGTCTGGAAACTCCAGCGTTTTTGCATGGTGGAAAGTGTCATCGTTAGTGAGGCAAAAACGTAGTTCCTCATTTATCCACTGGAAGCGCCGTCAAGTAGAAGTAGTCTTGTAGATATAAATATACAGCAATGGAAAAATAACCTCCTGACAGCCAGTTCACGTGTTCACAACGTTTCTAGAAATCTAAACTACATGAAACGCTCCGGTAGAAGCGCTTTGTGTGGACCCGGCCTTATCCTTTGCTATATTCTATTGTATTCGATTGCAGATGCGCCAGTTCGCCTATCAACAAAACCAACAACGGCAGAAACAATGTTTTGTGAAAAACAAACTGGCCAAACTGACAAATCAATAAAAACGGTGCGTTTTAAACATACACAATGCGTTCATTTTTTTTTATTCCTCTTCCATTATATTTATTTTCAGGTTCTTATTAACATTGTTAAAAAAGCAAAAGGAAAAATAAAAGATGTAGAAACAAACAAGCAAAGCAATATACTAAGAATAAACATTAATTATAAGGAACAAAAATATAGACCGCACAAATTTGTTCATCCCTCATCTACTCAAATGGCGAAAGACCAAATAAAAATGTTACAGAAGTTCGAACATGCGAGAAATACAGTCTACTGAAATAATAATTCTCATTCTGCCCGGGGGTTCAGGAGTGAAAAAACACTCAATCATTTTCCATTTATATCGCTATTACAAATATTGGGTCTGTTCGTTTTGGCTACACTTTTCTAGACTTCTTACGCCTTCTGAGGACTTTCTATTACTGTATGTATTGAAATTGTAGAAAGTGTAGCTAAACCGAACAGAATATGTTTATTTCGAAAAATCTGCGCCTTTGCACAGCTGTTCGGACCCGCGTTTGATTGGCTAACTTCTACCTAGCAGCGTTTTTGTGGCGCGATTGTCGAAATAACCTTTATTTGCGACCATATACCAGAAGGTTCTACGCGATTTACCGGGATACATTTTTTATCGTGTTTCTACGCATAAATGTGAATTTTTTTTTTGGTAGTATTTGCGAAAAAAATGCGAAATAGCTAAGGGTTGCGCGGTTCGCAATTGTAAAACGGGGTACAAAAATTGTAAGCAGACATGCTCCGTGTTTCGCGTGCCCAGAAACGTCGAACGATACAAAAAATAGCTTGATGCTATTCCGGGACTGAAAGAGTCTCAGTACGTGTGCGAAAAACATTTCGAAGAACGATGTATTGTGAGACATTGGAGAAAAAAGGATGTAAATGGTCGCAATATGTGCCGCTATGAATTAAAGTATTCAAAAACTTTTCAGTTTTTTTTTTCGATGCAAGTAGTCGTCTTTTTTTTAATCAACACATTTTTTTAATTGGTTTCGTATATCATGCAATTTACACGACAGCACGGTAAATTAAGTTAGGGCAAACGGCGCATGCGTTGCGTTCAGGAGGGAAAAGGACAGAAGAGCATTTCTCTCTTCGTCGCACCACTACTTCCCCTTGTCGTCACGCACCAAGCGGCAGAAATCGGAATAAAAAAACAAAACCGCTAAGGGTGCCTACCCCCACTACCGCTGTTCTCAGACCTGTATGTAAGGCCGTGGTCACTCCTCACCCTAGGAGTTTCAAGGCCTGTTTGCAAGACCGTGCGTTCGAGACACATATCAGCTGATCGAAGAATCGCTCTCCCGATGTGTTGCTCGTCGTCGCTGCTGAGTGGCGCCACTTGCCGCGAAATTCGAATGAGCGGACCCACTGGCGGAGAGGAGGAGAACTCTACCCACAGAACGTAGCCATGTTTTGTTTTCCGTTAGTACTGTGCGCGGTGCCGTTTACGCGTTTACTCGTCGTGTACAATGAAAAGACAAATGCAAAACCGGGCATGGGCCTCCGTGATGGAGCTCAGCTACGGAGCTCGAGATGTACGTGATCATTTTTTTGTATTATTCTTTTCCGTAAGCCGTGCAAACTGGTACGACCATTATTGAAAGAAAAAAAACTCATCTGCATCAATTCTTCGGTCATTGCAATGATATACAATTGAACGTGCCGTATTCGATAATTCATTGGAAGTGCCTCCCTCCCGAATAGCCCTTTAGAAAATAATATACTCCCTCTCCCTTTGTTTAAAATTCTATCATGTCTGTAGGTCAAAGCAATGACCTGAACATTTTTTTAAAAGTAAGTCAACGGTTAAGCAACAGGTTAAGAGGCTTCGCGTCATTCTTAATCGATAATATTTTGGGCGGCGACTTTTTTGCTTTCACGGTTCGTCTTGCCGATCTTAACGACCACAAGGTTGTAAACTTTGTCACTATTCACGACTGACTCATTGCAACGAACCGTGCGTGTGCACGGAAGAACAAAGAAACCACAGGTTTTCGCTACTCGAGCATTGTCGCGTTTTTTTCTTTGTAAAAAAATATCGTGTTAGCTCCGCAAAGAAAAAAAAAGTACCCATACCATAGTTTATGTCTCATATACGGTTTCACTCAATGACGGTATCGTAATCATGTGATTGGAATGAAGCACAATTTTTCGTTGCTAAAGTTCGTTTGATATTCGTACAAATAAGTAACTATTCCTCCGGTACATAACTCGTTTCTTGTACAAGAATTGTTCTTTTTCTCACCACTGCACACCGGTCCCCACTATTCAATGTCAATTCTTGTGTAATTTTTTTATTTTCCCATGTGTTCTCCGGTCGAATATTCACCAAGTTGAAATCTTTTTCTTCGCTCTAACTGTTCGGATCTTTTGTCGGAGAAAGATTTAAGACACTTCACGGTGGCGCATCTGCGAGAGCCGATTGTCTAAAACTTTTATTCCTCTGAGCATTCTTTTTTGTTTTCTGTTCTTTTTCTAACGCAGCGACAAACTGGAGTGTATTGATGTTTACAATACAGGAGTAAAATAATTTTTATCTTCGTTTATCCTTATTTTAGTTTAGATTATTACACTGTTATTGCTAATGTAGTTTAATTATTAATTTTGCCTTTGATTATTGATATATCCTTCGTCGTATTGAGCATAAAAACAATAATGAATTTTCTATCTGGCGATGTAGTAATGTATATATAAATATACAGGGTGACAATTATAAGGTGACCATGTTTTTTTTATGTTTTGGCACGGAGATTCTGCACCTGAGAATATGATATTTGATTGTTTTCTTGTCCGTTTTAACCAAAATTGTGGCATATTCTTGCAATGAGTAGTATTTACCAGTACAAAAATCAAAATTCCATACGGCATTGAAGTTTACAGAGTTGGAATGAAACGAAAATATTTGATTTTATATTGCTGCATTCTTTGTCTAATTCTTAGGCTTAAAATAAAGCAAGATTTTTAAGGATTCTTATTAAGAATCTATAATTAAAACCTGCAAAAACAGATTTTAGATAATAATGGAACCAAAGGAATGAAGAAAATCAAATTGTTGCATCCCAATGCAACCTAAACACCATAATTCACATTTTGAGTTTAGTAGAATGACGATCATTCAATTCCGAATACGAAATGCTTCTGAAAAAACTTTCATTAAATGGAATTGAATTTCATTCCTCCACTTTTTAGATAATAATAAAAATAACGGAACGAAGAAAGTCACGAACAATTTTGGTTGCAGCCCAACCATGTACACTTCGACACCATAATTCCATTTTGAGTTTAGTAGAATGCAGAAAATGAAATTCCGAATACGAAATGCCTCTTGAAAAATCTTTAAATGGCACTGCATTTAATTTACCTACTTTGGAGTGCAGCTCTGATAATTTTGTTCTCGACGATGGGATGTACAAAAAAGTTTTTCAGGAGCGCTTCGTATTCGGAATATAATTATCTTCATTCTGCTGTGCACGCAAAATGGAATTTTGATTTTTTCCCACAATACTCAAATTTTTCTGGTATATACTAATCATCACAAAAATACGCTAGATTTTTTTACAACGAGGACTTGAAAAACCATTGAAAATCACATTTTTCTCGGTTGCAAAATCTGTGCATAAAAACCTCAAAAAAACGTACACATACACATATATACATCACCTCAACATATACAGGGTGTCTCTCTTATCTTCGCCACCCGAAATAACTCGGTAATCATCGACGTCACAAAAAAATGTTCCAGACAAAAGTTGTACGGTGTGAAGGAGGCCATCAAATGCGACCAATTTTTTTTATTTCGGTGGAGGCGCTGAAGCATAGTGAAGGTCACGTCCACTTTTTTAAGGAGGTACACCAGCTTCATACAATGGTGCCATGCTAAACCATGGTAAAATTTCAAAATGGTGATAGATCAATAAAATTTGGTGAATATATTCTTTAGTATTATATATGTCAATACAATTTTTTTTCAGATTTTTTCATTGTGCCGTTATCGAGTAATTGAACATTGAAGTTCACGTGTATAAGCATAGCGTTTTTATAGATATAGGTATATATTCCGGGTATAAGAATAAACGCTTGTGAATTATTTGTAAGAAAACGGCACAACCAAAAAATCTGAAGAAATTTGTATCTACATGAATAATACTAAAGAATATATTCACCAAATTTTATTGATCTATCACCATTTTGCTGAAGCTAGTGTACCTCCTTAAATGGAACGATACATTTTTTTTCAACCATTTTGTGGAGCACGTCAAGCAGCATAAAAAACATTGGAGGTCAAAGTCGTTCAAGGTCATACAAGGTCAGTATCGATGATACGAATCTAAATATCTCGGATCACTACCAAATATTTGGTAGTGATCAGAGATATTTAGATTTGTATTTCATTTTAATAGGTGACCTTGAATGACCTTTAACGACTGCTGTTTTTAAGCGGCTTGAGGTGCTCCACAAAATGGTTGAAAAAAAATATACCATTCCATTAAAAAAAGTGGAGGTGACCTTCACTGTGCGTCAGCGTCTCCACCGAAATAAAAAAGTTGGTCGTATTGGCCCCCTTCACACCGTACAACTTTTGCCTCGAACATTTTTATGTGACGTCGATAATTACAGAGTTATTTTGAGTGGAAAAGAGGGACACCCTGTAAATAGACACACACCACGCACCTGCTAATCTCGATTGTACTACATCTGAGGCACGGATCCTCCATATTTACAATTGAAGTTGCCTAAGTTTATACAAAAAAAAATTGAAATATTGTCTTCAACGATTTATTGTTAAGTTGACAATGAAATGCCAAGCGTCTATTCGATTATTACAAACGACGCAGCAACAAATACAAACAAGTTTCAAGGAGAGGGGTTAGCGATGGGGGAGAAAAAATAAGGGAGACTTGGTTTTTTTTTGCGTAAACTATTTTATCGTTTACCCTGCTAAGCGATTATAGAAAATCCTCACGGAATACCGTTCTAGAGTAACGTTCCACGCGTTTTTCGTGTTACAACGACGCAGATTGTTTCTTTTCTTTCTCCACGACGAAGTGATAATTTGACAATTTTATGTTCGGTAACAGTATAATTTAAAAAATGAACCAAAACTTTTGGCGGTTGCATTTTTTACGGAGGCTAAAAGTCGGACACTCAAACAAACACTTGCATCGATGTAAGCCTGTGACAAAACACGCTACTATGTATATTTAACTATTCTTCGATTAAGTACAAAAGAATTTTCTTTTATTTTTAGTACTCCTCGTTCCTCTAAGTTCTATGGTGGGGCGTGAAGCTGGAGACATAAATATTCATAGAATTTCCAAGTGAAACTGTACTTTCGTACCAGAGACACGATGCGGGGGGGGGGGGGGGGGGGCTCGCGAAGAAAATTCGCAAACACGCGATATTCATCTCGTTTGAAACAAACGGGTGATACGCAAAGCCAAAAGCGAAGCACAAATCGAATCAAGTTAGAATCGACAACGTTTGCCGTTGCGATTTCTCGCCTCTTTTTTTTTCGCTTCTTCGACATTCGCAAACGAGTCTTCCACGAGATCTCGTATTCGATCAGCTCTTTTCCTTCTCTCGTTTTGCTCTCGATTATCGCTCAATATTCGAAGAACGCACGGTAAACTAAATTGCTAATATTTACATAAATTAATCGTACTGTTCGAATGTTACAAGTAAATAATGTTTAACTACAGCCACAAATTGCGAACGATGGATTATTATCGTCACGAGGTGACGAAAAAAAAAAAAAAAACAAAATACAATTACAGTCGTGGAAAGTACGAGAGGGAAACGATGACAATGCGAATGTGGTTTAAAACTTCAATCGAGAATGTTTCACGTACACGTGTACATTGCGCAATTATGAGACTTGTAATGATTAGTACACTAGTATACTTTTCTGAGCAGCATCTCAATTGGTTTTCAGTTTGTTTGTTTTTTTTTTTCGTTTACTGATAACAGTAATTCGCGAGTCTTGCGTACGTTTGTTTTTCGTATAGTTTTTTGAGCCCCGGCGTAACTATTGCGGTAGTTCGATCGGAGGATCGGGGATTGGAAATTACCGAGAAGCCGCGTATTTTAAAATGCGTAGCGCCCTTTTCCTCGCTGTATCCCCTTGCGCCATTTACGAAATTTGTATAGTCGTGTACGGTGGGTTATTTCGAAGAATATACCGTTCATACGATAACTCAATGATTTAATACTTAAAGTTCGACATCTACATCGATTTATTGAGAACTAAAAGGGTTCGTAGTCCCGCACGTTTTTCGTATCTTCGCGATTAATACCAATTACTTTTAAGAGCGGTTCATTCTCGATTGGGTACGTTATAATTCGAAGAAAAAAAAGCGCGTTCGAAGGACTGAGGAGGGGGGGGGGGGGGGGGGGGTAAAAGCAGAAGCCTAATCCGTGATGGAGATCTGAGCAAAACCGATTAGCGCCTTGTCGTCCGGCACTTCGTTGGCTGCGTATCCTGAATTCTGTAAAAACGAATGGACTTTTGAGACGTGTCTTCAATGAGAAATCCACAGAGAAAATTTGGACAATCGTGCGATAAAAACTTCAGATAGGAAATTCATGTATCGAATTTTCAAGTGGCTACAGTGGTATGAACTTTTCGAACGAGTACACATGAGAATTGCAAAATTGAGAAACGGCTGTTACGCATATGGAAAACAGGGAAAAATCAGGGAATTTATAAAATTCTATGGAATTTGTCCAGAATTTACTTTTCGCAGAAACGATAAATAAAAGCGACTTGAAATAAAATACTGAAAAATACAAAGATGAATATTCTTTTATATTTTAAATATTTATATTATTTTTCATTGTAGCGAGTGTCCCATTTTAATCTTACACCCTATTAATCGCGAAAAATACTGCTCCGATGAAGTATTATGCATAATAAAACTTTTAACGTTAACAGGGGGACGGTAAAAAAAATATTTTTGGGTCCAGAAATAACAACGGCGGCGTTA
This sequence comes from Ophion ellenae, assembly GCA_963210295.1. Taxonomy (NCBI): domain Eukaryota; kingdom Metazoa; phylum Arthropoda; class Insecta; order Hymenoptera; family Ichneumonidae; genus Ophion; species Ophion ellenae. Next base: position 45,493,633 of record OY723387.1, read on the forward strand.
AGACGGCCGACATGTTTTTTTTCAAGCAGGATGATGAATTTCTTTGGTAACCAAAAAATTTGTCAGGCAAAAACTAACAACTTTTGTAGGGAAAGTTTTTTTTAATAACGTTCATAATTTTTAGGTTAGAGTACCTTTTTTTCACACTATTTTAGCGCTATCCAGAATGTACCACGAAGAGATAAAGTCTTTAACATCCCTAGTGTAATCGTGCATGTGAGTATGGGTGTGAGTTTGGGTTTGTTTGCGTTTCTTTGGGTTTGTTCGATAACCCAAACAAGGATCAGGTCTCTGCGGCTCGTCACTTCCATTAGCATACAATCCCAGGTTCAAGTGTGTGTATGCGTTTGTTTGGTAACGGAAGCGACGAGCCGCAGAGACTTAATCCTTATTTCGGCCTGTTTCGGTTATCAAACAAACTGAAACAAACTCACACACGAACACTTACACTAGGGATGTTCAAGACTTTACCTCCCGGTGGTACATTCTGGATAGCGCTAAAATAGTAAAAAATGGTATTCTAACCTAAAAAGTTATGAACGTTATCAAAAAAGTTTTCCTAAAAAAGGTGTTAGTTTTGGCCTGACAAATTTTGTGGTGAAAACAAAATTCATGATCCCATTTACAAAAAACATGTCGGCCATCTTACCGTCGTCATTCCGAACTTTCAACCCTAAAAGTGTTATACTCAATACTTGATCGGAGCAATATTTTTCGAGATAAATCAAGTGTAAGATTAAAATGGGACACCCGGTATACAAAAAAAGTTATGCCAGTGCCACGCAAATTTCAGAACTTATTAGGTAGGCAAAAGAGTCTTTACGTTTTATCCCCAAAAGTGAAATAAAAAAGCAGTCTTGAAACGTATTATTAATTTGATTCTATGTATCCACCATCGGTTTCTATTTAGAATAGGATACACAGAATAAAATCAATCATTCGTTTCAAGAGTGCTTTTTTATTTTATTTTCGGTGATAAAACGCAGACTTTTTTGCCAGCCTCATAAAGACTGATTTACTCGGATACTCTATGCATTTATGTTCCATTTGTGCATACACAACCACACAATTATGGTAGATAAGTGTTCATATTTATTTTTTGTTCATTGGCACCGGCATGGAAAATTTCTGTTTACAATAAAGAACAGGTTCTGTATTTGCTTTTCATATTTTATTTTTACTTTAGTGTTTAAATGATTTTTCGACTTTCAGTTTTTTCAAAATTGAATTTCAATATTCAACATTTTCATGTTTGATCTTAAAAAATGATGTTTTTTATTTCACCCACCAGTGTGGAAAACGTGGAAAAATGAGTGACTTCTTAAGTCAATAATGCGTAGCAACCGATGATTTTCAAATTTAGCAGCCCTCAAAAACGTCCAGTGGATGCTCAACCGAATGTGTGTTATGAATGGCGTTGAATTGTGCATAATTGGAATGCAAAGAAAGATCTTCTCTATTTTTTATTTCTTCATTTTTATTATGATCTATATTTTTTTTTTAGTTTAAGGTCGTGGATCTCTAGCGGGGATAAGAAAAACCCTTTGGGTGATTTTCTTAACCTAAATCGGCAAAGAAAATGTGTCGAATAGAAGAGAAAAAAAAAATTTCGTTGCATTCCAACGGTGCAAAGTGCAACGTCATTATTATAAAGAAAACCGTCCGGTAGGTTGATAAGACTATTGAAAACGATTGCCACGATTGTCGCGCTCACCAGGGAGAAAGTGACTGTACGAAGTTGTCCCGCGCTATCGATGAGTTTTTGTAGGTTCGCGGCTATCACTACGATGTCCTTTCCGTCGACTAGTCCAGCACCGACGAGTTCCGCGGCGATTCCCTCCGCCGAATCAATGCCGACGGCGAATTCGAATCTGATATCGTTCAATTCTCGTTTCTGATTCCTAAAAGAGAAAAAAAACGCAATATTGGCGAAATGATTTCCGTGCCTCAAATCGAGGTAACAAATGCTCGCTCTGGTTTGGAACGACTCTGGTAGGATAAAAGGAGTGGATGCGTACTGTGTTTTGTAGTAGAGGGTAAACTGGGTATCAGGCCGCCTGAAAAGGATCAACGGATTTTCTTCAACTGTATTGATGAAGTGCCGGATATACATGGCAAATAAGCGAATATTTACCGGAGTCGAAGTACAAGATTGATCGGAACGTTTTGCTCTGCCACTGGTATGGCGACTCGACTGGCAGCTGATTTCACTTGACCGTAGGATTCGTCGCCATCGGCAGCTTCCTCTTCGCTGCTGACATTGTCGATCGTATTGACCGGTAATGCCTCCTTGCCCTCCTCGCCACTCGACGCCCCGCTGTCCTCTTCCTCCGACGACCAAACCCATTCGCCCGTTACCGTTCTGTGCAATCGACCCGACGTACCCGGTTGCCTCTTCGACGCCTTCGAAAAGCCGGATCAAACGGATACCATTAATCGCAATGGCAAATTCAAATTATTCGTTGATATTCTATTTTTACGGAAAATTAAGTTAAAAAAAATCATGTCAAGCAGTGTGGGCCGATACTTGAATGGGTGACCGCTCAGTCGATTTACCGAGTTCCCGATGGTGAACCATGGCTGTTACGCATATGGAAAACAAGGAAAACTCAGGGTATTTCTTACCTACTGCAATAATCAGGGAAAAATCAGGGAATTTTGAAAATTGTCTGCAACTTGTCCGTAATTTACGTTTGCAAAAATTACGAAAAATAAAACAGACTTGAAAGAAAAATAAACATTTTTGTATCATTTTAATATTCTTAATTATATACGAAATCATTATTTTAATTCTTATTTATAAACGAAATAATTATTCTTCATTATATTCGAAAATAGTTATGTCAGTGTCAACATTGAAAATTTCACAAACTAAAAACTAATTTACTCTAAAGCTCTATACATTTGCATTCGATTTGTCGATACCCAACTACACAATTGTTATAGTAGATAAGTATTTATATTTATTTTTCATTTATTGGCACCGACTTACAAATTTCTGTTCATAATCTCTGTATTTTTAAATTTTACAGTGTTTAAATCATTTTTCGAATATAATTTTTTTCCTGTGTTTAAATATATAACATTTTTATAGACTTGACCTTAAAAAAAAAAGATTTTCTTTATTTGATCTCAATCTCCCTGCAATATATGCAAAACCTGTGTGGAAAAGCTGGAAAAGTGAGGGAATTTCTGAGTCAATAATGCGTAACTACCATGTGAACCCAATGGAAACTGTTACGCATAGCCACCTGTATCGACACACGTTTTCCACAGTTTCCCTGTGCCCTCGTGTATACGCGATACAGTGCGTTAGGAAATAGTGACTTTGAAATCTGAAGTCTCGAAAGAATTATAAATAGCGAAGTGATGGGGTAAAAGCGAAGCGAAATTTCAATTTGCAATTCCTGGCAATTATCAGTAATTTATGGTAACAAATATAATAACTTTTGTACTTGAACAATCGTGGATTCACATGTTAGAAAGATTCAAGAGTATTCGTGAATTCTGTTGGAATTTTTTTAAAGCGATTTAACACGTTAAAAACTGTACGTGGAGGTTTTCGTCCCAATGCGACCGTGGAGGCAGCGAAATTACAGTGCGATTGCGCAGGGTTAAGTACACATTTATTCCGTAGACTTGTAAGACTGACCTTTTGCACACGGGTTTCGAGGCTTGGTCCTATCGCCACTAGCGTTTGTTGCAAGTACTTCTTATCCTTGGCTTTTTTGAAAAACGGGTGTTTTAGGAGTTCCGTAGCGGTAGGTCTGAAAATCCAAATTTCGGGAGAATATTCGACGTTTTTTTTATCATTAGATAAATGCCGCTCAAGGCGTGTTGGTAACGTTGCATTTTCATGCGATCTTGTCGCCAGAACTTATCATTTTTAGGATAATGAAAGCCCTCCAGCTACTTAATAGCGACACGAGTAGGGTGTCGGTAAAAGAAATGTACAGAGAAAAAATTCACACCAAACTAAACGTTAAACAAATTTTACATATCAGGAAGAAATATCAAGTTTTTTAAGGGCGGACACCACTGTAACTGCCCATTTTCGACCGTTTTCTTCGGATTTTTTTTTAAAGAAAGCAATAAATTACATGGTCAAAAAAACTTTCAAGCTTTATTAGGTATATATTGAAGTATGTAAAAAAAATGCATTTGTCAAAAGAATACAAAATGGCGGCGCACGAGACGCTATAGTACTACTGGTTTTCAGCCAACCCTCTCTGCGGCACGCGTTAGAACCGTCGTAAATTTACTCCTGGAACTAAGAGTGAAATTTTTTCGTTAATTATATTAGTTTTAGCAGTCGAGTACTGCGGGAAATTAAAAAATAATGAAAAAAAAATGTTCCTTTTTTCGATTATAATTTTTATATAAAATGTGATATATTTTAGACAATTTTTAATTAATCGATAAAAGCGATCGTATTTGTTTGTTATAGCAATCTAAGCAGCTACAGTTAAAATTTCAAGTAGATTGGACTAAAATTGTTCGGGTTCTGCCGCGTGCCGATTTAAAAAACATGGTTTTGAGAAAAACGTGTTTAAAGTTTTCGGTACCCGCTTGGAAACAAATGCACGAGTGAATTTGCAGAAGTATGAGAGCTTCCTGAGTCTGTAGGTTACATGATCCTCGTTGGGAACGGTTTTCACTTCAGGATCAAATTTTTGAACCGTATTTTGTGTAGCTGGTACTGCGTACTGGTACTGAGACTCCCCTCAAAAATAGCTCGAAAACCACTTTAAAATTGTTTTTTTTTTCGCTATAAACGGATATGCATAATATTTTTGGAAGTTCAAGGGATTTTCAAAGTGTTTCCAAAAAAAAAAAAAACGATTTTTCGACAATTTGACACTGGTGTCCTTCCTTAATGTCGTTGGTTCCCTTGAATTGTGTCAATGATCCACGCCAACATTCGGAGAAATTTCTCTTGACAAGTGTCGCATAATTCCTCATATTGATCTCCCGATAAATTATCTCGCCCACTCATATACGAATATCTACACTGCCAATGTCTCTGAGATGCTAGAAAGATTCACCCCTTTTCCTAGTCCATTGTTTAGTGAGAAAAGAGGCAGAGTCCATGATGGGGTTGAGGTTTGCGTCGTTGGAATGCAACGAAGCTTCTATTCAATTTCTCATCTTCGTTATTATCCAAAATCATATTTTGCACATTTAGCCTGTAGATCGATAAATAACGAACCTAAAAAATGTTTCCGTCATTTTCGTAGCTCAAATCTGCCGGAGGAAGTTTGGGAGACGATAAAAAGAATTCACTTTCGTTGCTTCCCAACGGTACAAACTTCCTACACCCAATCGTAATATTAATAACACATGCATGACATTTAAAAAGTTCGCGAATCAGTCTGCTGATTATAAAACACCGAAATTTTAAAAGTACCGTTAATTATCAATATTCAAGTGTAAAATCTGTCGGTTAGTGTAAAAAGTATGGCGAATAGGACCTTGTGAAATCGAAAATCATTATCCTTGTTTTTTTTCTTCATCGTAACGGGTAGGAGTCAAAATGTCGAATGACCAAATATAGAACGACAAAGATTTCGAAACGACAGAATTATGAACTCCCAAAATAACGAAGGTTAAATTATTCGAAACTTTATCCTTTGGCCGATGACGAAATCGAATAACCATTCCACCAAAGGATTATTTATTCGAGAACATCTATTCAGATAGTCTGCAGTTTCAGTCATACAAATACAGATTCGAACAATCTACAACATTCACATCTCCGAAATAGAAAAAACTGAGTATCTAATATTCGTAATACCGTCTATAGCAAAAAGCCATATATCGAGACTAAAAAATTCGAATGTGTAGATCTTAGAAACGCAAATGATCGATGGTCCAATATGGCGAATACCTAAAAGGCGAACATGACATGGATGCCTGACCCGACTGACCACTAACGCCATCTGCCATCTTCATTCTGAAGCGCAAGTAGTATTCCTCGATCCCAAGTTTTCGCTATCCGGATTGTTCGCCATTTTGGCCCATCGCTATTTTAACTGATCGACTTTTTGGTCCTTCGCTTTAACGAATTCGAAATTGTAAACTGTCGTAATATTCATAATTCGACGATTTGACGTCTCGAATTGTTCGGTGTATATATAAAGACGAATCGATATTATATCTCTCATTATTTTGTTAAATCTGATATTCGTTTTCGCTATAAATCAACTTCGAGATTTTTGTATCCACAATTTTGATTGACTATTTTACAGACTATCATAAGATTGATCTATCTATATTGGAACGTTCGTCATTACTGAATTCGAAATTTCGGTCCATCTGAATATTGATCGTTCGAATTTCCGATCCCCACCCGTCGAAACGAATTACTCGTTCGTAAGTGCAACCAATTTTCTTTGGTCCCACTTATTCAATGCTATTTGCACGAATTATTCCAATGTTTATCGTTGCCAGTGCATGTGTGACGAGAATCGAGCAATAAAAACTTTCTCACCGTTTCGTAGGATCCTTTTGAAGGCAGTCCACGATCATTTTGCGAAATGTTTTACCATACGCTTTGTATTGATCTTTGTCATCGGCAGCAGTGTCCAATGTTGGCGGATCATTTTGTAGAGTTAGCATGAGTACCTTCATCGGTGGATACTTGTGATAAGGTGCGGTACCACTCGCCATTTCGATCGCTGTTATACCCAACGACCATATGTCAGCCTTGAAATCGTAACCATGATCCTACGCAAGTTCACACTCGGATTATAATCAAATTTCAGGATGTCGAATTTTGTTCTATCGATTTTGAAATAAAATCAAAAACTTATCTCGTACTCGCACGTTGCTATTATTGCGGTTATTTTTTTGACGTAAACAGTTGGATTCACAAGTTCCATTCGTATGTTACACAATCGATATCACAGTACGGCAAATAAAACGAAGTGAACGTACTGCGTTTAGTGCAGATATCAATAACGCGAGAGAGATATTGATTTTAAAAAAGCAGTGGAAAAGTATGCATGTTGATTAAATATTTGTTCCTCAAGTGTGATTACTGGCTGTTTGGTAACGCAACGGACAGTGTTTGCAAATCGTGAATTGATGAAAAATTGTGCCTTTGTGTGTGAGCTCGACCAAATAAGCTCAATGAAACACGGAAAATGAGCGCGGCTCAATTTTAAATACTACATACGAATACAGTGAACTCTCCCTAACTCAACGCTCTCGGCACTGAATTTCCGGGGTACTAGAGAGAGTGGCCTGCTAGAGAGTGTCCCCCACCGCAAGCTACTGTGCGGTAGTGTGGAGGGATATAGTTAGGTTAGGGTAAATGTTCAAATGCCGCATGTTATTTTTACTAGGTTATTTCAGATTAGAATACTTTATTATTGGTTACGGGTGAATAATTTTTAGACTGAATCATAATTAAAGAAAATTATGTTTTATTAAAAAAAAAATTGTTTTTATGTACTTTCTGTTTTTTCCAGTGTCGAACCGTCGATTCCGCTACGGCCACACTTTGGCGATATCGGAAACTGATATTCCGTTCTCGATATTTTGTAATGCAATGTTTTTAAATTGAAATCGGTACACTTTTCGCTTCTATATTTTCGTCCATGTTCTTCATGACTTTTGGAATTACGAAATGGAAAGTTTAATACTGAAATTGAGGTTATGATTGCACCCCTTGCGCCTTTCCATAAAGGAAAGTGGGGAAATGGCCTACTACAGAGCGTTGAGTTAGGGAGAGTTTACTGTATGTACACTGGAAATTCTTCAATTTTAGTGATCCATTGAAGTGTGAATATCACTGCCGAAAGCGTGTAAATGTTCGTTCTGCTCGTCGGTGACGTTATGCTTGACAAACCCACGGATCGACGACACGATAGAGTGTGAAATTGGTGAAAAGAGATGACATTGAAGCTTGCATCGTTGGAGTGCAATGGTTTTTTTAAATTCATTTTTCTGTTTTTATCTTTATCAAAAATCTTTATTTTGTCTATTAAGCTCGTGAATGTCTAACGGGAATACGTAAAAACGTGTTCAAGTGATTTTTTTTTGATCATATTAGCCAAAAAAATTGTTTCCGTTGCATTCCCAACGATGCAAGCTTCAACATCATGAAAAGAGTTGACTGATCTTTGAATTATCTATGAAATCAGATTGGCACGGTTATAGTACGCGTAAAAACCTATATTCGAATGATCATTCTTTATGATCTTGTAAATCTTTAAGGTATTCCTTTCGCGGAGGGTCGTATTTTCCGGGGGTATAAGCAATGCCCTTTTAAATCATCGGTAAATTACAGTGGCGCTTAATAAAAGAAATAAGTTACAATCAATTATTACACCCATCGATAAATTGGAACAAAAAATTTCGCGCAAATTTCGAAGATTTAGACACTTACATGTTCTCCGAAAATTCTTCCGCTAGTCACATTTTTCCAAGTTTTATTATTAATATTTTACTTTAAACATTCGGTGACCCCGTGCTTTTATTGTTTTATCGTTAGAAAAAAATGTGGCCAGCGTGCCATCTTCATAAAGCGCTGTATAAATTAGACGATTTTTAGGGTCGTAATTCTTTCTTAATAGTTCGGTAACTTGGCTCGAAACTTTACCAGTAGACTGGGATGTATTTTTACTTCATTGTAGACGAAAATGATATAATTGTTCAATATTTGGCTACGTGAAAGGAATACTTTAATATCGAAAGGCGCAATATATTTAAATTAGGATACTATAGAATTGAAAAATTCTTCGAGGCGAGAAACTGACCAGGAACATCACTCAAGTGTTTGCATTCGATTTTGTTGAAGCTCAAATATGTAATTGAAACCTATTAGACACGTATATTTTTTTTATCGGGGGAAAAACGGTCTTAAGGGGGAATCCACCTCTCGAAGAAAGGCGAGTCGAGGGGTGATTTTGCAGTTTCACCCTCAGCAGTCCACCGATCTGAATGAAACAAAAGCCAAAATTTTTCTAATGTAAAGCGATAAAGAATCCAATATGGATCCAGTATGGAATCCAGTATGAAAAGAAAATGGAATTATGAGGTGACACGCCTCTCTTTGTAGAATGGTTTCTCCCCTTGAAACCGTTTTTCCACTGATAAAAAAACGTATCTAATAGTTTTCAATGCTTTATCACTTATACAAGTTTCAACAAAATCGAAGGCGGACACTTAAGTGATATTCCTTGTCAGTATAGCAATTCGATAAATATTTTTAAAGACTCGTGTGGGGCCGCCATAAAGTCACTCGAATCTCAGAACGAAATTTTTCACATCGAAAACGAAACAATTCGGTATCCCGTCACTTCGGAGCTTAAAAAAAATCAAACATTCTGCACGTATGAATAATCGTAATTCGGACGTTAATTGAATGCCATGCCAAACGCAATATTGATTTAGCGTATGCGAGTATTGTCTTAAGTTATCAATTCATAAGCTTGCTTAATTATTGCAGTACAGGATGAGATGAATTCGTAATTTGAAGAAAAAAAAAACTAAGCACTGGTCTCAGTGTATTCAAGCGTCAGAGTATCGTTTCTCGACGAAGAGAGCGAGAAATAAAGAGCGAGAGAGAGAGCGACAGGTAAAAAAAAGAACGAGAGAAGATTCGAAGGATTCGGAGCTTTTTCAATGATTATTTCATTAACATTAATTCGTTTCACGAAATATAACATTTGAACAAACACAGAACTCGCAAGCTTAGAAATTGTAGTGTAACTTTCCTCTCTCACCTGCTCCATGACCTCAGGGGCCATCCAACAAGGTGTGCCCACAAATGTGTGACGAACTTTTTGCCTGCTCAGATCTCGTCCCGTTGCGAGCCAAGCGCTGACACCAAAATCCGCTATTTGAACCGTTCCATCCTCACCGAGCAATATATTGCCGGCTTTTATATCCCTGCACAAAAATACCTAATCAGAATTACTATGATTTGTGATAATTGCATCAGAACTAATAGGAAAATACAAAAGTGTGGGAACCGTAGGAACCCAAGGGTTTTCAACTACTGTACTCGAATAATGAGTATTCATAGCATTGATACATATCGATTTATTGCAATGTCGCTTCGTATATGAGAGTGAAGTTTGCATCGTTTGAATGCAATGGAAACGGATATTTCTGAACTCCTTTAATTTCTGCTGGCAGATTTTGCGTACAAAAACCCGACGACTATTTTTCAAGATATTTACTCGGCGATCTACAATATAAATCTTTTCAAAAAACATTTATAATAAGAAAACAAGGAAAATAAAATGTAAAAAAGGAACTTTCGTTACCTTCCAACGATGCAAACTTCAATATCATCTTCGTATGCCCTTGCAGGACTTTACATTTTCGTCTCTTAACTTTACCTTAGGCACCTCAGTCATGGCTGTTACGCATTATTGACTCAGAAATTCCCTGACTTTATCAGCTTTTCCACACAGGTTTTGCAAATATTCCTGGGAGATTCGGGTCACATAAAAAACATAACTTTTTTACGATCAAATATATCATGTTAGATATAAAAAATAAAATTTGAAAAAATAACCGAAATTCGAAAAATAACTTAAACACTGCGAAGTAACAAAAAAAAATTCATTAAAAGCAAATACGGAACCTGTTCTTTATTATAAACAGAAAATTTTATGTCGGTGCCAATAAATAAAAAAGAAATATAAACACTTATCTACAATAATGATTGTGTGGTTGTGTATCGACAAATCGAATGCAAATATTTAATGGTATCGAAGTTTGCATCGTCGGGATGTAACCATTTTTTTTTCTCGTACTGCCAAATTTTTCATGTACCGCATTTAGGCTATAAAAATCACTAAAACATTTTCAAACGTCCTTATCAGGGCTCCACACCCCTTAAAGACAGGAAAAAGAGTCAAGATGGTCAAAAAGTGAAAAATGAAAAAATAAAGAAGAATTTTCGTTGCATTCCAACGACGCAAACTTCAGCGCCATAATATTTAGAGCTTTAGAGTCAATTACTTTTTAGTTTTTCAAATTTTCAATGTTTGGCACTGACATTACTTTTTTGTATGTGATGAAGAATAATATAAATAATATAAATAATATAAATATAAAAAGAAATATTTATTTTTATACTATGCAGTTTTTTAAAAATCGGTTTCATTTTTCGTAACTCTTGCAAAAATAAATTCTGGACAAATCCCAGAGTTTTCAATATTCGGCGACTCCCCTGATTATTCCGGGAGAAAAGAAATTCCATGAGTTTTTTTTTTCCTGTTTTCCATATGCGTAACAGCCACGTCAGTGAAATTGCCCCCCACTCGGTAAGTAGTCATCGCCCACGCCGGTGTGCGTCTGAGCGGTCACCCATCCGAGTATTGGCCCAGGCCAACGCTGCTTGATACGAGAGATTGCTGCAGGCGCATACCGACCGAGCGTACATCGAAGTTTGAATTGTCGGAACGCAACGAAAGTATAGGAGACCGAATTTTTTTGCCAAATCTCGGCTGCGAAAAAAACTAAACCACTTTTCAGAATCCTTATCAGGAATCTGCAGCCCGAGTGTGCAAGATACAATTTTGGATGATGAAAAGAATGAAGAAATAAAAAGAAAACTTCGAATTTTCGTTTCGCTCCAACGATGCGAACTTTAACGTCGTCCAAGCGTTCTCTACGTCGGTTAGCGAGTATTTTTATACGTTTGAACTATTTTTATGATATTTTGCGAAGAATCTTAATTTTTTCTCAATTTGTGCTACAATTGTTCGGAAAAAAAATGTTGTAGTGATTTTTCGCAAACAAATATATAATTTATTCCGCAAAAGATCATTTTCGTTTGTCGAACTGTTCGAACAGGTTTGAAATATTTCCCCAGAGTCATTTCGAACGAGTCGGATTTATTCCAAAATCGCAATTTAACGTAGCTTCTTCGCTCCAGCCTCAAGTTTTACCTGTGAATCTGTCCGTTGCTGTGAAAATACTCGAGACCCTTGAGAACCTCTCGAAGTACGGTGGCTATTGTTGCTTCGTCGAAAACGCCATGCTTGCAGTTGGTCGTTCTCGTTTTGTGTTTTATAATGTCGAGTAAAGATCCACCTTCCAGAAGTCGCAGTACGAGCCACAGCTCTTCCTTCACGACGAAGGACGTGTAATACGTGACGACGTTCTCGTGATTGCAGGACGACATTGCCTGAATCTCTTTCTGCGTTGAAACGAACGAAGAATATTGCGTTATCTCATTGCTGAACAAGCCGTCTTATCTTTTATTTCCGCCTAACCGCTATTAGCATCCGCATCAACGTACCAAAAGTTCGTCCATACTCGTGTTCCATTTTTCCAAATTTATGCGTTTTATCGCACATTTTTCCTGGCGGGGTATGCAGAACGCAGCGTGTACTACCGCGGTAGCGCCGACTCCTGTGAAGCAAAAACGTTAGTCTCGGTCGGCGTGTTTTGCGTTATTTTTTTATTCCAGCTTTAATTCTCGCCGGACGATCGTCCGTGGCGAGAGGTGGTCGGAAAAGAAAACGAGGCTCCGAAGGATTGCATAGGGATGTGGGAAACGTTCAAGGTGATCCGGCGTGTCGAAATAAATTTAACGGATAAAGTCATGCGTCGTCTTTGGGAATGCGGCGTCGAGCCATAGATGGAAATAAAATTACGGTGTTGGAATTAACGAGAGACTAGCATGTACAGGTATTTCCCTGGGGATTCTAGTTTACTTTTAAAAACTTGGCCAACGAATAAAAAATGTTCAATGCTTCATCATCCCATATTTGATGGGAAAATGGGAAGCGGAAAATCAAATTGTCCTAATGTGGTGCTGTTGGAGTGTGCATCGTTGGAATGCAACGAAAATTCTTTTTTATTTCTTTTTCTCCATTAATTAATTAATTATAGATTCATTACATCCTTATTACATTTCCTACCATATTCCACTACTCCTTTTTGTCCATGGTTATTGTTCTCCAAAATACTTTTGGATATATTTTGTTTGTAGGGGGCATCCATATATTACCTCATTGATTTTTGCTGATTTTTTACCCCCCTCCCCCTGAAATCATCCTATCCTTCCTATCGTCATAATCAAATTATGGTTATCGTCATTCAACGATCAGACCCCCCCCCCTATTTAAAAAAGACGTAATTTATCGACAGTCTCTAGGTCTCTAATGAAGATCTCAAAAAAATGTAACGTAGCTTCGATCTGTTAAAAGAATTTGCAATTAGCAGGAAAAAAATTTCTTTGCATTCCAATTATGCAAACTTCAATATCATCTGACGTGCATGTAGGACGAAATACAGCAACGTTCGTTACTCCCTCAGCGATGAGCATTTTGCCACAATGTTAACTTGCCCCTGATAACGTCCGAAATAACAGATAACGTTGAAGTTTGCATAGTTGGAATGCAACGATTTTTTTGTTCACTTTTTATGCTGATCCAAAGCCTTCTTTATTTGAAAATTGAGGTCGTAAGTCTAATTAGACCGTAAAAACATAGGAGTAATTTTCACGGCCAAAAAATCCGAGTGATTTGCAAGATTTGATTGTCGTTACGTTCCAACGGTGCAAACTTCAACATAATTAATTATCAAACTGCACCATCTACGACCTTCCCAACCCTTTAGAGCACAGCGCTGTATTCCATCAAACGCATTTGACCAACGAACGGTAGTCATACATTCCAAACAACATATTTACAAAATTAAAATACGTCCTCCGATCCAACCAACACCACTCTCTAAAACCGTATAACGTGATTTATTTCGTTCCAAAGAAACACTAACTTAACTAAAAAAAAAGACAAATGAACTTTACGCAGCGTTTAGAAATTGCCGGTGCTATTCAATTGCTATTGCTACTCGTGCGTCCAGTGAGGAATACTCAGACGGTTTCCGAGCGAATTCCCTGCAAACGCAGACGTGACATATTACATTGAAGGTTGCATCGTTAAAACGCGACGAAAATAATTTTTTTCCAATTGCCAATTTTCTTTGGCGAAACGAAGCTACGGCAAACGTTTTTAAGATCCTCATTAAAGACCTAAAACTTAAATCTACCGAGAATAATTTACACAATAAAAATGTAGAAAAGAGGAAAATTATCAAAAATTTCGTCGCGTTCCAACGATGCAAACATCAACATCGTATCATAGACAGACTCGAGTGCGAAAATATTTGTAAAATGGTGAAAAAAAAAAGGGTGTCACGCTTGACATGCACGTGACCCGAGGAAAACGAGCGACGCGCCCGCGAGAGGTTGTTTATTCGGGGGTCAGGGGGAGTGGGGAGGAACACGTAGACGTGACATCAAGAGTTAATCGTACGTAGGTGCTAACGAAGAGAGAACGAACAGGAGGGGTGACACCAGGTGGGAAAGGCGTTGTTCCGCCTGCAACGAATACCTGCGTATTTCTCATCGTTTTTTTTTTTGCTCTATTCTTGAGATCGAGAGCGTTCGACGTTATACGAATCGTAGAGACGATCGAAGGGCAATTATACAGGCGAAAACTTACATTGGGGCTATGCTCGAAGCGAATGAAAAAAGCCAACGAAATCTAATCCCTCTCGATATCTTCATTAGCACTGTTCACCCATCTTGTTGCACTGTTACTAACCGTCCCCACCCCTACCCCGCTCCCTCAAAAAAAGCAGAAGCAATCTCGAAATGAGGTTAGAAGCGCAAAATCGACCGGTTGGGTCAAAAAGAACCCGACTCGTTCGTAGTGACCGTCGAACTTGTCGAGCTCGTTGCGTTTACCGTCGAATAATAAACAATCCCACACGTTTCGATCATACGGCAAAGCACAATTTTACGCTTTTTCTTTTTTTTTATGTAACACACGTACACAGAGATGCACGCGCGCACACATACGGACGCAGAACTGATTTCGCGCAACGTCAGAACGCGAGGATTTTTTGTGGGTGGGAGATGGAGCCGGCCGATGATTTTTTTCTCTCTCTTTTTTTTTCGTTCACCGTGAAAACTCGATTGACACTTCGTATATTCGTTGAATCGCGATAACGGAAAAGTTGTCGAACAAATTGAGGCTATCGTCGGAATATTTATCGGAATATTTACCGATAACCTCTTTGAGATCGTAGTCGTCTTTGGTGTTGGGCCAGCCCTGCACGACCGCGTTAGAGCTCGCAGACGCCATTTTATTCGCCAGTGCCGTACCACGACGCGAGTGCTTGGTGGCGATTTTGTTAATACGGGGCGCTGCTGTAGTGCCGCACGATGCCGGCAATCCAACTTTCGTTCTCGACTGCTGATTGCACTCGTTGTTTACACTTTTTTTCACGCTATTATCACGCCCCGTGAGACATGTCAATGCGTCGCTCTCTCTCGGTACAATGTTGAGCGGCAGCTTTTCGCTCTTACTGCCGTTATTGTTTGGGCTGCTCGTCCGTTTCGTCGTCGGTACGTGAACGCACTGATTCCCGGTTGTCGCGACACCCGCGCTACTCAGCGTCGTCGTCGTCGTCGCCGTCGACGTCGACGTATTCGTCGTCGTCGCGCTGCTGCTCGAACGAAATGACTTTTGACGGAATATCCCAGGCGAACACGACGGCAATACGTCCGGGGAGATTATTCTGAGAGAAAGAGAAGAAAAATATAGAAAAATAAGAGGAGTGTGGGAAGTAAAAGACGCGCAAATTAATTTATACGCGTTTGTTGTTGCAAACGTGAGCCGACGATGACGTCGAATGACGTACGCGCTACGGAAGAAAGTCGAGTGTACGTATTGATAAAGTATGTATGCTTGGATGTACGATAGGTTAGAGTGGGGCGAAGTGGAACACCTTTTTTCAACCGCTCATCGTTACCGCTTATTAGAAAGCACGAGTCGAAAAGTAGCCGACGTTTGGGCATTTCCGGTTACGTTGGAAATACGTTTTGGCCGTTCGAATCTTCGTTCGTCGTTTTACGAACGATTGTTCGATGTATCGTCAATCCTCGCCGCGCTACGTGTGGAACTTTCACGGGTTATGCCCAGTGTTACGGTCGATAACAGCTCATTTTTTGGGGTTTTTAATAATAGAAAGTCGCGATGATAAATTTGTACAAAAATTACGTATTTGGAGAAGTATCATCTGAAGAACACGCTGTAATTTTTGGTGTAAAAATTGTTTGTTATCGATTTAAAGCCTATGGCCTGGAAATGCCTCCCGAAAACGTCTTTTTCGGCGAGCAGGTTATCTAATATAGAAAAATCGAACAGATTTCGTTGGTATACTTGTTTATCCTATGATTAATCGAGGGAATTTCCAAATTGTGAAACTCAGAAAAAATGGCGCGTGTTAAAAGTGAGTGTTGATTTTTGCGGAAAAATGGCCTTTTTTGTTAATCAAATAGAAAGTATACATCGGAAAAAGAATCCTTCGATCTAATACTATATTTTTGCATCTAGAAAAAGGCCTAAAAATTTTCCAAAAAGATCGATGAAGTCGTTTTTGAGATATTTTGCTCACCGACTGTAAGGGCTCGTCTCAGTTTAGACGCTAAAAAAGGGCTATTTTCATGAATTTTTTGATAGTTTTATATTATAGATATTGATATAAAAGTTGTTATACTTAATAAATACACTTTCGGAATACATTTTTTAAAAATGTTATGTTTTTTCGTAACCCAAACAAACTTTAAACGGGGTTTCTCGGCTTGTTGAAAAAAAACTTCGAAACTACTGAACCGTTTTGTATGAAATTTTACCCACATATTCTGTACAACTATAGCTATAGCGCATATCAAGGATTTTTTAAAGTTTTGATATTTACTATTTTTTGTTGGCCAAAAACGGTGAAAAACACGTTTGTTGTTTTTTTTTTCGAAAAATGTCCGCCATTTTGTTTTTTTTGCATATATAAAAAATCGCATGATATGCGCTATAGCCATTAACATACGGAATCTGAAACCGTTTGATTATTTTGTTTCGGATAATCCATCTCCGAGATTTTATCAACAGCGCAGACCTACAATTTTTTAGGACATTTTTTTAACTACCATTTTCGTCTATAAATAGTGACTTGAATAAATATTTTTTTTTAAATGCATATCGAAAGTGTATTCATTAAGTGTAACAACTTTTCTATCAATATCTATAATATAAACCTATCAAAAAAATTCATGAAAATAGCCTCTTTTAGCGTCTAAAGTGAGAAGACCCCTTAAAAATGTAATTTCGAGAAAAAAGTTTGGAACGACGCTCCGAGCGTTCCGACGGGCGTCAATATCAGCCTATAAATCTGTCAATTTTGATCCGATCGCCTTGAAACTCTCAGGGAACATTAATCAGATGATATACTGTCATAATACATATATTGGTTTTGAAAAAAGTGATTTTTCAACTTTCACGACTAGGCATAACCTCTTAATGATTTATATGGCTGTGGAGAGGGGATATGCCAAAAAAGAGCGTATAAAGACTGTTCGGGTGTAGTTCCAAAAAGCCGCCGATTAATTTAGAATCTTGTGTATCCATGTATTTCGACTCGCTGATTAGGAATATGATAGTGAAAATACCCGCAAATTCGATTTTTGAGGTCAGAACTCACAGAAACTGATTTTTTAAAGGTTTTTATATTTTATTTCAATAAATGTTGATCTTAGAGAAAAATATTTCCTACAAAAGTTGTAGCCTTTAAAAAGATTGATCTTTTATGTTCTATACAATTTTCGTCTAAAACCATTCTGTTTCGAGAAAAATGAGATAATGCTCCAATCCGTACTTTTTGCTAAAGTCCATTAGTTCCAATATCATCCACTCACGAACTTTGTCGCGGGAAGGTTGGAGTTTAGTCTTCAAAGTGCATGTTTATATTTTACATTTTGTATTTTATTTTAATTTTAGCCATTTTGGGTTTGTACGGGTTTAAAGACTAAACTGCACTTTAGAGACTAAATTTCAACCTTCTCGCGCGGTAAAGTGCGTAAGTAGATAATATCGAAACTAATGGAGTTTAGCAAAATGTACGTATTGGAGCATTATCTCATTTTTCTCTGAACAGAATGGTTTTAGACAAAACTTGCATAGAACATAAAAGATCAATATTTGTATAGGCTACAACTTTTGTAGGAAATATTTTTGGTAATTATGCAGAAATCTGGCTCTACCCCAATTTCAATACCGAACACTTTTTTTGCATAGACGCCTTTACCATGTCACTATAGTGATATTCAGCCTGCAGAAGCTGACATTTTTAATTATTTCCATAAGTTACGATGTTTTGAAGGGTGGCGAAACACCCGATAAAATAGGGCATGTTCGGGATTTTCGATGCCTAAACTAGAGGTGAAGAGTGGGGGGTTTATAAAATAAATCTTTCAGAATATAATACCGATTTAAAATTACAACATTCATTTTCCCCTCCCCCCTGTCCCCGTTGAAAGTTCGTAAAAATACACGATTCCAAAGACGAGACTCGAAATTGGTGAAAATGGTAAGTGTGTGAATTTTTTTGTGTGTTTGTGTGTGTGTGTGTTCGAGTTTGTTTGGGTATGTTTGGATTGTCTGTATGAAACATTATTTTTCTATGAGCTTCAAAACCCTATAACTTGTTATGTCTGTATGAAAACTTATTTTTCTTTGAACTTCAAAACCCCATAACTTATGGAAATAATTAAAAATGTCAGCCTTCGCAGGCTGAATATCATTAGTGGTGACTAATTGAAACAATTTATGGCAAAAAAAAAATTCTCGTCAAAATTGGGGAGGAGCATAATTATCACATTTGCTTCTAAGATCAACATTTATTATTAAAATAAAATAGAAAAACTTTAAAAAATCAGTTTTTGAGTTTGGACCTCGAAAAACAAATTTGCGGGTATTTTCACTATCACTATATCCTGTTCGTGATCAGCGGGCCAAAATGAATGGGCACACGAAAATCCAAATTTATTGGCGGTATGGGCTTTTCGGAACTTTATCCGAGTACTGCGATGTAGCGGGCGAAATATAGAAGAAAGATGGCGGCGTCTCGAGAAAAAAAAACGGGCACTCTCGCTGATATATACCCCACAGCTGTTTCGTTCATCTCAATGACAAAACTAGCTGGCCGAGTGCGAGTTGCACTCGCGCCCCACAGTTCCCCTACGTACACGAATTATTTATTTCAACATTTTTTCAGACTCCAATTTTTTTTCTGTAATCTTTTCTGTAATCCTCCAACTTTTTGGAAACCTATCGTGTTTGGTGTTAAGGTTATCCTTTTATTTCATGATCCTGAAAATAACTGATTTTCGTCTATAATCAAGTAAAAATGCATCCCGGTGTACTGGTAAAATTTCAGGCCAAGTTACCGAAATGTTAACGGAAAACTACGACTCTACAAATCGTCTCATTCATACGGCGCTTTATGGAGATGGCAAAATTTGACTAGCGGAAGAATTTTCGTAGCCGCGACTTTTCAGAGAGAATGTAAAAATGTCTAACTCTACTGAATTTGCGCGAAATTTTTATTCCACTTTATCGTTCGGTATAATAACTGATTGCGACTTATTTTTATCAAGCGCCACTGCAATTTACCGACGATTCAGGATACCCTCCTTATTCCCCCACAAAATACGGCCCTCTGCGAAAGGAATATCTTAAGCGAGGAGGACATGATTTTTCGTCACTAAATGTTTTCTCCAAGCCGGAAATATGCCACTGTTACATACTTTGACAATCAGGGCATCACGTAGGAGTTCGATGATTTTTTCTTCTTCTCTCTACCAACATTGTTGCTGTTTTTATACCTTTTTAAGATAGTATTTGAAGGAGGCAGATTCCTTTATAACGTAAAGAAGAGCTTATCGCCGAAAATGAACTGCACGAGGAAGTTGAGGGACTGCTTTATGGTCCCGGCATCGCAGACTAATCGGTGGGTCATCTAGTCACGAAATTTTTGAGTCTTGAAACTTTAAACGCGATTTCCAAAAACCACTCTATCGTGAACCTCGTACAAGATAACTCGAAAACCATGTGATCGGTCGTATCGAAATTTTGTACAGTCTTAGATAATATAATTATCGTATATGTGAACCTCGGAAATTGTTGAAAAAAAATGTTCAAAAAAGGTTCAAGTTTCTTTTCGAAAAATGTTCAAAAAATTCGAATATGTTCCTTGGAAATTATTTTTTTTAAACTACTCTTTCATTAACTATAGTATTGATACGATAGTAATAATTTATATAAAATACTATAGAAAAATTTCATAAAAAATAGACCATTTTTCGAATGTTCACTTTTCTTTGGATGTTTTCAGTTCACATAGAGGGTATGAACCTAAAAACCACTTTTTCGTGAACCTCGTACAAGATAACTCCAAAATTATCCGATCGATCATCTTGAAATTTTGTACACTCTCAGATAGCGCAATGACCATCTATGCGAACCTGAAGTTCAATGAAAATTATTCAAAAAACGTCTTTTCCATTAACCATAGCAATGATACCATAGAAATAATTAATATAAAATACTATAGTAAAAATTTCACAAAAAATCGATTTTTTTTTTCAAAGGCGTACCATTCTTCGAGTGCTCACTTTTCTTTGGATTTTTAGGTTCACATAGAGCATGTGGGTCTCAAAAATCTGAAAGTTCTTGGCTCTGATGTTTTAGATGAATGCACCGGACGCGAGGTTGTATGCCGTGGAACAACTCAGGCGGCAACCGTCTCTAAAGCAAATGTTGTTCAACCTCCATTTTTAAATATTAAAAAAAAGTTGTTTTGAGGAAATGAAAAGATGTAACAATTGTAAAGAGTATCTCAAAATGACCTGACATTTTAAATTGCCCGACTTTTTTTTTTGTGGCGAACATAGAGTACCAATCTTTGACAACTGGCATCAGGAAGTATTGAGGTTTAGACATGGAGAATGACACGATCGAACAACGCATATAAATTGTTATTTGCTGCATTATTACTGCGTAGTTATTGCAGACGAAGTTTCATGGTCGTGTTATCATGCGCTGCGGCGATGTGAATTGGCCACCAACATCGTGCGATTTGACGTAATTGAACTTCTTTCTTTAGAGTTTTCTGAAAGGAAAAGTGTATACCAATGATCCACAGACCATTCCGGAGCTCCAGGGAGCAATTGGACGCACCATTAATGAAATTAGTCCGCAATTATGCCAAAATGTTATTGAAAATTTCGTCAAAAGAGTGAACGTTCGCAAACAGAGACGAGGCGGCCATTTATCGGATATTATGTTTCACACATAACCTCCATGTTTGTACCTTAAGTGGTAAGGCCACAGTAGAATTTTCAAAAAATCGATTTTTTTCTCGTTAAAACGGTGCCTTATAATCATGAGAATAAGTTACTATTCGATTTATAGCAAAACATTTTTTTTTCATCGACTTTGAGCGTATAACGTAGCGCCCACCTCAGGCACGGCCATAGAGTGCCTAAAACTTTAAACGCGTTTTTCTCGAGACAGCTTTTTTCCAATTGGCGTGACAAATAACTTCAACAATTTTCACTCGATGTACTTTAAATTTAAAAGTTATGTCCCTCATTGCATTTCGCAGAGAAGTACGTACGGAATGTCTGATTAATCGAAAACTTTTCATTTTATGAGCAGTTTTATACGAAATTTTTCACTGAAAATTCATTGAAATAACTACAACTTAATTTAAATACCTACAACTTTTTAATAATACAATATTTTTTAAATTCCGTACGTACTTCTCTAGGTATTCTAATGTAGATTGACGAGAATTTTTGTTTTTTTTTGTTCTAGGTCGAAAATTGTGGATGCTAAATGTCACGCCGCGGAGCGCTTAAAAAAAAGATAACAAAAGAAAATATTAGTACTCGGCCATTTTGTACATCGAAAAAAAATTCTAACAGCCTGATATTTATAGTAAATAGATGTGTAATTAATTTTATGAGTGAATCACTTTTTCATACGAAAAAAATTTCTTAAATCCGCACATGATTTTATACCCGTTACTGTGGCCTAACCCCTTAAATAAAAATAAAAATATTCCTACTTTTCAAATGAATAATACGCTTTATTAATAAATTTAAATGTCAGGTCATTTTTAGACACCCTATACATAAAATTTTAATTAAGTAGAATAAATAGTTTCGGCACAAAAAATCTCGAAAATTCGCTTATTTTCGGTTGCCTAAAGGGATCTCCTCTCTTAACACTAGGTGAATGAAAGAGAGAGAAGGAGAGAGAGAGAGAGAGAGAGAGGCATTATCGATCCAAATTTCATGTGTATACGCTGAAGAATTTGTGAATCATGGGGCTGTGGCATACGCGCGGGTGCTGGCGGACAACGGGGTCTCACCATAATGCCTCCCTTTCGCCTTTCAAGATACAAAACCCTAAAAGTATACCAAAGTTGCATAACCCGCATCCTCGGTATACGGCTCCAGATTTGAACAAATGCAAAAGTATAAATTACGCAACTATACGCATGTGGATTGACCTGGCGTCCGAGACATGGTCGATAGCAGAACCTTTTTTTCTCATCTGCGCCTAGAAAAGGAGTTGCCGGCAGAGAAATGCCACACGGTATTAAACCGAAGTACACATCGTTGATAAAAGGCCGATAAAAACTGAAGGTCAATGCATCACAGAAGAATTCGAGTTATTCGTAAGACAGAATTCAATCGCTGCTCGGAAAAAGATTCAATCTATCTAGATCTCTCAGCGCAGATCTGATTCAAGCCAAATTTACGATCAGCGGGAAAATCGGAGGCTGTAGGAAACGAGTTGCCGCAATGCCGCGTATGATTCACTCGTTGTCGTCACGATCACTTACCAGAAAAGCGGGGACGCAAGTTCGTACATGCCACGTGTGACTTCGCTCTATCTTTTTTCCCTACGACCTTTTCCTTGCAAGATCGCGCTCGTGTTATGTGCGCTTATTCCATAAGGCAAAGACGAGATACGAAGAGAGACGGAAAAAGTTTGTACGCGGTAGAGCGAGGAAAGAAGTACGTTGAAAAAAAAACCGGAGAAAAACGAGTCTAGCCTTGGCGTCTCTCTCCCTCTCTCTCTCTCTCTCTCTCTCTCTCTCTCTCTCTCTCTCTCCCTCTCTCTCCCTCGCTCTCTGGACGACTCTTTAGTAAGAGGATCCAACGGAGCAAAGCGATAAAGTCTTTTTTCGTAGAACGACGACACTGAAAATCATATACTTGGGTCGTTCAACTTGAGAATCCGCTTAAAGTGCGCCGCAAATACGTATGCATGTACGCGTCCCAGGCGTGTGCGTTTGTACGCGTGTACAAGTATAAAGATAAGGCCAAAAAGATTGCGAGAGGAAGAACTTTCTTCACGAAATACGCTTATCCGTTTACACGCGCGCGTGCTCCACTTTTTTTATATTGCATTTTTTTTGCTGGATATTGGCCAGTATTGGATATTAGCCAGTACTGGATATTGGCCAGTACTGGATATTGGCCAGTACTGGATATTGGCCAGTACTGGATATTGGCCAGTACTGGATATTGGCCAGTATTAAATATTGGCCAGTATTGGATATTCGCCAGTATTGGATATTGGCCAGTATTAAATATTGGCCAGTATTGGATATTCGCCAGTATTGGATATTCGCCAGTATTGGATATTCGCCAGTATTAAATATTGGCCAGTATTGGATATTCGCCAGTATGGGATATTCGCCAGTATTGGATATTCGCCAGTATTGACCAGTATTGGATATATTGGCCAGTATTGGATATTGGCCACTACTGACCACTACTGGCTCGTACACATAGAGCCGAACGCAATACATTGCGCTTATGATGTTAGGTGAAGGAAAAAGTTCTATCTATTGGGAAAAACGCCACCAACTTTTTCCTTCACCTGAAGTTTGGATAACTTTGGATATAGACGTACGCGTACACATTTAAACGTATCTCTGTGTGTGTGTGTGCATACGTGCAAGGGCAACGCATTCTTTCATCGCAGAGAAACGACTTTAGGAATTTATCGTCGGGCACCGTTTCTTCTTCCCCAGATGGCGAGCTTGCCGTCCTGACTATCGTCCTCTATGGGAGTATAGAGCTTAGAGTACAGGAGTCGAAACTCCGTACTTGCTAGGGTCCGCACAATTGTAAGAAGTGATGCTTTGGGGGCTTACACCTAGTTGAAATTCTTGAAAATATCGACTTTTCGTTCTCGACGTATGCTCAAAATGTAACATTTCCAAAATATTTTTGGAAAATTCCAAGTCAATTCGTTCAAAATTTAGGGCGTTATGGGCGTTTATAGGTTCCGCGAACCGGCGAACTATACGCGTTTCTCTCAAAATGACTTTTCAAAATCGGTTATCACGATATCTCAGAAATCAATGTACCGATCGATTTCAAATTTTACGAGCTTCTTTCACATATCCACAAGCAGCGTTTGAACGAAGGATTTTTTTCCATGCTCAGTTTTTATCAACGAAAATTGAGCGTTTTTTCACCCGAAATCGATACTTCCACTTTGGACAGCGGCCATTCTTTGAAAAATGAATACTTTATCAAATCCTTCGTCCAAGCAGTAGATCATTTAATGCGAAAACTAGATGCGTTTGATTTTTTTTGTTTCCGAGCTGAAGGGGCACCGCGAAGGACGTTTTTCAAAAAGCAGTCTGCTAAACCAGTGTATCCACCACATTTATAAACATTTTTCAATACAAACATTGTAGGAGTACTCTAAACCATACCCTTCAATGTGGAAAAAAAATAGTTGGAAACCTGCACGCATGTTTCCAGAAAAAAATCACGAACATTGCTCCTTTGTTTCGCCCAATAGCTAGCTGTACCTTGTTGAGGCGTTGAAGCGTTAGCCACAATGCAAGGTTGAAAATAATGTATAAATATATGTTATTGTCTAGACGATACTGAGACTACGAATTTTTTGACATTTTTTTTACCATAACTCCCCAGAAATCAAAAATAGTTTAATGTATGTAATTTTACGTGCGGTAGATGGGCAAGACGTTAACGGTACGCGTGATGTAATTTTTTTTGGCTATTTAGCACCAAGATGAACCATTCCTAACAACGGATTAACGCAAAATCAACTTTCGTAAATATTGCGAAAAAAACCATCTTGCCCATCGTCAACCATATATATTCAATATTAAACCATCAAGATTCAATGGAAGTCCACGAATCTTGACTGGCGAATGAAGAATATTGCTGTCAACTTCAATGTCGGCGAAGTTGCCGTATATCGGTGACACTTCGGAGTTTCGTGACAATTGCCAAAATATTACCATTTGATTTAAATTTATACAGTAAATTCTTATTATTTATTTATTTATGAATGAAAAAAAATATATATTTTTAACATAGGGAGATGCCTACGCTTATAGCTGAATCGCAGTTTTACGCGTGAAAAGTGTGAAAAAATGTTTAAAATGTTATTATTACGGCAAAATCGTCAAATCACTCAGTACATTATGACAATTTTGTCATTGGTGTCATAATGCACTCCTCATGTTATCTGATCATAGGCATCTCCCTGTGTTAAAAAGTGTTTTTGCAATTATAAGTTTTATAGAAACGGTGTAGACAATCGATAAAAAATTTGGAGAGTGCATTCAGCATATGACAAAGAATTTACTGTATAAATTTGAAGCAAATTCTAACTTTTCGTCATTTGTCCCGAAACTCCTTAGTATCAATTAATGGTAATAACAAATAATCTTGTGACATAAGTATAAATAGGCAAAATTATAAGTGACTCAAAGCTTCATTCTGAGTTGTATGAAACATTCGCTGACACAGTTTTTTCATAATAATTATCGATAATGGTTCATTTTTTCAAGGTGGTATCAACGCAAAATTTCTCATTCGCGTGATACAAATATTTAAAAAGCATAATGTTGCGCTTTTATGGAACATTTCATGAAAAATTAGCATCTACAGAATAAATCTATACCTCGCATGCATTTTTTTGAGGTTCATTGAAAAAAAAATTCATAAACCGTCATTTGACTCAACTGGACCGCTCCAACCTCCTTGAAATCTACGCAATTAATCATAGTTTCTTATGCAAAATTATGAATCAGGCCGCAATGAATATCCCTTGCTGACATATTCACGGCGCTCATAGACAACGAAATTTCCGCCCAATTCGTTTTAAGGGGCTATAGCAGTGTGACACTTTAAAATAATCGATTTGTTTTGCCTTTTTCGACAGTTTATACTTTCAGGAATATCATTATCATTTATTCTCGAAATGAGATTTTTCGAGCGTTTTTCTCGAAATGAGATTTTTCAAATTTGCTGACAATGTAACTCAAAGAGCAATTATCCGATTGAGTTGAAATTTGAACAGAGTACTCTTGAATATATTTACTCTACAATGACGTAGGATATTTTTGATTGGATGAAAATTCACGATTTGGCATTGAAAAAAATGATTTTTTTCATAACTACGCCATTTTTTTAGATTTTGATATTTTTCGAAAATCCTATGTCATTCATTGTACAGAAAATACCGTCCAGTTCAACGACAGTTTTTCCTTTTTCAGTTTCAGCTACTCAGTCGACCGGAATCATGTCAGCAGTGGAGAAACTTTTTTTTGGCGCCTCCGAAGGCAGTGCATAAGTCGCTTGGATCTCAAAATTTGTCTATGAAAAAATTATGTAATATAGGTCAAATATAGCCAAATAAATTCTTAATTTTCCGAAACATTTAAATGAGTACTTTTCTTCCAAAAAATTCCCGAAAATCACCCAAATTGTCAGCGTTCACACTGGTATAGCCCCTTAATGAACTATGCGATTTGTACACATTTTTATTTCACGTTGTTAAAGCTTAAATCGTTTGAATGCAACGAAAGTTTATTTTTCTTCAACTGATCACATTTTTTTAGCGCCGGTTTGGCATCCCATGTAGAGATTGACCGTTGGCCCTGGGACGGGCCTTCACAGTTAGCCTTTCTAGAATATTGGGCCGTGAGTATTTACCAATGAGGTGCCTTTGTAGAAATGATAAGAACGGCCCGATATCGGCCAACAGAGCCAACAATTATTGGGCCAATGATTTAATTCATTGTAGCGCCAATGTTGGTGATTGCACTTGGCCCTATGTGGGCCCTTTTAAAGGGCCTATGTAGAAATTGACCACTGGCTCTATGATGGGCCTTCACAGTTGGTCTATCTAGAATATTGGGCCTTGAGTTTGTTTGGGTTTGTTTAGGTGCGTGATAAATATTCAACCTATATCGGGCCAAGATTAGCCCGAAATTGGTCCTTATGGATACATATTTCATGGAATAACCTTAAAATAAATTGTGATTTGCGTATATGACAGGTTTCAAAATTGGCATGTTTTACTTACTTATGTTGGTTATTCACGAATGCCAATAATAGGCCAAAGCTTGATTACAAAAACTGAACTACAAAATATAGACGATTAATATATGACGTGCCAGTTATTTGCCTATTCTGGCACAATATACAGATAGTGAATAACCCAAGGCTTAAATAAAATAAACGCAGGTATGGTCTGACCCACTTAGCCAATAAAGGGCTTTGATTAATTAAATGTAATTTCCAGTATTTTAGCATTGCCAGTTTTCAAATTGGCAAATTTCGATGAACTATCACGGCTGTTTATTGGTTTTGAAAGATGGGCCAGGATAATCTTTAGTAATGGGCCGATATTGTGCCGGTTCTCAATTTATGACGGGACAATAATGGGCCAATATAATTGCTTGTATTTTAGCATTACCAGTTTTTAAATTGGCAAATATAGTTCAACCATCACGGCTATTTATTGGTTTTAAACGATGGGCCGATATTGTGCCGGTTTTCAATTTATAACGGAACAATATTGGGCCAATGGAATTATCAGTATTTTAGTATCCCTAGTTTTTAAATTGGCAAAATTTAGTTTAACTATCGCGGCTATTTATTAGTTTTTAAAGATGGGCCAGGACAGGCTTTTGGGATGGGCCGATATTGTGTCAGTTTTCAGTTTGGAGCGGAACAGTAATGGGCCAATATTATTTCTCTTTTGTTGGCTTATACGATGGTCCCAATATTTTCCTCTGATCGTAACATTGGGCAACTCATGGCAACCTCTACATGGGATACGGAAACCTCTTAAACGATTTTCCGTTTCCTCGTCCAAAATTTACGACCTCGATGTGCAAAAGAAAATTAAAATGATACTAAAAATGGAGAAATGAAAAAAATGAAAAAGAACTTTCGTTGCATCCCAAGGATATGAACTTCAACGTCATTTTATTTCAACAGCTTTCAATAAACACAAATCGACAAGAATTTCCCGTTCAATTTGATTCTATCTGTATTCGTTGTGTAGGCTTTTTTGTCGGGGCCGAGACGAAGTAGAATGAATACGTGTCGCGTCACGTAATGAGGTGGCGCCACGCACGGTTGATTTATCAATTTTTCTCTCGTACACAATTATACTTGTAATCGCGAATCCGTTGGCGCCACCGCCGTCGCGAGCAATATAATTGACGTACGACCCTCGCGATTATCCGCGACATCTGTACAAGACGCGTTAAATGCGCTTATCGAAGTATTAAAAGCACAAATACTAGAGAATATATGCACACGTGTACATGAGCGGGCGCGCGCGTATGCGTGTCCGAACGTGAATGTGTATAACGCGAAATAACTCTTATCGCGTAATCCATCGTCACAATCCGTTACTATGCGTGACATATCTCTGTTGATTAGTCAAGTACGTGCGATCACAGAAAAAAGCACATGTCCTCGTCTTTTCGATATCGAACGAAGAAAGAAAGTTTTCCTGTATTTCAAGTGTTCGTTCGATAGTTGTGTACGAAGGAACGTTCCAACTAGTGAGGGTTCCAACGAGCGGCGCTGCTGTCAGTCCGATTCAGCCCCCTGACACTGGTAGATAAATGCCGTGCGCACAATGTCCTTGTCGCACTGTGGCGCTAGTAGTCGTGTGACAAACATGCATATATATGTATGTTGTGCCGGTGTTTCGAATATTTTACATGAATAAAAGTCTATTGATATATTTGGAATGATTTTCCGTTCTAATGATTTTCCATTCAAGCACAATAAATAACGTCGCCATAACGATAACAGGCATAACCCACGAAAGTATCGAATCGTTCAGCTGATCGGAGTATTAAAAGCCGAAAGCTGTCACACAACACCCAACGCTAGGTAGTGGCGATTTCAAGAACTAAAAAGCCGGGACAAAACGCGTTTTCGTTTATCGTATAGGAATAGTAGGCCAGTGTCAGGGGGCTGGTCCGACTCGATATGCTATACGTATATACGCGTACGTTGTTCTTTTGAACTTGACAGTTGATGCTCCTAACCTCAATTCATTAGGGTTCGGGAGTGTTTGTAGTGAAATATCTTTTAGTGATATCGTAGTATGGAAACTGCTAAGGTAGTACATGCGAGACGGTCCCATTAGTAGTCCTATCGCTAGGCTTTAATCCATAGGATTTTCATAATTTTTTTTTCAGTTTCAGTGAATATATTAATTATCGTCTCTGTAGAATATCAGGGTCGTTCATCGGCCTAATTACAGAGAAAAGAAATATTAGAAAGGCGTGTTTTTGCGATGGAAATGCGAGACGACATACAAAAACCCAATTTCCGGTTGCTACAAAAGTGTATATAATACTGGGAATCCGGTCAGATTCTTAAAAATTATCAGATTTACATACTTAACACTTGTAGTAATCCAGTGCTCTCAGAAAAAATTACGCGTATTGGCCTAATTTTTATGTAATATCAAGTTTAATTTGAACTTCCGGTATTGGATTTATTACCACTTGCTACGATAAAGAGTCGTGACAGCAAGGCAACAGCTGACTGTCATCCTAACCTCATCTCACTCATTCGAATTTCCACACTTACTTCCCTTTTAACCGACATATTTCGCCGACACAAATTTTCCACGCTTTTTACCAGTCGTGGCCCGCATACAATGCTTTATATTTCCCGCACCTGACATGGTTTTGACAGACCGACGTTGAAAAGCATAGAGGTTAAACTCGCCTGGTTGAGTAAAAAGAGACGGAGCTAGAACCAATATTGCCAAATATCAAAACTAGAAATACTGCGCAAATCGTTGGAATAACTATTTTTCATTTTTCTCATTAAATGTGAACATTAATTAAACAGTTTACACATGGAACATTTAGTTATTACAATTTTCTTTTGTTTGCATACGTTAAAAATATAAATTGTACAAGTCTTAAGTATGATCAGTGGTATGACTAGTGTGAAGCGATAGGACTACCTCAAAGGGAATATTACTTCACCATTTTTTAGATTTAGGGTATGTTTTATTACTACTTTTCGCTGTTACATGGTATTTTTTAATTAATCTTCAAAAATGGCGCACGTATGGCACGGTCTTCTAAACTGCATTTTTTAAATGGCGTGACGTATAGCTCAAGCTAATCGACCGATTCTGATGAAATTTGGTATAAATCTTTCTAACCTTATTGTCTAAAACATGATTCTAAATGTTTTCGGAATTTAAAAAAAAGTATTTTTTCAATGCAAAATGTAGGCACTTTTTTTCGAAAAAATTCAATCTTTTTGTTTCTAAGTGTACCATTTCATGAATTTTCACCATTTCTCACTTTTTCTTGGTTCACATTCTGCGGATGAGTGTTAATGTAAGACGAATCTTCATTGTCTCTTTTCAGATTAATCCTGCCGGCGCTACGTGTCACGCCGTCTGACAACATTCGCCGCAACCCGTTCAGAAGACCGCGCCATGCCTCCGCCATTTTAAAAATTAATTGAAAATAAAAATATGTAACCGCCAGAAGTAGTAATAAAACATACCCTAAGTCTCAAAAATGGTGAAAAATCTCACCTTAAAAAAAATCATACAAATTATCAACTTTTTCTTCGCCTAAAGGTATCTCCCCCTTAAATGAGCAATAATTTGGAAAAATTTATGAATGTACCTAATTCCAAACTACATATGAAAACTCTCATACTATTTGAAAGTTGAAAAATGACGTAGTCGATTAATTGACAATAAGTTGTATAGTGATCTTCTTGTCAGTGGTAGCAGTTTATACGCATGCTCGCATACTAACGTCCGAACATATCCGTACCCGTGGCAACGTCACTGGCGAGCATAATCAATCCCTTACTCTAGGGGCCGGCCATATATTACGTCATGGATTTTGTGCTGATTTCCGACCCCCCCCCCCCCTTCTGAAATCATCCTATCGTCATAATCCAATAGACCCCACCCCTGTCTCAGAAAGTGACGTCATTAATTGACGTGTAGCGCCGCCGCCAGTGCCGCGTATCAAACATCCACTCTCTCGCTCGACGATTTATAAGCTGAAATGTATCATTTATAAATAATGTTTATGATTTGAGGTGATTTATGATTTGGGAGTGATGACGTAATTTCCGATAAGACCCCCCTCCCCCCTGCGTCATGTTACCATCATCCAACGACCAGACCTCCCTATTTTAAAATGACGTAATTTATGGACGGCCCCCTGACCATACTTATTACCATTGTTGACTGTGCAGTTTTTGCAACTCGTGCAGTATACGAAACGATTCAACAAAATGGAAAATCGGCTGCTCTATAAAGGACTATTTGTAAAGACTAAAGTTTCAAAAAAGCAGTCCTTTGAACGCGCGTCGTTAGCAGCGTTGCCAAGTCGTCATCAACGCATTCGGCCGAATCACGTGTATTTCATACTTTGGGCACTCATAAATTGGAAAGTTTATGGTTAATAATGATCATTTTTTCTTCATAATAACCGTAATACATCCATGTATCATTCCATCGTTTTTTATGAGCTTCTGTTTCGTCATTTTTTCATTATCAACAGAAATATGATGTTTTCCGGGACTTGTTCTTTGCAGCGTGTGTTAGAAAATTAAATATCGAGAGCGAATATCTCGATAACGGGATGGTCAATGTATTTTGAATTTCACGACCGTATGCAAGTCACCCTGGATTAGTATTAAATTACAAAAGTGTTTGTCTCACACCATTTTTTTCATCTACTCAAGGCGAACTTGCTGTACCACGTGACATGAATGGGAGAAAGATAGCCGAAGTATTCGGACAGAGATTTCTCAGAGATAAATAATACTTTGGGGCGAAAAAAACCATCAAGGTTTGCGTCGGTAATGTCTACAGAGCCTGATGCTTTTTTTTCCTAAAAACTCGTAACCATCTATGAGAAAACTCCGTTGGAAGGTTTGTGAGGTTATGTTGATCTTGAACACGCCGTTCAAGGAAAGGAAGTGCTGGAATGTTTTCGGCCCAAACGCACTTCGGGTGGAGTGCGTTTGCAGACGCACAGTAGACGAAGAAGTAGTAGAATTCTTCAATGGGGGAAGACAATAAGAACATTTAATAAAATTGGAATGAGGATTGACACGCAGTTGGATCGGATTCATCGCGTGTACGAACACGCGGTTCGAAATAATGAATGCAATGAAGTATGGCGACTTATCTCCACGAGCACGTCCGTCTATTGAGTCGACTAGTTTACCTAGATCAACAAAGCCGAGTCCCATGGAAGAACGTGGCCCGTACTTTTGCTTGAAGTCTAAAAATATGTCCATGTGTACAGACAGACGACAACGCGACGCTAGAGACATCTTATCGTTCGGGCGAAAGCTTGACCTGGTACCTAACTTTTTCTTGCTTCGTGCCGCCCGACAAATGAGGTTAAAGTTTCCATCGTTGGAATGCAACAAGTATTAATATTTCTGAACTTCTTTGATTTTTATGGCAGATTTTGCCTACAAAAATCCTTCAATCGGTTTATAAGGCCTTATGTACGCGAAAAATTGCAAAATTTTTTATTTTGTAAATATTTTTTATTCCATTAATCTGAACGGTTAGGAATATTTTAAGCTTTACAGAATTGGAAA
This sequence comes from Ophion ellenae, assembly GCA_963210295.1. Taxonomy (NCBI): domain Eukaryota; kingdom Metazoa; phylum Arthropoda; class Insecta; order Hymenoptera; family Ichneumonidae; genus Ophion; species Ophion ellenae. The sequence continues at coordinate 45,526,442 of OY723387.1, forward strand.
AATTTCAAAACTTGTTAAAGTTACAGTATTTAGAGCTTGATAATAGATAACGCGCGGCGCGCCCAACCGCCTACTTCAAAGCCGTTTTTCCACGATTCACTTTTTTGAACCTCGTGAAAGTTCTAACTCTTGAACGAAGGTTCAGATCGCTTTGAAATTTTTACAGCATATTCTTAGTATCATCACCTATCGTGTGAACCACAGAAACAGAAATTTCAATGACACAAAAAAATATAAAAAATAAAATACTCACAGAACATTGAGTAAAAAAATGTTAAGTTGCGAATTTTTATTATAATATTTTTTTAAATAATATTGTTGGTTCACACTGAAGATACATTCATTATGCAATTATAAATATGTTTATTTTTTTTTCAGACACCCACATCGATGCCGACAACTTTCGCCATCAACGCGCACGAAAAAAAATACATTGCTTTATTATGTTATATCTCCGCCATTTGTTAATATTTTTTATTTTTTTACATATACTTAACTGTGTGCATAAATAATCTGTAAAAAAATGTTGTCAGTATATGGGTCATTTTTTTTATCCGCGTCTAGAAAAGTACCTTCGAAAATCGGCGGAATCGCGTATATAAGGCCTTAAGATATTTATTCTGCGATTCACAATATAAGTCAATTAGAAAAATATCTTCTATAATAATAAAAATATGGAACGTAAAATGTAAAAAAAAAATCGTTGCGTTCCAACAATACAAGTGTAAACACTATCTCGACAGTCATTTCTATGGAACTCGATCTTCGTTTTCTAAGGCCTAGTTCGACAATTCGAGTTAACCAGAGCTTAATGCGGTGAACGCGCCTTTGATTGGTATCAGGCCCAGTTCCACAACTTCTGGACATTAGGCCTAATAGAATAAAAATCTAGTCTGCACATTCGTCTCGTCAGCCTGATATTGAGTCTGGGGACTGAAATAGAAATGCTTGTAGACGATTGAAATTTATATCACCGAGAGATTAATCTAGGATGCATTAACTGTCCAAAAACTAATTCGTTTCACAACATAGTTTCGGAGATTTTTAATGCTCAAGTTGAATTTTTATCCATTTGGTAGTATTGTATCCATTTTTATCCATGGCACCTCGTAAAAACTAGTTATAGGTCTGTCGGGACTGAAATAATACTTCGATTTAAATGACAAACTGAGCAAACCGTAATTATAATTATGGGAATGCCGTGTCAAATAATTAAGCGGTTTCTCTACTTCGTTAATTAATAATACTCGAAAAATGATGTAAACTTTGAGCTTGAAAGGTTTGTTTTGGTCACGAAACGAAAACTTGTAGGTTAAACATGGCAACACCGCGTTATCCGGCTCCGTCGAGTGAGCCACTCACGGCCAAGCATCAACTGGCGGGTATTTTTGAAATCTGCGGGTGTTTAAGGGGAGGTATCTGAGTAAACGGCGAGAAAAACAGGTAAACTTCGGGAATTTCTATCTCAAAAACTAATGTTTCGATTGGATATGGGTTTTTTTTATTGGGACATATGTACATTGAGGTATGTTTAGGAATTTTTAAAAATAAATTCGTTAACTGGAAGCGATTCAAACGCGATTATTTCGAAACATAGTTTTCAAAGTCGGTGCCAGATGTATCTCGAAAACGGCTTGTCCGATTTTATCCAAATTTGGATACAATATTCTTCGATAGTTTTTCTCGTTCGCCACGTAGGATTTTTTTGAAATTTTCATTTTTGATGGAATTGCGACCTTTTTAACTTAACATTTGTTTTTCGTTCGCAATTTCCGACGATTTTGGATTGCACGCACATTGCATAAAAAAGCAATGGTTCAATCAAATGAAAAAAACCCTTCGTGGCGAACGAGAAAAACTATCGAAGAATATTGTATCCAAATTTGGACAAAATCGGACAAGCCGTTTTCGAGATACATCTGGCACCGACTTTGAAAACTATGTTTTGAGATAATCGCGTTTGATCGCTTCCAGTCAACGAATTTATTTTTAAAAATTCCGAAACATACCTCAATGTACATATTTTCCAATAAAAAAACCCGGATCCAATCGAAACATTAGTTTTTGAGATAAAAATTCCCGAAGTTTACCTGCTTTTCTCGCCGCTTACTCAGGTACCTCCCCTTAAAACGTACGTAGTATTACAGCATTTGAACTTTATGATAAAATGTATTTATTCGTCCGCTCGACATTTTTAACGTTTTCTCGACTTTGTCAAATCAAAAACTCTTCATAAAGCGTTGAACGTTTTTCACCGTCTTAATAACCCGGAGCTGACGACGCTGTAGCGATTGTCAGCCGTGCCAATGGCAGAAACGGCCGCTCTTGCCAAGTCCCGGTTATTTTTTCTTGAATAAAATTTCCACATATTTATGTTTAATTCCAAGTGACAGCTATCAAAATCATTTTCCGACTTAGAAATATTTTTCAACAATATTATGAGCTGGACAGTGCGCATAAATAATTTATTTTTACATGAAATTTAATTCGCGAGAAGTTGGCAGGCTGCTAAAAACTCATTGTATTTTTATGCCCACTCTTGCAGCCAAGGAACGGTATCAAAATTCCTTAAAGTATTCCTCCCACGAAGCCGAATATTCAACAACTAACTGATTTTTGTTTATAATCAACTAAAAATAGATCCCAGTATACGGGTAAAATTTCAAGCCAAGTTAACGAACTTTTAACGAAAAATTAACGAACATTAAAGAATTCTAGATGCCCGATATAACTGCTTAACGCGTGTAAAAAATTCTATACGTTCCGCAACGACAATAAAAACAGGGCGTCATCGAATGTTTACAGAAAATATTAATGATATAACTTATTAAAATGTGACTAGCAGAAAAATTTTCGTAGCCGCGACTTTTCAGAGAAAATGTAAAAATGCCTAGATCTAAATTTGCCCGATTTTTTTTATTTCCGTTTCGCGTGGGGTATAATAATTGATTGTGACTTATTTTTATTAAGCGCCACTGTATTTTACCAATGATTCAGAAGGGCCCACGGTGTTGAAGTTTGCACCGTCCGAATGCAACGAATATTTTCTTTTGTTCTTTTACATTCTTTATTGTCCAAAATATATTCTCGCCAATTTACGTTGAAGTTTTTCAATAAGGGTCCTGAAAAACGTTTGAGAGTTTTTTATAGCACAAATCCGCTGAAAAATGCTTTGGCAATTTTAAAAATTAATTTTTTGTTGCGTTTCAACGATGCAAACGTCAACACCATGAGGGCTCTGTATATGCCTCCATAAAATACGGCCCTCCGCGAAAGGAATAACTAACCTTAAGGGGTTACCCCCACTTGCGGTTTTGGAAAAATCGATTTTTTTAATTGCATTTTTTTGAAGTATAAGTATCTGAGAACATGTCCTGAAAATTTCAAGTCGATCCGAACTAAATTGACTGAGATATGAGCGTTGAAAGAGAAGAATCCGTTGTGTAAACGACCGGCTAGTCTGCCGTCTGGCGCGCTCGACCCTCCCTCCGACCTTCAATGCATTGTTCGATGAAAAGGGTCGTATACCTGGCACTCACAACGTTCATATAATAGACTGGAATTTATAAAAACGGGCCCGGAATAGACGACTCTATGTAAGTTTACAAAAAAAAAATATTTTCTTCGTGTAAACTGAAATTGAAACTTTAAACGCGTTTTTCTCAAAATGGCATTTCTGAAGTCGGTGACCAAGATTACTCGAACACTAATGAACCGATCTTCTTGAAATTTTGCAGGCTTATTTAATACATAAAAATGTAGTCTTTAATCGTTCGATTTTTTTTTCGAAAAAAATGGCCGTTTTATAGCCAAAAAACGGCCGTTTTTTTCGTTAAAATCGAACCATTAACTTTGACTGTCCGCCATTTTGTGAAAAATGAATATTTTTTAAAATTCTTCGATTAAAGACTAGTTTATACTTATATTTGACTAAATCCATCCGCATTTTTTTCTTCAGATGATCCACTTCGCCGCAATGTTGGTCACCGCAAACCGTGTATATAAAAACATTATTTCATTGACGGCCATTTGCCACTAAACAATGTAATATTTTTCAATAAAAAAATGACTGAAAGTTCTTCAAGATCTGTTCTTTAAGATCGTATATTGATCGATAAAAAAAGTTTTGTAGTTTTCTTTAAAAAAATTCATGAAAAAGGCCTTTTTTTTGCGCTACAAGTGGGGGTAACGCCTTAAACTGTTAGGGTTAGAACACGCGTTGGGTTAATATCTACCACTTTTATAAATTTCGTTTGTCTGACGCACAGTTGGCATAAAGACGTCTGACGCTCCTTTTCAAAATTCTACGGAGCTCTATCCATATCAGATGCACGAAGTGAGCCTTCAAAGTCGGAAGCAGAGCAACATCCCCTCCCGCCCGCTATTCTCTAATTCAGAATGATCTGGATATTCTTTATAGTTTCCTTTATAGAAAATAATACTATTTACGAGTAATGCGATTCGTCAAGATTCAACAATTAATTTTATATAAATATTATTGTACACACTGCACCCATGCACATTCTCCGACTGCAATTTATTCCTCGTTGTCGATTGTGAAGAAAAGTGTGCACGTAAATGTTACGTAGAAAGAAACTTGATGACGTTGAAGTTTGCATCGTTGGATCGCAACGAAAATGATTGTCTTTTAATTTCCCAAAGTTTCTTTGCCACATTCGACTTACGCAAATTACGCAAACATTTTTTAGGATTCTTATTTCGCCATCTACAACAAATTTCCAGAATATTGTCTTGGATAACGATGAAACAAGAAATTGAGAAGAATTTTCGTTGCATGCCAACGATGTAAACTTTAACACCATTAATTTCCACAGACCATAGGGGCCAAAAAATGGTTTACCAATTAAAAATAGTTATTTTCGTTGCATTCCAACGATGCAAACGTCAACATGTTAAAACTTGCGCGTTCAGTTTTTTCCTAAGGGTGATGAGCAATCGCCAACTCACGAGTCCCACCGTTCACACAGTCCCACACGATCTATACATACAATTTGTCGGAGTTTGATGAGCGCGCGTTTGACATGAACTAGCGCATGTATAGTTGCCACAAATAGACGCGAGGAACGCAACAATAGCAAACAACAATGAACGAACACTCAGTGGTTGAATGCAATTGTTAAGCAGCTCACTGTTAAGTGATTTTGACGTAGAATTGACAATGTTTCTTCACGCTGAGGCGAGAACTGCATCTGCTCAATAGGATTAAAGTTTGCATTGTTGGAAGGCGATACATTTTTTCTTCTTCAAATTGCCCAACTTTCTTCGGCGAATTTAGTCTACGGAAAATCGTCAAACGCTTTCTCAGCATCCTGACGAGAGATCTACGATGTAAATCTGCAAGAACCCGATGTTGGGTGATGAGAAAAATCAAGAAGTAAGTTACATGAAAAAGACTTTTCCAGCGATGCAAACTTCGATACCATTCTGTCCAAATATGTCCAATGTTGCGCACTCTGAGACCGTACCGAGTCTCCCAGAAGGACCCACAGATCCTGCAGCTTCTCTTCTATTGCATCATCACATTGACGCCACAATAGTCTTTTTTTTTAATCAGATATACAATGGCGCATATACAATGGCGATTATACGATCACTCGTGTGAACCGACGCGCACGATGAGACGAGCAAAAGGAAGAAAATCAACTGATCGGCGCAATGACACTACTGAGACAAGCATCTCGCGTGACCCATTATCAATCGAGCCGAATATCATCGGGGCCCTGCTTGAGAGGCGGGCCAAGGAAAACGACAACAAAGAAGAATGCTTCATCACTTAATTCTTCGTCTCATTATCGCGCGTGTGTGTATATGTATATATATTTGAGCACATGGTACAGGCACCTCTACTCTGAGACTTTCTAGATCATGTGACATCGGACCTTTTGGTCTTGAAATTAATCGCACAGCGTCGCGAGTTATTAAACTGTTGAAACCGTGCAGCATTTACTTTGTATAAATATCTGTGTGTGTATATATTAGGCTTAAGAAATACTTCTCTTGTCCTATTGTGTTTGAAACTTCTTACATACGTATAGGAAAAAAACAATGGAACCAATTAGAACGTTGAATAAGTTCTCGCTGTTTTCCAATAGATGGCGTTACCAGAGCATCTATAAAGAAGTAGGGGAAGGTGGGTTCAGTGTGTCACTTTTTTTCTAACGAATTTTTGCTCTAACTAACAAGGGGGCATTCCCTACTCCCCATCACCGATTTCGCTCAAATTTATAGGACATGCAGGGCTTGGCTAGAAATGAAAGTACCCGAAGTGGGAACTTCACTTCGGGGATCGAACCCCCGTTCGGAGACTTTTTTTTTCTTCTTTTTCTATCTTTATCTCAATTTTTATAGTATTCATTCTCCAATTAAGCAAAGAGATGAATAATTTATTTTATTTATTTATTTATACGCAAAAGGCATAGAAAAGATAAGAAATTGGGATTTCGGACTTTTCAACGAGGGATTGTAATCAAAGCGCATACGAAAAGACTTTGTACATGAACATTTAAAACTTTATTCGTTGACATTTGATGATTTACATGTGTCGGGATGATATTTATCGTTGAAACAGGGGAAACAATAATTATTTCTGCATCTAGCACACGTTACAAACGCCGCATTTTTACAACCACATCGTTGTTTCAACGTCTCCATAGAAAAACATACTTGATTGACATTCATAAAGCATTCTCTCTCATCGCAAAGTTTAGAAGCGAACCACGCGTAACGTAACATGTTACCGAATATTGGCGCGGATAATTGATGATGAACAATCGAATGTATTTTTATGCAGTCTACTCGGGAAGTTATTTCTTTTTCTTGCTCGATGAGATAAGAGCAATTTTGTATTGTTTTAATATAGTTTTTAACCTGACGATAAAAAAAATACATCGCAGGGTTGCACCAGTTTAGGGGAATTACTTTGATGCTACAGGTTGGCAATCCTTCTTCATCTTAGAAGAGTTCGTCGTATAATTGCGGATTTGTTTGTTTTCCCCACGAGTCAATCAGCAACTCCAAATTTTCTACGATTATGCGCTCATTAAAAAATGACGTTCTATATGCCTTTTGCGTATAAATAAATAAATAAAATAAATTATTCACCTCTTAGCTTTATTAAAAAATGAATAACATAAGAATTGAGAAAAAGATAGAAAAAGAAAAAAAGTCTCCACACGAGGAGTCGAACCCACGACCATCGAATTACTAGCCCGAGCTCTTACCGCTACGCCAACCGCGGCTTGGCAAACATACTAACGTAAATGGCTTATACGGTGCGAGAGCCGCGTCAACATTTTTATTTTCTAAACGCTTGGCTATCTGTGGTTCCCACTTCGGGTACTTTTATTTCTAGCCAAGCCCTGCATGTCCTATAAATTTGAGCGAAATCGGTGATGGGGAGTAGGGAATGCCCCCTGTAAAGTAGTCTGATTAGAAAAAAGGTCATAACCGATTTTATAGACCTTTGGGCGTTTAAGGGGGGATTGTCTTTTTTTTCGCAAAATTTACCGCTTTTTGGGAATTTTTTTGTGAAGAAAGTATACAACGGAAAACTTGTGAAACTTGGCATATAGTTTTATTGATCTGTTTACTACATACAAAAAAATTTGTAAACAACTTCATCAAAAAATCCGCCTCCCACCCCCCTCGACGCGCGATGGTCCTTTTTTGATGGTGTGCACGATTTCTCAAAAACTATTCAACCGATTGCCTTCAAATTTGGACAGAATGCTCAGCTGACATCCTTTTATCGTTTGATGAAGCAAAAAAGCAATACGTTTAATAGTTTTTTATTTATAACAAAAAATCGATCAATTTTTTTTCGAAAAATCGATACTTCAAGTTCAAAACGTCACCAAATCGTCAATTTTTTTTTTCCCTTCATCGAACGATAGCTATATGTGTCTAAAGTAAAATGCTTTTTGGGTTTTTGTTGCAGGATGAACGTGAAGGCTGTAATCGTGCACACCATCAAAAAAGAACCGTCGCGCGTCGAGGGGGGTGGGAGGCGGATTTTTTGATGAAATTGTTTAAAAATTTTTTTGTATGTAGTAAACAGATCAATAAAACTATACGCCAAGTTTCACAAGTTTTCCGTTGTATACTTTCTTCACAAAAAAATTCCCAAAAAGCGGTAAATTTTGCGAAAAAAAAGACAATCCCCCCTTAATGAAGCTCCCATATTTTTGCAAAAAGATCAAAAATGCCAAAATGATGGGATCGAAAAAAAATTGCGGTTTGGCTCATTGTACTCCATGGGTATCATATAGGTGGGTACAGTGTGTCAACTACTGCGAAACGTAGGGTACAATGAGGCGGTTGAAACTCTTATATTATTCGAACATAGATAACAGATTTTTACACACAACAGTACGAACCCAAACAAAATCAGTATATCAGTATCAGTATATCATCAGTAATATCACAGGAATTCTTTGTTTCCTCATTGGGAGTCGGGGCATTGTGCCCCACATCTGGCTGATACACTGTACCCCACTGGTTAAATATTTCATTATTGATGAAAATAACTATTGAATAAACTACGAATGGAAAAACACAAGTCATTGAGCTCATCATGAATAATAAAACCATCTGCAATGAATGCAACGAAAATTCTTTTTTCCCATTAATTCTTCAGTTTTTTAATCTTCGGAATCCTTATTCTGCAAGTTTAGGCTGTAGATTTTTTATACGGAGCCTAAGAACTGTTAAGCGATTTTTGTAGCCTGAATTTGCCAAACAAAATCGGTCTACTAAACTTTCGTTGCGTGCCAACGATGCAAACTTTAATATCATGTTCTTTAACGATTATTTATTTTATTGATACAGTGTATGATACCAATTTGAAAGCGTGGTATAAAAAGAAAAGAAGAAATAAAAAAGTAGACATTGCAACTTTATTGCAACTTTTACTCGAAAACGATGGATTCTACGAAAAACAATTTCAGCTCCTTTTTTCTATAGAATTTTATAAACTACAGTTTTCTCATAAATATTTTCCTCGCTGTATGTCGATAATTAATAGCCCGATCAAAAAATGTTTCAAACAAAAGTTGTTTGGAATAATAAAATACGTATAAAGTTATGTGACGTCCAGACCCCTATCTTTGAAAATAGCGGCACAAAAACATAAGAGCACCACTGAACCAGACAACCCCGAATTTTCGAATCGTTTTTGTGCCGCTATTTTCAAAGATAGGGAGTTGGACGACAGATAACTTTATACGAATTTTATTATTCCAAATAACTTTTGTTCGAAACCTTTTTTGATCGGGCTATTAATGATCGAGATACGGCGATTTTTAAGTTTTCAAGCCCTATTTCTTAGGGTTGGGGCGAGTTGAGGGGCAACATTTTATTGGGGTTACTTTCAGTATGCAAACATCTACCTTCAGTCAAAAATTCATACTCTACGCTAAAAAGTGCTGGGTTTTCGTCTCTTTTACTGGACTAAACGTAACCTGAGAAAAAAAAACCAATTGAATAAAAAAAAATATATTAGTTGATTCAAATAAATGTCTGATCGCGGAGTGCCACCGATATATGAGATTGTTACAATACTATAAAATGTTGGAAAACGTGATTGATTCAAATAACATATTATTTTATTTGAAAATCTCTTTTGTTCTTTGAATATCTACATTATCCTTCAAATAAAATTATATTCTATTGAAATCATTCTATATACGATCCGTAGATGTATGGATGAAATAATTAAGCGGTTGCTACAACATTTTTTATTTCGTACAAAAATATAATCAATAGAATGAATTATTTCTTTACTACATCGAAACGAATATGCCATGAGACGTAGGTTTTTCAATTTGTTTTCAATGTTAAATAAATAGTGAGCATTAGAATGATCATCCGCGCTAATAGTAGAGAGAATATGAGATATCCAATGGAATATCGATAGAGAGAATATCAGATATTCAACTTATAAGAACAGATACTACACTTTGATCTTATTGTTAGCCACAGGCCGAGAAGCGATACTCTTTAGAGTTTCTCGGGCGTTTAAGTAGATTTTCGGTTCGCACTACGCTTACGAGAAATGAGTGCGCGTGCGGCTTCTAGCGGTTACTCCGAGAACTACGGGTTTCCTCACATCTATAATTTCGGTGGCGCTCGGCCATGATTTGCTTGAATTTCTTCAACCAAATGCGCAAGAAACAAATTTTATTTTCGCATAATTTTTTAATCAATTCAGACATTTGCTCAATATTTTTCAATCAAAATAAAACATTAATATTTCAACGAGTAATGTACTTGAAAATCAATATCGGATACGGTGAAAAAAATAAAATAACATATTTACTCAATAGAAATTTTAACTGGATCAAACGCGCGAAATTCAATTTTTCTTGTGTACTCGCATCACCAATATTCATATTATGAATTGAAACGCTTTTTTTTGTTCGTTGCAGAAAATGCATTCGAAACTATATAATTAGTTCGCGAATCATTTTTAGATAGTTTCAATAATATAGTGTTTTCGGCTGAACATATATCTTTCGAATGAAAAAAAAAACGTTCAATTTTATCATATTATTAAAGTCAATAGCGTTTTGTTTGGACTAATAAATCCGATTATTTACACCAACAGTTTTACAATCGAATCAACGAAATTTTATTCAATAACACCAATTATATTGGATCAATGATTTTTTCCTCAGTGTAGAGCTCGTAGGGATAGGCTTTTCAAAAATACCCATTGGTGTTGGCGAGGTCAAAGCTCTTACGTGTTCATTCCTATTGAACGTCATGTCAACGTCCTAAGAACGTTTTCATGGCGGTGAAACCAATGTTTGTGGCGGTGAAACCAATGATTGTGGCGCAGCAATAAGATGGTCGAGATACAATGATCAAGCATCTTGGATCCATGGGTCGAGAAGGATGCCCTGATCGGTTTCGTTAACCCTACGCTCCAGAATCCCTACCGCGGCCTAACACGTGAGAAGAACCGCGTGTGGACTTTTATATTTTTCGTTCCACGGAGGAAGAGCAACCCTGAAAGCGTCGTTAGCGACGGTGGCTTTCGATCGAAACAAGGCAGAGTGGGAGTCGAGGAATTAGTGACCGAGTATCATCGCAATATGTACGAGAGCTTAGGGAAAAATATGGGCAGACATGCGTCAGTCACACTTCGACGCCCGTTCCGATTATCACAATTACGGAATTTCATCAAGTTCGAGGTGTGTGCGCGATGCACACGTACGAAACGTGTGCACGTTTCGATTCGGTAGCAGGCCGGAAATTGTGGAAGTCTAATCAACGTAGGTCGCGCTCAAGCTCCAGCTTATCGCAATTCGCTCTATTTACAATGAGATCTAGCCGGGATTTTCACAGATTTCTAACCCTCGGAATAATTTGAATTGGTTTTTTTTCTGCTTCGCAGAGACCCGTGTGGTCGCGGTGTATAAAATGGCACGGGAAACGGACGATCAACCACAGTTGTCTATGTCTGGACATCGAGTGTCACGTTTGTCCTCGAGATTCAAAGTTTTAGCCTGCCTCTTTGGTGAAACGAAGAATAAGACGTTGCGATGTATCCGCCGACAGTGAGTATACGGAACGAAAGAAAACAATTTTTATTTTTCGATGGTTCAGCGAAAGAATTTGTGGGTCACGAGCAAAAGTTCATATTTGCATATACATTATTTCTCATATTTACATACACGATTTCTCGCTCAACGGGTGTATTCGCTGGACGAAAAGTTAACGATATTTGCACACTAATTACTTGCCGCGGCGAATGCTAAGAATGGTTGCTGCAAAACACTGGGCATTGACGGAGGAACGAACTCTCGTCGTCGTTTTTTTTTTGCTGGGGAGCAAAACTTTTATTACAGTATTTTGATTTTACGTTTTGTTTTTCAAACGCATCGAGAAAAATTGCATTTGCAGAAGTTAACGAAGTACACGTCTATATATATATATATATATATATATATATATATATATATATATATATATATATATATATATATATATATATATATATATATATATATATATTCATTCATTATTCATATATTATTTCATGTATTATTTCATTTTCGATCTATTTCGAGCTGTCAAAGTGCAGATATATATATGATGCACTTTCAGAGCTCGAAATAGATCGAAAATGAAATGTTGGAGAGCTTAAAATAAAATCGTGCGAATAAGAATTGTACACACTGATGCCTCGTCGTTTTATTTCGCTCGCAACGGTAACCTCGTGAGCAAGTCGTTTTTTCAATGGTGACTCGCCCTTGGCGATGTAACCTTGTGAGCGAAATAAAATGATAAGGAAGCAACACGCAAGCCGAAAAGCTTATTTTTTTATGATGTTGAAGTTTGCATCGTTGGAATGCAACGAAAATAATTATCATTAAGTGAAAAACAATTTTTTCGACCCATATGATCTGTGGAAATTACTTAAACATGTTTAAGGTGGAACGAGCGCGCGGACTTGATTTCTATAGATTTTGTTCAAATTTTCACCAGACATTGTTCATATCGTTAAACATGTTTGAGTGAAATTTCAGAACAGTCGACTATTTAGATTGGAAGATGATGGGTTTTTAAATTTCAACTTTCAACACCGCAGGGTCTGCATTGACCGAAAGTCAGGTAACATAATTCGTCGTACCATTCTATTGTGTTTATAAATTTTGAAAACAAATTATGTTTAGATAGCAAACTAGTTAGGGAAAGAGTGAAAAAAAGTTTGGATTGCCTTTACTATTCAGTTTTGCTAAAAACGTTGAGTAAAGACAAAATAATTCTCCGTTAAAATATTTGTCTCCCATAATAAGAAGACATATGGCAACACCGCAGAACAGTACTGTTCAATTTATCGAGAAAAAAAAATGTATCGTGTTCCTAAAGTTAAAAACTTTTATCATAAAAAAATATTTGCGTTATGAATTTTAATATTTTATATTGTTTACGTTATTTTCATTAACAAAAAAAGTGTTGGTTAATTCATAACTAATTAAAAACTTTGTTCGATAAAAAATTACTTCCAAATAAAAATTTGTGTCGCAGTAGTATTTTAAATATGCCGCGCAAACTTACGTCATTGGATACGTGGAGAAATCTATAGAAATCAAGAGTGCGCACTCGGTCTACCTTAAGTATTCTTATTAGAGATTTACGAGCACAGTTGGCAAAATAAAGGTTTTGGATAATGATAAAAATAGAAAAATTAATTAAAAAGTCGTTTCATTCCAACGATGCAAACTTCAACGGCATGTTTTTTTTTGGAAATTATACCTCCTTAATACTGTATGTAAAAGAAACGTTCGAAATGACGAAAATTGGTCAACACTGCGTTTGCCACATTGTCACATGATTCGAAATAGAAACAAAGGCTGAGCCCCATACCTCGAACTTTGAGTATGTTGGAGAGCGTATAGCGAATTTTGCGAATTCGATCAATGGAAAATTGTAATAAATTGGAATGCTTTGACTGATATCAGCTGAATTCTATTCGAAACTCCATTCTCTATCCTAGTCCTCTTCGCGCTTAACAAATTTTGTCCGAATATATGTAGGTATTTATATGCATATTGAAAAACAAGTAACATATTTGTCGGGATGATGCAAAAATAGTTGATTTTTTCCGTTGGGGCCATCGCGAAAAGTGTTATTGTATGGTAAAAAAGAAAATTTGCGCGAAAGCCGAGCACTTAGAAGAAGCTATTTACAAAATGTGTTTAAACCTTTTTTTTTTAATTCAAGCCTTCGCGGTCACACGTTCTGGCTATAACATGGTCACAGGGGGTCGCAATGACCCCAGTCATATTTCAAACGATCGCCGCGTTGGACGTATCGTTCCGAATGACTCATAAAAATTCGGGATATTGGTTTGAACATTTTAGAATGTGGCATTCTCGGTGTCATATTTTAATAGAATTTTAAAATGGCGGAAAAAATCAGCAAGGAGTCAATGCCTAAAAATCCCTTTTGTACTAAAAAATCATAACTCTTGCAATATTCATTTTTTTTGCCATAAAATTTTAGGCTGATACTGTTGAGATATGATAGTAAGAAGAAAAAAACAGCTCGATAGTGGGAAATAGATTAAGTAAAAAAAAATTCTACTTCCGACCCTAGTCTGTACTTACAAAAGAGTACACCAAAGCACCGTGAGAAAATGGGCCAGTCGCCTTGGCCGTCAACAACGTATAATAGTAATTTTGGCTTAAAGTTGCGCTTGGGGTCATTTTAACCCCGGGTGACCGCGGGGTGTTAAACGCACAAATATTTGACGTTTGTCGGATGAATAAATCGGTTGATTTTTTCGATTGGATCAGATAGCTTGGGATCAGACCGCAGTTTTCGGTATCTAGTACGATAAAAATCTATTTTTGGGGCTCTTATTGCGAGTGAACACGGGCTAATATTTTCCAACACATTTTCAAATTATTCTTGTTATTTTGCACATGAAGAATCGTATTTTAAGGTATTCCTTTCACGAAGGGCCGTATTGTGTGGGCGCATGAGGAGGGCCTTTCTGAATCATTAATACAGTGGCGCTTAATGAAAATAAGCTACAATCAATTATTATATCCAACGATAAATTAGAATAAAAAATTTGGCACGAATTTAGTAGATTTAGACATTTTCACATTTTCTCAAACACGTAACGGTTACGAAAATTCTTCTGCTAGTCACATTTTTTCAAGTTTTATCATATTATCAGGGGTCTTCTCACTTTAGACGCTAAATAGGCTATTTTCTGATAATTTTATATTATAAATATTGATATAAAAGTTGTGACACTCAATAAATACACTTTCAAAATACATTCTTTTAAATGTATGGATTTATGTAACCCAAACAAACTTTAAACGCGTTTTTCTCGGAAAAAACGTTTTTCGACCGCTTGTTGATAAAATCTTCCAAACTACTGAACCGGTCCTTTTAACAATTTAATCACATATTCTTTACAACTATAGCTACAGCGCATATCGAGGATTTTTTAAATTTTGATATTTACTATTTTTTTTGCCAAAACCGGTGAAAAAACGTTTTTTTGTTTGTTTTTTTTCTCGAAAAATGTCCGCAAATTTGTTATTCTTGCATATATCAAAAATCGTTTGATATATGCTATAGCCATTAACATACTGAATCTAAAACCGTTTGATTTTTTGGTTTCGGATGCTCCATCTCCGAGATTTCATCAACAGCGCAGAACTACAATTTTTTTAGGAAATTTGTTTGACTACCATTTTCGTCTATAAATAGTGACTTAAATAAATAATTTTTTGAAATGTATTTCGAAAGCGATTTGTTAAGTGTAACAAGCTTTATATCAATATCTGTAATATGAACCTATCAAAAAAATTAATGAAAAAAGCCTTTTTTATCGTCTAAAGTGAGAAGACCCCTTAATATTTTATTTAAACATTCGATCACCCCCGGTTTTTATTGTCGTTACGGAATCTTTGGAATTTTTTACACACGGAGGGGCAGTTTATGTCAGACATTTAGAGAGTCATTTAGTGTATAAATTATTAGATAAAAACGTGGCCAGCGTGTCACCTCCCTAAAGTGCCGTTTAATTGAACGATTTTTAGAATCGTAATTTTTTATTCAAACTTCGGTATCTTTGAGTGAAATTTTACCAGCACACTGGGATGTATTTTTAATTATTTAGAGACTAGAATCATTTAATTGTTAAATATTCGAGTTCGTGAAAGGAATACCGTAATGCAAAGTAAGAAATCTGCCTAAAAATATAAACTTTTAAAATTGAGCTACGAACAATACTTCGCTCGAGAATCTTTTTTTAACATAACATTCTTGATTATGGGAACGAAGAAAAAAAATTCGATTTTGTTCCATGCCCCTACCGCTACGGTTCACGTTTGTATCGTTGCAGCGCAACGGAAGTACCTCTTCATATTTTACTTTTCGCATTTTTATTAGTATACGAAATCTTGTTTTGCAGATTGATATTGTAGGCTCCTAAATATGCATTTAAAGGAAAAGTCGAGCGATTTCGGTAGGCAAAATCTATCGAAAGAAATTGAAGCAATTCAGCGATATAAATGTTCATTACGTTCCAGAGATGCAAACTTCAATCCCGTCAACATATTCACATTAACAATTACATTGGCTAAAATGAATGCATGCACGATTCGATGTAGAAAAAAATAAGCAAAACGCTCACCTGCTTCTCCCAAGAACAAGAGAGGTTAAGAATCTCGTGTCTTGAAACTTCAGTTGTTCCTCGGGTACTGCAGAGACCGGATCTTTGGCACCGAGGGGCCTGCCGTTCTTCCGTTGTCTCATGTTGCCTACAGCCCTGCAACGAAAAATTTTGAAAGGTCGTTGTACGACGAGTAGCGTAATTCAGGGGGGAATTTTTTTCATTCGAGCCGCAACATTTCTCGCGGCTTTGCATTGTATATTATTATTTTTACGTCGATTGATTTTTCTCGTCACGCATCATGAAAATAGAAAACTCGTGAATGTACAGGACATTTTGTCATGTTTGTTCAAAATTGTTCCGTATACTTAAATATACTATTGAAGTATACCTAAAGTTTGATGATTGTAGAATAATTTTTTTTTTTAAGTTTGCGTTATGCCAAAAGGCTCAGAATCATTGGGGACGTGAAACTCGGCGAATCTTCGTGAATTCGTAGGATTACGAAGCTCATCACGAACTTACGGAAATGTACACCCACGTACTGATATTACGAGCAATTAGCAATTGCCATTCTGCGAACGTCAGAAATAACTCAGCTCTTTATAATACGTAGATCGAAAATTCTAAGCGCCAGTTCCTTGTTCGATTATGGTGGATGTGGTAGGCCTCGTTATCCGCCTTCGCTTCGAAACAAAGCTAATAAAAGTAACGATTAAACGTTCGTGGAACGTTCGAATATTAACAAACAAAATTAAAAATATATGTACATTTTTCCTATTGCACCTTCGTAAGTATTCATTGTACGAATTTGCGACCAATTCGATTTATTTTCGCGCTCTCAATCTTTTATGTTTTGATAATATTGATGATTTTTCTTGTTTTAGCTTAATATGGCGTTTCAGAAAAATTGTCTTTCGATCGTCGATTAGGTAAATTCTTAACGCTCCAACATGTCAACGGTTATTGCCGGTCGCAGGATTTCTTTCAAATTTACATTCATTATTAATAACAATAATAACAACGTAACAACATTCAATTTGAATTTTTATATTTATTGTAAAATTTCATTATCAATAGTAATTTGTTTTTAATCACGATTACATTATTACTAATAGTAGTGTAAAAGTAAAAAGACTTTATGATCAAAGTTTCTCCGCAGTTGATGCGCACAGCGTTTTTGTGAAGCAATGAAAAAATCATCGTATGCAAGAAGATCTGACCAATTTGCAAAAATTACCTCGTACAGACTACAATTTTTTTCGTCCGTTATACCAACTGTATCAGAAGGAAAGGAATTATTCAATTTGCATTCGTTGTTCGAAGCCGAAGTTCCAATCCTGCGATAATACTCTCTTTCACCGCATTAAGGAGGTTGCAGCGTTAGTCACAATCCAAGATTACATTCGAAAAAATATGTTATTGTCTAGACTATCCTGAGTATTTACGAATTTTTTGAATTTGTTTCACCACAAAACACCAAAGATAAAAAATAGTTTAATGTATGTAATTTTACGTGCGGTTAGATGGGCAAGACGTTCACGTAACGGGTGACGTAATCTTTTTGGCTATTTAGCACCAATATATTTTTTTATAATAATTATCGATAATGTTATACTTTTTCAAGTTGGCAGTAGCACAAAAGTTTTTCTTATTTACGTAATAAAAATATTAAAATGCATAATTTTGCCCTTTAATTATATGTTTCATAGAAAATTAGCATCTACAGAATAAATTTATACCACGTGTCATTTTTTTGAGATTTAAGGAAGAAAAATTCATAAACCGTCATTTGACTCAACTGGACCGCTCCAACCTCCTTGGATTCATGCAAAATGAATGTTTGTTTAATATCGAGAATTCTTTCGTGTCAAGCGAATATCTCATCCCTGGTGCAAGAAACTTGCGTAGTATACGAAACCCTGGCTGCTTCGAAGCGTGTGGAATATTTCTAAATTGGCGGCCGGTCGATTGTCACCTAAATACCTAAATGGAATAATTGGAGCTGGATTGGCCTTACTTGCTATTTTTAGCCACTATCAAGGGGGGTAGACCCCATCCTGTCATCTAAAAATAATCTGATACCATCGCTCTTCTCGGCTCAGATGTACAACGTCGGGAGAGACGACGTTCCGATGAAAACATACGTACATATATTTTTTTTGTTCTCGTACTGAATAAATCAATAGAAAATCCACGTAACGCTCTCCTGTACGAAAAACCGGCATTACGCCGATAATAATTCGACCAAAATCTTTTACAAAGCGACCTGCGATGAAACTATCAACGAATATGTATACTTTTGATAATCATAATAATGAAAACAAAGTATAATTTTATGAGTATATATATATTTGTATTGTTTGGTTTTTATGTATTATAATATATGAAGCTGATATATTAATAAATTTTGTTATTATATTTATTATTAATATTTAAATAAAAATGTATTAATAAATGAGCTTCAATATTATAATCGAAAATTAATTTATTATTATAATCAACCTCAAATCATAAATATTTATGAATTAATACATTATTTTTGAATAAATATATTAATTGATCATGGAAATTAATGATTAAATTTATTAATAAATACACATAAATAATCATGATTTATTTTGCAACAAACTGAAAGTATTTCGTGCCGTTGATGCGCTATCGACTGATCGGCAGCGCTTGTGTGTATATATATATATATATATATATATATATACATACATACATACAACAAACTAGTGGGATTAATTTTGGACACTTTTAATAGACGTAAGCTTTTTTTTGATAATTATGCAGAAAATGTATATTCCGCTACGTCGAAACAATACTGTAGTGATTATTGAAATGTATAATGTTTCAACTTAATGTTTTCCTTAATAAGCCTACTTTGATTAGAATATAAAATATGAGTGATTATAACGGAAAAATGATCAATGAATGCGAACATTTTTAAAATCGGAAATGTGTTCAAAGTTAATTCCACCAGTGAATGTATAAAACTGGTACCCGAATCCGCCAATAAACCCGTAGAAAAAGTCGGGCCACGATACGAACTTATTAAATAAGTCGTTGAAGTTATTGATATATAACTTATATACAGTGTCCCTCGTGTCTACGTCACCCAAAATAACTCGGTAATTATCGACGTCACAAAAACATGTTCGAGACAAAAGTGGTACGGTGTGAAGGGGGCCATCAAATGCGACCAGTTCTTTTTATTTCGATGGAGGCGCTGACGCACAGTGAATGTCACCTCCACTTTTTTAAATGAAATGGTACATTTTTTTTCAACCATCTTGTGGAGCACCTCAAGCCGCATAAAAAAACATTAGGGGCTCAAAGTCGTTCAAGGTCATTCAAGGTCAGTATCGATGATACAAATATAAATATCTCGATCACTACCAAATATTTGTAGTGATCAAGGTATTTGTGATTTGTAGTCGTTCAAGGTCATTCAAGGTCAGTATCAATGACCTTGGACGACTTTGACCCCCTAATGTTTTTATGCAGCTTGAGGTGCCACAAGACGGTTGAAAAAAAATGTAGCATTCCATTTACAAAAGTGGAGGTGACCTTCACCGTGCGTCAGCGCCTCCACCGAAATAAAAAACATTGGTCGCGTTCGATGGTCCCCTTCACACCGTACAAATTTTGTCTGGACCATTTCTTTGTGACGTCGATAATTACCGAGTTATTTCGGGTGGAAGAGGTAAGAGGGATACCCTGTATATATACAGTAGCGTGCAAAAGTTTTGGGCCACCCTATTTTTCGTGGATATTGCATAGAAATACGATGGTACGGGAAATACAAACGAGTGATGACACTTATAATTGGCGTCGAGATGCTTGATGTTAAAAAAAAGCTTGGTATAAACAGTAGTATCACTCTTCAACAGTTGATTATCCAACAGTTTTTATTTAATGACTGTGCAAAAGTATTGGGCCATATACTACTGCGTATGAAAACAAAAAACAAAACATTATAAAAATAACAAAACATGGTTTAGTTTTCTCTCTAGAGGCAATACTTCGTTGCCATGCCCTTAGCAGCGATTACAGCAGAACATCGTCGGGGTATAGACGCAATTAATTGCGAAATGCGATCTTGGGGCATCTTTGCCCACTCATATTGTAAATGATCCCATAATTCCGTCTTGTTGGAGTGATTCTTCGTTCCAACGCGAACCTTGAGCTCTTGCCACAAATGTTCAATCGGATTTAAATCCGGTGACTGCGAGGGCCAGTCGAGAAGGCGCACTTTTCGGCTTTCAAGGAAATTCTTCACAAGACGCGAAGCATGTTTGGGATCATTGTCGTGTTGAAATATCCACCCATTCGGCATATTTTTCTTTGCAAATGGGACTATATGGTCTTGCAATATATTTCGATACATTATAGCGTCCATATTGCCTTGGATTTATATTAGCGAACCAATACCGTTATCAGAACATGCTCCCCAAACTTTAACATTTCCGCCACCGTGTTTTACATTGGAATTTGATATCGTACATCGTATCTGGTACCTGCTGAACGTCTTACGTACTTTCGACCATTCTTCCGAACAATTGAAATTTGGATTCGTCGGAAAAAATAACTTTCCGCCAATTCCATACTGTCCAATGTTGATATTTTTTGGCAAAATTCAATCTCCCGACTAGAAATGTTTCTACGGGGAAGACTAGAGCTGCATCCGGCATACCGTATTCCGTACCACGGCACGCTACAGGCCGCCGGATCAGAACTTTATCGGGCGTGAAACGCTTATTTGAATCCGGCCATGACGCGGATGCCGGTAACGTAACTGATCCGTATAACTTTTCAGGCTCTGATCCGGTTGCCGTATCTATGCCTGAAATGAAAAAAAATCCAAAAATTACGAATAAAAGAGTTCTGGTAGTATTTTTTGTTTCCATATGCGTTATTTATGATCCTGCCTATATGATAATTGGAATAAAACGGATCCTGCCTCGTTGAAGTTTTTTGCCGCCCCTCGGAAATGAACCACGTCTTCTAATTCTAGAGCTGAGCACGCTACCTCTAGCCATTCGAACACTTGTGTAAACCTTCTTTGTTTTTCTTTGCATATTTTTATCATTCTAATTATATTCTAAAGAATGTCGATAATTTTATTCATGGGGTTGAAGATTGCATCGCTGCAATGGAACAATAATTCTGTTTTAACCGGATTTTTTCTGTGGAATTTAGGCTGTGCAAATAACTAACACGTTTTTACATATTCTCATTAGAGTGTTACGACCGGAATTTGCAAAAAAGGCTTCCGATGATGATTTTGTAAAAGAAAATTTTAAGTTGTGCCGATGAAATTTAATTTTATTGGTTTGATTGATTACCTTTTGATGATGATAAAAATAAACGAATGAAAAGGGAAGAAAAGAGCGTTGCATTCCCACGATGCAAACGTCAAATTTATTTTTATTCGTTCTTTGTATCTTGATTTGATGATGACGGCGTCCGCATGGACACCATATTACTTTAATTAGAATTTTGCCGAAATTATGCACGCAGCAACTCAGTTGCTTACTTTCATGGCCCCGAATAAGATTATCCGGTAGACATGCGGCGCAAATCAGACATATATTTCGAAGTGCATGGCGGATCGGCATCGGATGTCTACTGAATTAGCCAACCTCGGAGCACGGATGGGAAAAGGAGAATCGATCAGGCCTTGAACAGGTAACCTTAAAAGAGCCATGTGAGGGACGCCTTGCGAGTTGTCTGATATCGGCCTGATTAACCCTAGAACTCATAAGCGGGGTCCAAACGCACCCCACGCGTACTTTGAACTACGCTCCTGAAGTAAGGAGCGATATTATCGACTATTGGTCTGAACCATAATTCAGTTCGATGGTCTAAGAGTAGTGTCAGGTCGGTTAGAGCTTCATTTGGTCGTTGGTTGTCACGCTGTGCGCTTTGAAATTACGTGTGGGGTGTGTACGAACCCCAGTCATGAGTTAACGTTTTACTTTCGTGACGACAAGATAATTTTATATTTTATACTGGAATCATTATTTTGTATATATCATTCCGGAATCTGAGGAAGATATACAAATATATTATTGATAAATTACAATAAATAATAATCTAAAAAGTTGTACAGAATTGCCGTTACCCCAAGTGGATAAAAGACAGGCAACGTGCGGTTTGTGCCCGAGTTCAAAAGATCGCAAAAGCCATTCGCACTGCGTTAAGTGCCACTGAGCCGTGTGCGAACAGCATAAGCTTATCTTTTGTGTCGATTGTGCGGCAATCGATTGAATTTTCTAAAACTACTTCTTTACTTTAACAAACTTAACAAATTTATGATAAAACTCATAAAATAATATCCTTGTTCTACGAATTTTCAATAAAATAAACTGTTGAAACACAATTTTTGATTTTCGTCATTTTCAATATCCCAAATAAATGTACTTTTTTAACTGAATGAAGTGACAATAAGTTTTTTTCAATAGTCTGATGTATCCCCTTCAAAACGCCGCTTGATATTTTAAGTTCGGTTGAGTGGTTAAAAAATAACAAATTTTTATTTAAAAAATGAGCTTTTTGCTGATTTTTTACAGTTTTCAGCCTTCGAACGCGTTTTTCATGAACTAGTTGAGCATAAATAAGATTTCCCGAGCACCATTCTCTTCGTTATGAAAAAATAAAGAGAATGACGTACGGAAAAGTCTGTTTATCAGCATATAGGGCCGGTTTTATGATCAAAAAACGCGTGGGGTTCGTTCGAACCCCAGTTATGAGTTTGAAGGTACAAAAATTTATTCATGAGGTGTAGGGTTAATGCTGCCTTCTTACAACGGTGTCTGGGTACTACCGATTCGGCAGACATACGGCGCCGATCAGGCACGGACTTCGGCGCCCTAACAAGATCGTCGCAAGATTACCTGATTCAGGACTGATCAGTTTGTCTTTATTACACCCGTTCTCCGGATTCACTGATTCAGTAAATATGCAGTACAGATCAGGTGGGCGCTTGTACGGTATTCCAGACCGTATCTTCAAACCTGCCTCATCAGTGATCCGGCCGCCGGAACAACATTTCCAGTCGGGCTAGTCTTCTTATTCTTTGTGTTAATGAGTGGTTTTTTTACACCGACGCGCCCAATCAATCCAACAGCCTTCAGACGTCGGGATACCGTACTCCGACTGATATCAGCAAGACTTTCACTGCGTAATTCTCGCGAAATTATTGCTGCAGTTTTTCGCGGATCTATGACGCATTTTCTTTTAATGATTTTGTCCACGCGTTTTGAAGTTTTTCGTGGTCTACCGCTTCGACTTTCATCACACAACGAATTTGTTGATTTAAATTTCGCAATAATACGGTTTACTGTGCTTTTCCCAATAGATAGACTGTTTGCAATATCGCGAGAACTCTTGACTTCTTCAAATAGTTTTAACACAACTTCGCGGACCTCGATTTTTGTGTGTTTCGCCATTGCGGCAGAAATAGAACTGATTTTTTCGTGGTTCTTTGTGTTTCGAACTAACGCGAAAGAAAGCGCGGAAGAAAACGTAAACAAACCGTGTGGCTGGAGAAGTTGAGACTGCGGCCCAATATTTTTGCACACTGACCGAACGCGTTCGACGCTGTACACAAACCATACACTATACAAACACAATAATATACCACGCTGTTATGCGGCTCATAGCTCCCTCAAATATTTGAAATGATGGAGAGGTCCAGGCATTATATATTTTATCGAATAACTGAGAAAAAAAGGTTGGCCCGAAACTTTTGCACGCCACTGTATATATAGGTATATATATACAGGGTGTCCCCGAACGGAATGCGTTTCTTAAAATAAGGGGTTGGGGGTGAAATTCTGAGTCGATTGCTATAAGCATGTGTGGATCTCAGATCAACCCCTGAATTATTATTAATTTTTAAAGGCGTACGTCGGTGAGCGATACACGCGTGTGTGGTGCCTGTAGGTGCGGTGCTCCGCCAAGGAGCGCCTGATTGGCCCGTCTTTAAAAATTAATAATAATTTATCAATCGGCTCAGAATTTCACCCCCTTTCAGCGAACGCATTCAGGTTTGGGACACCCTGTATATTTCAAAAGTTTTCGATCACTGTGCATAATTTCAAAACGATATTAGAATAATATAATTCGTTTTATAGAGCCATATAGTATCTTCGTAAAATAAGATACAAAATGTATTATTTAATTCTAATATAATTTAGCAATTATCTAAAGTGTTCGAAAACTTTTGACAAGTATTGTATATACATATATCAGTCGGTAGCGTATTGACAGCACGAAATACTTTTAGTTTGTGGCAAAGAAATAATTATATATGCAACTAAAACTTGTAAAATATCTATACATCTCATGTCAGTAAATTCACTACAACAACTATTATTGTCCATTCTCTTTTAGCGACAATAATCACCATTCTCAAATGCCTTTCTGGCTTATCGTAATTAGTTAAGTTGAGAAAAAAATGATTTTTTTAAATGGAATGCTGCAAAGTTGGAGGAATAAAAAAAGGAATATTGATCTCCAAAGTTTGCCAATTTTATCGTTCGTATTTAATTTCATAATTTTTCATACATTCTCTTGAATGCTAATATGTAGTTTTTCGAAGTAATTGTAGTCGGCGAGCAAAAGAGTACTTGCGGGACAAAGATGAGCACAAGGACAGACACATTGGCAAAGGATATTCACGTAGTTGTATTTAAATTTAGAGTTCCGCGCAGACTCCCTACGGTTTATACTTATCTCGTTGGCCCTAATTGCTCCTCAAACAGAAAGACAACTTACGTGATTCACGTCTCAGGCTCGACCTTTAATACAGTATCGGCATTACTTTAGTTCAACATTTTTTTCCCGCGCTCCAATGACCATCGCGGACTAAAGTCTCAGAACTTTCATTGCTGATTGCAGCGGTCCAAATAAACTCGTCCTGATCACTTGAAAGCGTTATTTGTCATGTGGCCTCGCGCACTCGAGCGAGCGTCCGGTACACTATTTCAAAGGTCAAGAGACGAAGTATTCAAATAATACTTGTCAATTCATTATTTTACATTCTGGGAATTGACGTTTTTCCAATAAGTTCTAGTTAAGCCTTCGCGGTCACACGTTCTGGCTATAACACGCTGGTCGCAGGGGGTCGCAATGACCCCAGCCACGTTTCAAACGATTGGCGCGTTGACCGTATCGTTCCGAATGACTCATAAAAATTCAGGATATCAGTTCGAACATTCTAGAATGTGGCATTCTCGGTATTATAAGCTAATCGAATTTTAAAATGGCGGAAAAATATCAGCGAGGGGCCAATACGCAAAAAGCCCTTTTTTACTAAAAAAATCGCAACTCTTACGATATTCAATTTTTTTCCATAAAATTTTAAGGTGATTCTCTTGAGATATGATACTTTAAGGGAAAAATAGCTCCATAGTGGAAAATAGTTTGCGGAAAAAATAGCTTCGCGTCCGACCCTAGTCGGCAATTACGAAGGATACACCAAAGCACCTTCAGAGGGCAAGTCAGTCGCCTTGGCTGCCAACAACTTATAATAGAAATTTTGGCTTAAAGTTGCGCTTGGGGTCACTTTGACCCCGGGTGACCGCGGAGGGTTAAACTGTCAAATTCAGCATAATGGCGGACGTACATTTTTCTCTATCGTTTGAGGGACGAAGTTTTCTAGCCGAACTGCGGAGATCCTCCGCCCAAACTATATCAAAGATACGGCCTACGGAGTTGCCTGAGGAACGACAATTCCGTCGAATGGAGTTAATTAACGAGACTGACGTCGTTAATTCAATGAGAGAAAACGAAATCTCTGTGTATCTTGGGGTGGAGTCGAATCCACGTTAACTTCAATCTCACGATGCTCATATACGAATGGCACATTTTAATGGCTCGTATTTTGAAAAATTGACGATCTTTGAAGTAACAGTTGCAAAATTGAGCACGAGTTTCCAAAGTTTATCTAAATTCATTCGGGTAGCAATACGGATATTTTCAGAGTTATTTTTACGAAATCGAAAATGGTGTGTTTTCGAAAAATGTTCAATAATAGAATTACGATCGTGTATTTTGGACACATGGACGGGATAAGGTAAGCTCGTTAATATTTGGGTTAATGATTCAATTTGCAGGACACGAGGATTTTGGTGTTGGCGAGCATCGCCGATTCTAATTTAGACCCTTTCATTTGGGGGTCGGAATGAACACGCGAATACACACAGGAGATAGGGGAGGGGGGAGAGATAGAGAATGGAGGGTGCGATGAAGACCCGGGACCGCCGACGTTCAAATTTAACACCGTGTCCATGTATAAACTTCCTACGGAGACGAATAAAACGAACTTGTATCTTCTTTTTGAAATGTCTAAATTCCGCGTATCATGTGACGTTTATTGAGTCCAGTAGTTTGGAAAATTCCTCGTTAAACGAAATTGACGTTTCGTGAAAAAAGAAGAAACGAACATTTAGAAATACATGTAAGCCTGATCAAGAGGGTTTACACATTTGTACTTTGTACATTGCCTTACAATTAACATGTGCGCAAAGATTTCGTGACATTCTTGAAACATCCGCAAAAGTCTTGGCAAAGGTCCGCCATGTCGTTCATAAATAGAAAAAGAAGGAATTTTCGTGATCTCTTGCTGGGGAAATGTATGCAAGCTTTCGATTTTTTGGTCTATCAAAGAGTATGGTTTTAAGGATAGACTACAATTTTTGTAGTGAAAAATACTTATAAATGTGGTAGATACAATGGTTCGTGCAGACCGCTGTTTGAAAAACGTCCGTCGCGAAAACAAATTATACGCATTTAATTTTTGGACGAAATTTTCAGTGCGTGCGCTAGGATTTAATAAAATATTTATTTTTGAACAAATGGCCGCGGTCCAAAATCGTTTTTCGGTGAAAAAATGATTATTTTCCGTTGCTGAAAAAAAACTATGCGTCGAAGAAAAAATTCTTCGTTCAAGCACTGCTTACTTGATATATAACAGAAGCTTGTAAAATTTGAAGTTGATCGGTGCAGTGATTTTAGAGATCGTGGTCGCCAATCTTGGAAAAGTAATTTCCAGAAAAAAAACGCGTTCAAAGTTGGCCGGTTCGCGGAGCCTACCATAAGCGTCCATAACTTCCTCAATTTTAAACAGATCGACTTGAAATCGTCAGAGAATATTTCTCAAATGTTATCTTTTGAGAATCCGTCGAAAGCCAAAAACCGATATTTTCAAAAAATTCAACCAGGTGTAAGGCCTTAAGCACACCGGCTTGAAAATCATCTTCCCAGCAAGAATTTCTCAAATGTACAGCCATTGAAGTATCAATAAAAGAGCCAACTTATTTTCAACTTACGTTGAATAAAAATGATCGCGTTCTCTCGATAAATTATTTCATCTGTTACAAAATCTTACGTTACGAATGTTTTAACGAAATCGCTAAAAAGAATTCGTCGCTCTTCGTCTCGTTCGTTAAAAGTCTCGATGGCGTTGCCAATGTGGGATGATTGAATTAACCGATCAATTCGTATAATTCTCGGGAGTAAAATCCACTTATTAGCCGTTACGAGGCTCTCTTAATTATCACATTCGCTCGGCAATCGAATGTAGCATCGCTACAACGAAAAAAAAACCATTCTTATGCAAACGGCTACAAGCCCTGTTTGATAAAGAATAAGCTGAAAATTCACTATAGACACGTGTGAAAGTTACGTTTTACTGGATCAACATTACCGAACAATAAGCTCCGTTGGTTCTTGAATGAGACAAGTTGCCAACTATATTCTCATTGAACCGAACAAAACCCCTCGGGATGTGCGTGCGAGTGAATGATCGTGAATTTATGTATGACGCCGCGAGAAGAGTCTGGAACGCGTCATGTGCCTTACATCGAAATGTCTGAGGGCCGATAATGCCACGATTTATGATCTTCGCACTATTGGTTCAACTTGCCTCGGTCGTTACGAGTGTCGACCGCCTATAATTCGAAGCACATTCGCCTAAGCAAACGTATTCACGTTGGACGCATCGCACTCTGACGTTTGTACCGAAGATCGCGCGAATTGTCAGTCAAAACAAATATTTTTATCTACGGACAAAGAAAGACAAGGAATTGTCGTCCTCGATGAACTGGAAGCGAAGACTGTTTTTTTTAGTCGTCTTCTTATTTTGCAGCTTCGAAATAATTGAAGCTGGGTAATATACAGGGTGTTTCAGTACTGAATGCGTTCCCTGAAATGGGGGGTGGGGGGTGAAATTCTGAGTCGATTGATATAAGCATGTGTGGGTCTCAGATGAACCCTCGAATTAATATTGATTTTTTAAAGGCGGGCCAATCAGGTGCGCCCGATGAGCCGGCGTACGTCGGTGAGCGATACGCGCGTGCAGTGGTGCCTGTAGGTGCGGTGCTCCCGCCAAGCACCACTACACCCGCGTATCGCTCAGCAACGCACGCCGGCTCATCGGGCGCGTGTGATTGGCCCGCCTTTAAAAATTAATAATAATTCAAGGGTTCATCTGCGACCCACACATGCTTACATCAATCGACTCAGAATTTCACCCCCCACCCCCCATTGCAGAGAATGTATTCAGTTCTGGGACACCCTGTATATCGGGCCGAATTAATTCCTTAAATTGAATAAGTACTTGTTTGCTGGCACTTTCTAAATAGATTTCGTACAAGGATTTTTTAATACACGTATCATCAAGAAACATTCGAAACCTTGCACTCGAAAACATTTGCCCCAATAATTTCCTATTGTGCAATTTTACGTCGGTGTTGAACTTTGCATTATTGGAATGTCTCGAACATTCTTTTTTCACCTTTATGTCTTCAGTTTTGTCATCTTCCGAATTCTCATCCTGCAAATTTAGGCTGTAGATTTTTTTATAAGGAGCTTAAAAACAGTTAAGCGATTTTCGTTGCGTGCCGAGGATGCAAACTTTAATATTATATTTTACGTTCGAATTCCCAGCACGTTTATTTGCAAAATAAAATACGTTTTTGTCTCGAAAGTTGTCGTAAATTTTGGCTCGTATGTCGTACTAACTTATCCCGATTGAAATGAGTTCAGGCCTTGAGAAAAAAAATTAGGCGTTTCATTCGTATCGTTGTTTTTGGAAATGTACTTCAGTCGAGGTGTTTTCAGGGTTCCTCGCACAGTTCAATTTTGCCTTCACGACAATGGGTTTAATTAAAGCTCCGGGCGGTGTGTGGTCGAGGGTCAATTGCTCATTAAAACTCGTGAGCTAGTAAACGGCTCTGTCAACGTTTCACTGTCACGTATGCGATGAAAAAATAAGGAGGGAGAGAGAGAAAATCTGGAGTGATCTTTCCAGATTTAATCATCGACAAAATTGGTAAACTCCTGAAAAAATCTGCATCTTTCGGATGCATTTGCGAAGCCCTTGACTCTCGCAAAATTCTAATGGTGTTGAAATTTGCATCGTTCGAATGCAACGAAAATCTTTTTTTATTTTTCCATTTCTTTTTTAAATTAATATCTCAGCCTTTCTCTTGCATATTTAGATTACGGACGCTCATAAGGATCTCCAAAACTCTGTGCTGCTGAAGTTTGCATCGGTGGAACGCAACGAAAATTGTTCCTAACTTTTTAATTTCTTAAAAAAAATTTATTACCTAAAATCTTTTTTGTGCAAGTTTTGGCTACTCATTTTTAACAAGGTATTTAAAAAATGATTTCGTAATTTTTGTAGCCTTAATGGGCTAAAAATACGGCTATACGAAAAAAAAAGATTTTCGTTGTGATCCAGCGATGCAAATTTCAATACCATAAAACGATTCCAATAATGTTTGTAGTCCAAATGTTCACAAAAAATTGAGCAAAACGAAAGAAAATAATCATTACATTCCAAAGTTGCAAACGTCAATATCTTAAATTCTAAAGCAACGGAAAAAAACTCAATATTTTTCTTTAGCTCTCTCCCGGTTCTCCATTACGAAATAAAATCCCTCGGTGCAAGAAGACCTCCCAACGTTTTTCATTCACCCAAATAATAACAATTAAAAACAAAGTACCTGTTGGATGTTGCAGTCAAAGTTCCATTCCTACACAAATCAGCCGCCATAGCTTTCATTATGTGCTTTTGTTATTGTATTCACTCATCTCGGCGAATCTCGTTGAAATTTCCGGTCGAGAAAAGATGACCGCCTTCGCTTTCAATGCTCTCCGCTCGTTAATAGAGCCCGTGAATGACGCAAAACGCTGCTTACAGGTTAAAATTAAAAAAAAAACCAAAAATGCCAAAAATGTAGTGACCGGTTCGTCCAAAATGATTTTTCACAAGGCTCCCTCGCCCCTCAAAATGCAATCGTAAAAATGGTCGTCTTTTTTCCGCAAGAGTTTTACCACTTTGCTTGTTTTCACGATAACAAAACAACATATGAGCGAAAAAAACGATCCGTAGTTGAAAAAACTACTCGTGCCGATATCACCGGTTCACTCAGATTCGTTCCGGCTCGAACAATTTTCGAGGCGTTTATATACGCGAGTCCCGACACTACTGTAACTAAAACTTTGAGGAAGCTCCGTTTGACGTTTACTCGATTCATGGAACGTGCGGACAATTTTGATACACACGTGCAAATGTGTATATATGCGTGTGTTTGTGTATGTGTATATATGTATATATTACGACGATACAGAAATTTCCTCGATTGCGAGTGACGAATATTTCTCCAAGATTATGCCCGATAATGCTTACGTGAGTCTAGCGCGAAACGATTCGAACAAAAATTCAAGAAATCGCGAATGCGACGGACCTACTACGAGAGAATCGTCAAGTAGGATCATCCTAAGTTCACCATCGACTGAACTATGTCAGACCGGGGGTATCTCCGTCAATTGGATAACTACCTAAGTTACAGAGAGAGAGATAGGGAGAGAGAGAGTTGACCACGCACTCGTGAAATACACGTAGTCGCTAATGTAGAAGCAAGTACGGACATGGTCTTTTTTTCCATGTGTACATATACGAGCTACATGTAGGTACTCCAATAACGAAACGTTTACGAGCGGGAGGCTGGCTTCCACATGTGTGCATCTACATATGTACATACACGTTCACGTTTGCCACTACTTCAATCCTTGAGTAATGGCAGTCGCGGACGCTTTGTCCATCGGTATCCCGAATCTTTTGAGGAGCCATAACAACGACAACGATAACATCATCCGTTAAATAATGAGATTGTAGTTTGCAGCGTTGGAATGCAATAAGAATTATTTTTTTCTCCTCAAGGTGGGAGCCTGGATTAGAAGGTCTGAAAAATCGTTTTTTTATTGCTTGAATCGATAGATAATCCAAGAATATATTTACAAAGTTACAGAGACCACTTGTAACTTTGTTCACGATTTTTACAAATTGGCGGGCGTGATAGCAAAAAAACTAAACGACCTATCGAAGCAAACCAAAGTTCATTTTCTTCAGTATGAAAATCTCTTCAAAGTGAATTAAAAGAGTCGTTGAAAAAGTCTTTTTAAATAGCTTTGATAAAGTGTTTTTTTTAACACATTTTTCTTTCAAACCTGAAAAAAGTTATAATTTGACGATTTTTTAAGCTTTTTCTTAATTCATCCAGAAGAAAAATATATGACAATTAAAAATTTTATTGGTTTATTTGGTTGTCAAGAATTACGAGCTGCATCTTTCCCGCCGATTGGGGACTGCAGTGGCAAGACGCACATGGAATAGGCTGATAAGTTTTCAGTCATTTTTTGTTTCATGTTGAACATTTTTTTTATTCATTTAAAATATACATGAAAAGATACCTCAATGTTTACAGGGCTCACTTGGTTTTTTCCTTCTAAAAAAAATCCCGAAAAACGCTTTTTTGGACCTAATAATTCAGGCTCTCGCCTTAAGGGACGACACCACTGTGACTGCCCATTTTCGACCGTTTTTTCGGATTTTTTTTCTGGTCAAAAGAACTTTGACACATGGTCAAAAGAACTTTTAGGCCTTATTATGTATATATTAAAGTATGTAAACAAAAATCATTTGTCAAAAGAATACAAAATGGCGGCGCACGAGTCGCTATAGCACTACTGGTTGCCAGCCAACCCTCTCCGCGGCACGCAGTAGAACTGTCGTAAATTTAATCCTGGAACCAAGAGGGAAATATTTTCCTTAATTATATTAGTTTTAGCAATCAAGTACGGGGGAAAATTAAAAAATAATGGAAGCAAAAATAGAGATGAGTTTGAAAAAAAGTACGTTT
The DNA here is from genome assembly GCA_963210295.1 of Ophion ellenae. Classification (NCBI taxonomy): domain Eukaryota; kingdom Metazoa; phylum Arthropoda; class Insecta; order Hymenoptera; family Ichneumonidae; genus Ophion; species Ophion ellenae. The sequence continues at coordinate 45,558,830 of OY723387.1, forward strand.
TTTCGACCATAATTTTCATATAAAAAGTGATATATTTTTTTATAATTTTCAATTAATCGATAAAAGTGCTCATACTTGACTGTTAAAGAAATCCAAGGAGCTACGATTAAAATTCCAAGTCAATTGGACAAAAATTGTTCGAGTTCTGCTGCCTGCTGTTTTAAAAGACATGGTTTTGAGAAAAACGTGTTTAAAGTCAACGGTTTTATAGACGCTACAGCTGATCATTTTTTTCCCGTAATCTAATGCCACCTATTGGTGGAAAATAAAACTATTGTATTCAGTAACTTTTTCCTCCGAAGATAGGCCTACAAGAGTCGAGAACTGCGCCTACCGGCGTGGCATTGGTTTTTCAGCGCTCGGGGACTCCCCTCAAAAACAGCTCGAAAACCACGTTAAAACTGCTTATTCATCTACAAACGAATATGCATAATATTTGTTAAGGTTGAAAGGATTTTTTAAAAGTGTTTCCAAAAAATACGATTTTTCGAAAATTTTACAATGGTGTTCTCCCAGAACAGGTTACCGGTCATGACGGTGAAAAATTCGATTTTTTAAAACACAATTTGCATCCTTAAAGTGTTTGGAACACGTGGATTTTTTTGTTTGGAATGTCAAAAACAAACATAAAATACGATTTTTTTAACGGTAAACTTTAAATGCGTTTTTCTGGAAGCAGCATTTTTCAGCGCGCGGGGCGTTCTACAGCTTCATCGGATGAACTGATTCACATGAATCTCTGCGCAACTGAAAGTAAACTTTATTTGCGGGGCTATCCAGGAGCGATTTTTGTCAAAAATTCGTTTAGAAATATTTTTTCGTCCGTTGAAGCATTAAAAGAATGGTTTTTTTTTCGAACGGTTGCCATTTTGTAATCCAGGGGTTTTTCGGAAAACAAAAAAAAATAAGGCTCCTCAAATTTAGTCTAGTTTAAAACATATTAACTCGTTTGTGTTTCAAATGAACTGACAAGGCTGTGGAGTGCCCCGCGCAGACCAAAAAACGCCGTGCATGGCTTTATTTGACGGAAGGTGGAGACGCCAATTTGGATTTCTTAAATAAATAAAATTGGAATTTACTCCCCATTACTGAAGAATAAAATACGTTGAAACCCATTTCCAAAAGTATTCATTTTATATAAAAAAAAAGATTCCCGCAAGTCATGCATTCGAATTTGAACATGATTTTTTCATGCTTGCTGATGATGGTGAAGTTTGCATCGTTGGAATGCAACAATTTTTTTTTTCTTACCGCAATTCTTTTTGTTGACGGATCAAAGCTGCAGCAAACTTTTTTTAAGGTCCTCATTCCAGATCTACAACTTAAATTTATCAAAAAATACTTTGGATAACAATAAAAATGGAGAAAAGTTAAGTTAAAAAAAATTAATTGCATTTTAACGATGCAAACTTCAAAAATATCCCTCTCGACAGTAACCTTCCCTTAATTGCTCCACTTTCTTTCGGCTGGATTTTCCCGAAAAAAATCGCGAATACTTTGTCAACGTCATCATTTGGAGATCTATATTCTGAATGTGCAAAAACAGATTATGTATAATAATGAAAATGTGGAAAAAAGACTTTCGTTGCATTGCAACGATGCAAACTTAAATACGATGGTAAACATTAACCTTCGAATGCGACTTCTGCGTTCCGGAATGAGCACGTTTTTATTTTCTTGCTATACAGAAAAAGAATACCTGCTCTACTCAATTACCCGTTGTAATTGATAAACCTGTGATTTTCGAATGATGCAAATCAAGGAAAGTTTAATAATGCTGTACCTAAATAAGAGATACAAATATAGGAACCGCTCCTTAGGGCTTAACATGTATATGGCTCACCGACAAATGAGACTTTTTTGGAATTTTTTTCACAACACTAGAAAAGCAATCACAATGAGGTTTGGAGAGCTTATTCACCATATGTTAATGTTTACAAAAAAAAACATTTTTATGAGAAAAAAAATACAAAACGCCGACTCAGTTGTAGCTACTAAGAGCGTTTGTTTTAGGCGCTCCGCGGGAGGACGCGAAGCTTTTATAGATTAGCACCTAGAACAAAAAAACCGTCATTTACCATTTTGGTATAAGAGTACACACGATTATTGAAAAATTTGGTGTTTCGCAAAATGGCATACTTTTGGATAAAGGGTGTCTCAAAATGACCTGATATCTTAATTTATCAATAAAACGTATTATTTATTTGAAAAGTACGAATATTTTCGTCTTAATATAAGGTACAAACATGGAGGTTATGTGTGGAACACAATATTCGGTAAATGGCATCAACGGCATAGACTTGGACATATTTCTTCAACAAGATGGCGCAACCTGCCACACTGCGGGCGAAGCAATGCAGTTATTGCCGATGAAGTTTCATGGTCGTGTTATCTCGCGTCGCGGCGATGTGACTTGGCCACTAAGATCGTGCGATTTGACGCTATTGGACTTCTTTCTTTACGGTTTTCTGAAAGACAAAGTGTATGTCAATGATCGTCAATTTCGTTTCGATTTCGTCAAAAGAGTGACGAAATTTTCAAAACGAGGCGGCCATTTATCGGATATTGTGTTTCACACATAACCTCTATGTTTGTACCTTATATTAAAATAAAAAAAAATCGTACTTTTCCAATAAAAAATACGTTTTATTAAGAAATAAAAATGTCAGGTCATTTCGAGACACCCTATACATGTTCTTTTCGCCAAAAAATCGGCCTAATTAGCTTATTAGAACGAGAATCGTTGATGAATCTTAGAAATCGTGTGTATTTCTTTAGAGAGTCTATCTTAGAAGCTACATATATCATTCTTGTGATGTTTATACATAATTTGAGCCAATAAATAAAAACGGTGCAAACATTTTCTACTCACACATAACATCACTCAAGATTCGATTTCAGAGGTGGTTTCCGCCTTAAAACCGTTCTTTCGCCGTTAAAAAAATACGTGTCTCATAAGTTTCGATGCTCTACGACATATATGAGTTTGAACCAGGATTGCGAAATTTGTAATGAAAAAGTAATGCATTATTTATTACTTTTTCAATAGGCAATGAAAAAAGATTTCATTACCCATTACATTACATTCAGTAATGTAAAAAAAAAATTCCATTGCTTATTACATTATATTTTGTAATGTAAACAATTTCCGTTACTCATTACATTGGATTTTATAATGTAAAAAATGTCCATTACGCATTACGTTATAATTTGTATTGTAAAAAAGGTCCATTACTCATTACATTACATTTTGTAATATGAAATATTTTCATTACAAAATGCAATGTAATGTACATTGACAAAAAAAATCATTACACATTATATTGTAATGGGTAATGGACATTTGTTACATTACATAGTCCAATGTAATGGGCAATGCAAATTTTTTACATTACAAAGTATACGGTAGTGAGTAATGGAATTTGTTCACATTACTAATGTAATGCAAAAAACCTCCATTACTCATTACAAGATAATATGGATTCGTTTCCGATCGGGTCAGATCGACCCAGTGCAAAAATCGCTGCCCCTAATGGAAAACGAATCTCCATTACTCCTTACATTGTAATGGGTAAAGTAAAAAATTTCACATTACGAATGCAGATTTTTAATATTGCATTGCATTAGTAATGTGAAAAAATTCCATTAATTCCATTGGACTTTGTAGTGTAAAAAATTTCACATTACAAAATGTAATGTAATGAGTAATGCATTTTTTTTACATTACAAAATGTAAAGTGATGAGTAATGTTAATGCATTACAAAAAGAAATGCAATATTTACAACCCTGGTTTGAACAATATCGAAGATGGACACTTTAATGATGTTTCTTGTCAGACGTAACGCCTTAAGTACACGAGATCTTCGTTATGAGAATTTAGGCAAATGAAAAACGTTCGATATTCGATAATAAATAATAAAACCGAAAAAGCAGGGTCTTACGTAATTACGGAAATCCCAAAAATAGAAATCATTTTACCCCCACAGGAGAACAGGCACACTAACGTGAAAATGACCACAAATTAATGTAAATTTTTATACCGAAAAAGTTGCAAAGGACATTGCAAACATCATTTAATTATACTGGTAACGCATTTTTGTCGTCGTTTGATGGCGTTTATTTAGGCGCCAGAATTTCATCTATAGTGTATCAAAGAAATGTCTCAACGATAGCACGCACAATAATCGTTTTTCGAGTCACGTCGCATTTATTTTCACCTTTCATAATTGTTCATCATCAACGACGTTTGTTCTATTGATCACTGAAAAATCGCATCTTTGCAGTCTCGGAAAAATCTCAACTCCCGTCTCCATCCACAAGTGCAAATGGAATAAAAATAATTCAACTGAGAAAAACAAGAGCAAATGAAACTCAACCGGAATAATGGAATTTTTCACTTTCTGGAGTGTATACGATAAAGTAAAAGTACGAAGGAACGATGTGACGTAGCTGTCGTCGTAGCATAATGACATAATAATACGATAAAGTCCGATAAATCGATGCGACATTGAACACAAGCGATAAAATCGGGGTAGAGCCGATATAGGCACTGAACGCGTGCATTATCGAAATGACATTCAGTATATGTGTCTGTTGTGTGTGATATGCCCCTATCAAGTGGAATCACGTTTCCCTATTCACAAAACTCAAGATAAACAAACTAATTGTCTTCGTAAAATGCACCTTTTTCTATTTACAAAAAAAACGTATGATGTCTCTGCGCTTTGGACTTTCGGGGATTTTTTTGGCAAAACATCGATAGATGAATGTTAAGGGGTTACCCCCACTTGCGATTCTAAAAAAATCGATTTTTATTGCATTTTTTTGAAGTATAAGTATCTGAGAATATGTCCTGAAAATTTCAAGTCGATCCGAACAAAATTGACTGAGATATGAGCGTTGAAAGAGAAGAATCCGCGTTGAAAGAGCGTTGAAAGAGAAACTTTAAGGTAGTTCCTCTGCGAAAATCTCAACCAAAAGTTTACATACCATGTTCATGTTTAAAAGATTGATAATTGGTTTAATTAGTAATGAATAAAATTAAAAACTACGCAATATTGACTCGGTACTAGTAGATAATACGATGGATATCATTTATTGCCGTAAAATATATGTTGTATTGTGTTTTTGATCGACCATTGCCAGTAAACTTTTTGCCGGGACTGTCCAGGCTTTGCCCCAATTGTTTTTTCTCCAGACTTTGCCAGGCTTTGCACCAAAATTGTGAAGGCTTCTCATGGTTATATCTTGGAAACTAGATAGTGAATCATTCTCATTTTTTTTCACATTATTCGTGATATCTTACTGTAGCTTATCCTCGTTTTTTATCAATTTCTTAATTTTAGTTTTGACGGTAGAATTAATGATGCTCTGTTTGCCCATCATAACGCATTTGTTACGTGTAAACCAAGCCAACTTCAAGTGTAAATATCTCAGGTTTGGGGTGGTCAAACTTATTCAAATTGCACAGATGTTTGGATAATGTATTAAATAACGTATATGTCAAATTTCAACAATTTCTTAATTCAACTCTTCTGTGGAGGTACTACCTTAAACGCGTTTTTCTCAAAATGGCATTTCTGAAGTCGGTGACCAAGATTACTCGAACACTAATGAACCAATCTTCTTGAAATTTTGCAGGCTTATATAATACATAAAAATGTAGTCTTTAATGGTTCGATTTTTTTTTTCGAAAAAAATGGCCGTTTTATAGCCAAAAAACGGCCATTTTTTTCGTTAAAATCGAACCATTAACTTTGACTGTCCGCCATTTTGTGAAAAATGAATATTTTTTAAAATCCTTCGATTAAAGACTAGTTTATACTTATATTTGACTAAATCCATCCGCATTTTTTTTCAGATGATCCACTTCGCCGCAATGTTGGTCACCGCAAACCGTGTATATAAAAACATTATTTCATTGACGGCCATTTGCCACTAAACAATGTAATATTTTTCAATGAAAAAATTACTGAAAGTTCTTCAAGATGTGTTCTTTAAGATGGTATATTGATCGATTAAAAAAGTTTTGTAGTTTTCTTTATAAAAATTCACGAAAAAGGCCTTTTTTGCGCTACAAGTGGGGGTAAAGCCTTAAGAAAACATTAATTTAATAGATGATGACTATATTACTCCGATTGAATGACATTGAAGATTCAATCTTACGGCAAACGACAAACCAATTTACGTCTCATTCTCTTTTATCGGCGGCGAAGAGAACCAAAGTTTGATGGTATTGAAGTTTGCATCGTTGGAATGCAACGAAAAGATTTTTTTCGTATCGGCCAATTTTTTTTGGCCCATTTAGGCTACAAAAGTCATTGAAATGTTCTTGGAGATCCTTGTTAGGGATCTTTAACCTAAGCCTGCACCAAAAAGAATTTAGGTAGTAATAAAAATAAAGAAATAAAAAAGCAACGAAGAATTTTCGTTGCATTCCAACGATGCAAACTTTGCCATCATGCAATTTGACTGTCAATGTCTCGTTTTTTTCGACCGACGCACCAATAGATGAAAAGATCCCTCTGCGCCAGTAAAAGAACGTAGTTCATCTACCAGAAAGCATTTTTAAGTTCCTGGTTGAAAAGCGTTCCACTAGTCCTCGAATGACCTGTACCTCGTTATGGCCAATATGCAAATTGGAATTCAGACTTGTGATTTCAAAATTCATGCGAAATATTGTTCTACTTACTTGGGTGCGGAACTGTTGCGATAATATTTGGTAACCATTTTTCCTGTTGGCTGATGTCACTCAAGATTAATAATAACTTGTGTGTCGCGTAACACCAGTGAACAAATTCAAAAGTAGTCCTCGATGTTTTCTCGAAAATTATCCGTTCACAATTTTGCCGATAACTATTATCACGTAATTTTCCGGTCTTCGCAATGTTTATTCCGGTTAATTATTGCAGTCGAAGGATTCTCTCGTCTTTTTCTATCGATGTTACACCATACGATTTAAATACTACCCTATACGAGCGATACGTTTTGCACTTTCGCAAAATAATTTAAACGAAAAAGTTTGTTGCCTACGAGATAGGCGTCAGAATCGATATTTGGTTTTCCAAATTACTCGTCAACTTCCATACGACTTAGGGTAATCATATGTTTAAAAATGGCTTGTGACCTTCGGACCAAAAAAACTCGCAATAATTCTCAATTAAAGGCAACATATTCTTTATTGATTTTCGCAGCCAATTACTTTGCAAATTTATTATCTCGTCGCGGTCCCGACTACACTAATTAATTAAAAATGATCAGGCTTTTGGAAAAAAAACGAAGCCGAAATGAAGTTAACGAATCCGCATAATCAAAATAGTAGAATTATCGAGATATTGAAATCGAGACAAATGGAAATACATTGAAATCGAGACAAATGGAAATACACATTTACAACGATCAAAAAATCGATTCCTTTTTTTTCTTCTTTAAACCATAGAACTATATATGTCGAATATTTTCCGAAAGTTTCAAAGCGAAATTCGAAAAACTTCAAACGTTACAGCCCGTTAACGCTGTGCCTCACCGGTCGGATTCGGAGCGCGCGTGAACTTCAAACGCGTTTTTTTCTCAAAACTGCATTATCGAAATTGGCGCGCAGGATAATTAAAAAACTATTAACCCGACTGAGTTGAAACTTGGTAGAAATATTGATAATATTGGTACCTTCTACTTTACGAGAATTGTTTTTCAAAAATTGGAAAAAAACTACTTTTTTAATCCACATTTTACAGAAATGTTGCATGAAATGTTCATTTTTTTTTGTAAATGCGTGTCATTTTCTCAAATTTGCATTTTCTTCATTTTAATTACCGTTACATAGTAACTATACATGTTCTGATTGAAAAAATGTTTGAACTTTTTTGCAAATCAAAGTCTACGGGAAGCTAGACTGCACGCCGATTCGCAACTCCCGCGGCGACCTTGCTGTAACACTCTGCCAGAGCTTCGTCATTTTGATGATGAATTAATTTAAAAAAATTGTTTCGTATACTTAAATATACTCTTAGAGTATACCTAAAGTTTGATAACTCTAGAATAATTATTTCTTAGTTTAAAAAATCCCTCAATATTGCTTATTTTTTTCCTGTCTAAACGTATATCCCGCCTTAAACTTTTTACTTTTCAACGATTTCTCGACGATGAGCTTGGCACTTTTTGTCGATCGTCCGAAAACTGAAACCACTATATACGCAAAAATTAATATTCTTTCTTTTTGAGTGAATAAATTCGCATTAGATGCGATATCAGGCTCTCGTTTTCAAATAGGGAGTATTAAGGGTGGAGATATTTTTAGGCGACGAAAAAAATAGCTGTGTTTTATGATTTTCCTTCGAAGAAAAGATTTTTTCACCATTTTTGTGTTTTAGGATATGTTTTATTACTACTCTTCACTGTTACATGGTATTCTTTTTTTAATTAATCGTAAAAAATGACGGCGGTATGGCTCGGTCTTCTAAACTACATTTTCAAAACTGGCGTGACGTATAGCTAAACAAATAATCGACCGATTCTGATGAGATTTGGTATAAATCTTTCTAACCTTGTTGTCTAAAACATGATCCTAAATGTTATTGAAAATTGGAAAAAAGTATTTTCTATATTGCAGAATGTAGCCATTTTTTTGGAAAATTCAATTTTTTGTTTCAAAGAGTACTATTTAATCGATTTCCAACATTTTTTACTTTTTCTTGGTTCATATTTTGCGTATGAGCGTCAATGAATCCGCCGCAACCTATTTAAAAGGCCATTACCCTCCATTTTTAAAGATTAATTTTTAAAAACACCACATTAAAGATTAAGGTAGACCGAGCGCGCGCTCTTGATTTCTATAGATTTTGTTCAAATTTTAACCAGACATTGTTCATATCATCATGCATGTTTGAGTGAATTTTCAGAACAGCCGACTATTTAGATTGAGTGTAGAGTGATGAGACTATTTAGATTGAGTTGAAATTGCAACTTTTAACACTGCAGGGTCTGCATTGAAATTTAGACAGAATAATTTTGCGTAAAAAATATTTGTCCCCTATAAAAAGAAGACATAGGGCACCACCGCATCGTTTCACGTATCCAATGACGTAAGTTTGCGCGGCATATTTAGAATAATACTGCAACACAAATTTTTATTTCGAAGTCATTTTTAATCGAACAAAGTTTTCAAGTAGTTATGAATTAACCAAAACTTTTATTTGTTAATAAAGATAACATAAACAATATAAAATATTAATATTTAGAACGGAAATATATTTTTTATGATATAAGTTTTTAACTTTAGGAACACGATAATAATTTTTTTTTTCTCGAAATATTGAACAATATTGTTCTGCGGTGTTGTCAGATATCTTCTTATTATAGGGGACAAATATTTTTTATGGAGAATTATTCTGTCTTCACTGAACGTTTTTAGCAAAACTCAATACTTTCTATTCCAATCCAAACTTGTTTCACTCTTTCCCTAACTAGTTTGCTATCTAAACATAATTTGTTTTCAAAATTTATAAACACAATAAAATGGTACGACGAATTATGTGACCTGACTTTCGGTCAATGCCGACCCTGCGTGTTAAAAGTGTAAATTTTTAAACCCATTAATAACCCAAACGCCCGTTCTATCTTAATATGCTGCTTTAAAAATCACTTTTTTTAAAGTGATAAAAAAAATCAGTGGTTTAATAAATCACTATGGGGCTTCAATAATTCACGTCAAATTAAAATAAAATACCATATTCAAAGATTAATTTTTAAAAACAGCCAAAAGTAGTAATAAAACATACCCTAAGGCTAAAAAATGGCGAAAAAAACTTTTTAAAAAAATCATGAAGATGAGCAATTTTTTCTTTGCCTAAAGGTATCTCCCCCCCTTAATATGGCTGATATGTCGCAGTAGCCGTCTGCTATTTGTGTTATACGACTATACGGTATGGGTACTGTGAACACACGCGCACTCCTATACGTCGCTCACCGAAAGGTTCAATCAAGTACGACCTTGCGAACCGGCTGACACTGATTTTCACGGGAAACTCTCGAGCAGCTTCCCAGAGTTGTTCTCTCCAACTCATTGACTCATTATCGCGTTCTCCGTCGTCTATAAACGTACAATTTCATACGTATATCAAAATGCAGTGCTTCCCACTCCATTCAGCTTTTTTCCCCAATCGAATCGATCTGCCGCGATATCGAAGAAATCCCGTTGGTTTTGATAAAACATCTTGAGGTTAAAATTATTTTTCTTCGTCCCTCCTCGCTTTATGTACGTAAGACATTCAGTACAGTAATCCGTGGCTGCCATTGAAGCTGCATTTTTGCAACCGGCAGACACAATCGCGCATTTTTGCACTTGGATAACGTACACTTTTCTTTATCGCGACGATCTACCGAGATACACGCGCGATGTCCCCATCACGAGACACCGAGAACGATCTGCGTTGGTAGTGGATAATCGCGCATTGCTCTAGCAAAATGTTGTACGAAGGTCAGGGAAACGTATCGGAGCTTCTACTCAACGGATTATGCCTAGTTGCAAAAGTCGAAAAATCACTTTTTTCAACACCAATATATTTTGACAGTATGTCATAAATGTTCCCTGAAGATTTCAAGGTGGTCGGATCAAAATTGACAGATTCACAGGCTGTTATGTTGACGCCCGTCGGAACGCTCGGAGCGTCCTTCGAAACTTCAAACGCTTCTTTCTCGAAAGTACGTTTTCAAAGTCGGCGAGCAAAATATCTCAAAAACCACTGCAGCGAACTTTCTGGAATTTCTAGGACTTTTTCTCTATGTAAAAATATAGTATGTGATCGAAAGATTTTTTTTCCCGATGTATACTTTCGATTTGATGAACGAAAAAAAATGTTTTTCAAAAACAAGCTTTTATTTGATGTACTAAAAAGTGGAAAATAATTTTGTTTTTCCTAGTCACCTTTGTGTGACTATAAATAAACGCTTGAGGCGCTCGAGTTTTCAAATTTTTAATAAATTTGATCAATTCAGTTTCATTAACCGTATTCAATTTGGCACAATAGTATCTAGAAAACAAAATTATTATCACACGTTATACTCAGTTTCAGGATTTTTATTTAAGAAATCTAAGGTTGTTTACAGCAAATTAAATACAGTTGATGTGTCAACGGATTTATGTGAATGAAACATTATATGTGTACATTTTGAGCGCTTCAAGCTTTTATTTATACTCACATATTGGTGACTTTGTCAACAATTATTTTCTCCTTTTTAGTACATTAAATAAAAGCTTGTTGTTTTAAAATATTTTTTGTTACATATAAATTATTTTCCACTTTTCAGTCTTGAATTGATTTTACTAGTTTGTTGTTACTAGTAGTTTACTAGTTTACGTATTTGTATTAAATATCAGGAACATGGAATGCTTGTTATGAAATAACAAAGACTGTAATTGGGATTGAACTTACGGCTAATTGTTGTATATAAACTTTTCACATACAAACACAGTCGGGTACGAATTTGTTTGTATGTGTTAGTGAGGTCTTATATGGATGAATAGATATCGCTAATTTTACATGAAAAGTTGAAAGCTTTATAGATCTTTTTTGTCAAGGGGTCATCTCACTTTATACGCTAAAAATTATTTTTTATCTTATTTATACGCTAAAAATAGCTAAAGGCTATTTTCATGAATTTTTAAAAATAAATACACTTTCGAATTACATTAAAACAAAAAAATTCATGTGTCTATGTAATCCAAACAAACTTTAAACGCGTTTTCCTCGAAACAACGTTTTCCGATGGCTTGTTGATAAAATCTTCAAAACTATTGAATCGATCCTTATGAAATTTTAACCACATATTCTTTTTAACTATAGCTATAGCTCATATCAAGGATTTTTTGAAATTCTCAATTTTTTTTTGCCGAAACGATGAGAAAACTCGTTTTTTTTTCGTTTTTTCGACAAAGGTGCACCATTTTGTTATTTTTGCATATATAAAAAATCGTATGATATGCGCTATAGTCATTAACATACTGAATCTAAAACCGTTAAATTTTTTCGTTTCGGATGATGCATCTCCGAGATTTCATCAACAGCGCAGACCTAAAAAAACTTTAGGACTATTTTATTTTTTTGATTTATTAAACTATTAAATTTTATCTACCATTTTCGTCTATAAAGAGTGACTTAAGTAAATAATTTTTTTTTAATCCATTTCGAAAGTGTATTTATTAGGCGTAACAACTTTTATATCAATATCTATAATATAAACCTATAAAAAAAATTCACGAAAATTGCCTTTTTTCGCGTCTAAAGTGAGAAGACCCCTTAAGTTTAATCATGCCTTGTCACCTTTAACATGCATATTTGCGAAATTTCAGGGCTCTAAGTCGTCAGGAAGAGGGTGAGATATCGATTTTCCATTTTGCATCTTACAGAAAGTCAGGTTAAATAAAGGCTTCTAGAGTGCCCATTTGTATTCGCAAAAATCATGACTCACTTTAAACACGCGCTTTTTTTAAATTTTGTTATTTCGGAATCTGTTTGATTATTTTATATTCGATAACCTGGTTCAGGAGGGTCTGTTTTTGAGGGGAGCTTTTCGGACATCGGCTGTAAATCGATTATAACGAAATATTTCCACTGAAAAAAATAACAGTGTTCTTGAGATGATACTTTTCTGAATACCCAATGTTTGTAGAAATTCATTATGACGATTTTCTATTAAAAAAAAAAATCTAAAAAATCAGCTGTTTTCGACTGTTACAAGGAATAACCCGTTAACGCGATATGGGAATTAAAATTCAATCGCCTAACTTTTCGAAAAGTTGCGGCAAATTTTTTTCCAGCAAGCCCCATAGTCCATAATTCGATAACCAATTTGCCGACCCAAAAATCTTTAATACTCATCTTAGATAGCAATCCGTAAACATGGTTTGACTTTTAGGTCAAATCCGACCGTTTCCTTCAACTACGTCGCGGATATCTGTACATGGACGTACTGACGAGCAATTATTTCATATTGTATCAGATACTTCAGCGTGTGACAAGGTCAGATGTAGAGTCGAGGACAATCATTCGCTAGATCGATCATTCGAATGATACGTCTGGGCAGTTTTAAAGATATTCATGTGATCAGGATGAAACTCACGATGTGTACTTTTGCCGCACAGCTAACATATTCTTTCCGACGAATACAGGTCGCCCTCGAGATTTTCTTGCTTGTCGTCTCCTGCAAGTCGCTTCACGCTTCAACTGCTGCCGAAAGATTCAATATGACGAGACTCATGGCGGAAGTGTTCTCGAAGCCGGAATATCGCGAAAGAACGAGCACAAATCGCGGTGGATCACCTATAACGACCCGAGACGCCTCTTATTTGCCCGAGACCGATTATTTCGAGGATTACGAGGTCGAACAAACGGACAATCAACTGACGAGAGTGGATAGGCCTGATCGCAATTTGCTACCGGTCAGTCGCGAACGCGCGTCTATACAATTGCTCGTACTGCCTAGTGTTGTTGTCAAACAAGCGACGAAAACGGTGGGAAGTGTTCGTTCGCAGACGATATTCGATAGATCGCACCACCCATCGATTTTCCGTGGTGTGATTTTTTGGGATTACTTAAAGCGGTAGCCTAAACTGGAAGGTCCGGAAAATCATTTTTTGTTGTTGCTTAAATCGATAGATAAACTATCCAAGAATATATGCGCAAAGTTACCGAGGCTAATTGTAAATGTTTTCGACGATACAAGGCCAAAAGCGGAGAAGCGACTGATATTTGGTATTGATATTGCCTCCTATTGAAAACTTCAAAGCGCGTTTTCTCCAGTTTTTATTTTTACGATTTTTCCAAATTGGCGGGAGTGATAGTAAAAAAAACTCAACGACCTATTGAATCAAACCAAAGTTTATTTTCTTCAGTATGAAAATCTCTTCTGAGTGAATTTAAAAAGTCGTTGAAGAACTCTTTTTACATAATTTTTATAGCACGTTAGTGTTTTTCAAACACATTTTTTTTTCAAACCTGAGAAAAGTTCCAATTTCACGATTTTTTCAGCTTTTTCTTAAGGCGGGATATACATTTGCGACGATAAAAAAATCGATTAATTTTTTTCTTCTTTAAATGATAGAACTATATATGTAGAATATTTTCCCAGTTTCAAAGCGATATTCGAAAAACTTCAAACGCGTTTTTCTCAAAACTGCATTATCGAAATTGACGTGCAGGATTACTTAAAAACTATTGAGCCAAGTTGAAACTTGGTAGAAATATTGATAATATTGGTACCTTCTACGTGACGAAAATTGTTTTTGAAAAATTAAAAAACAAAGTACTTGTTTAAGGGGAGGGAAGGGGTTTCAGTGTGAAAAAAAACACTATTTTGCGATTTTTTTCATCTATATGGATAGAATAAATTTATTGAAACCTTTTGTACATTGTTAGTCATTTCAAGAACATTCCGTGAAATTTGTACGCGAAAATATCCACAAACAAGCCGATGACAAAGCTTTTCCAAGTGCGCCTTTGGAAAAACACGATTTGCGGTGTTCACTGTATCTCAGCTAGAAATTATCTGAAATCAAGTACCATTAAAATTTAGTCAAAGTATCATCAAATCCTCCCCCCAACGGTCTTGGATAATTTTTTTTCATTTCTAAATTTTTAGTGGTCATGTAAAGTGAAAAGTGCTATTTTTCACGAAAAATTCCGCCATTTTGGGGGTGGAAAACCCCCTCAATGTAAAAAAAATCTCAAACTAACCGTTGGGGGGAGGTATTTTATATGTAGAAAGTGTGTACCAAGTTTGAAATACATCGGTCATGTAGTTTTCAAATGGCAGTGAACACGGACTTTGAAAAAGTGGTTTCGAGAAAAATGCCGCACTGGCTTGTTTGTGGATATTTTCGCGTACAAATTTCGCGGAATGTTCTTGAAATGACACTTAACAATGAAAAAAAATCGCAAAAAAGTGTTTTTTTTCACGCTGAAACACCTACCCTCCCCTTAATCTACATTTTGCAGCAGTGTTGCGTGAAATGTTGATTTTTTTTTGTAAATGCGTACTATTTTTTTTCAAATTTGCATTTTCTTCATTTTAATTACCGTCACAAAGAAACTATACATGTTCTAACTGAAAAAAATTTTTGAACTTTTTTGCAAATCAAAGTCTACGGGAAGCTAGGCTGCAACTGCAGCGATTTGCAACTCCCGCGGCGACCTTGCTGTAACACTGCCATAATTCCGCCATTTTGATGATGAATTCATTTTTAAAAATTATTTCGTATACTTAAATATACTATTAAAGTATACCTGAAGTTTGATAATTGTAGAATAATTATTTCTTAGTTTAAAAAATCGCCCAATATTGCTTATTTTTTTCCTGTCTAAATGTACATCCCGCCTTAATTCATCCAGAAGAAAAATATATGACAATTGAACATTTGATTGGCTTATTTGGTTCAGTCAAGAATTACGAGCTGCACCTTTCCCGCGGATTGGGGACTGCAGTGGCAAGACGCACATGGAATAGGCTGAAAAATCTGCAGTAATTTATTCTTTCATGTTGAAATTTTTTTAATACATTTCAAGTATACATAAAAGATACCTCAATGTTAACTGAGCTCACTTGTTTTTTTCCCTTCTAAAAAAATTCCCAAAAAAAACATTTTTTTTTACCTTCTAATTCAAGCTCCCGCCTTAAGGGAGGACATCACTGTAACTGTCCATCTTCGACCGTTTTCGTTGGATTTTTTTTTAAAGAAACGAATTTTTAGGCTTTATTAGGTATATGTTGAAGTATGTAAAAAAATGTATCTGTCGAAAGAATACAAAATCTCTGCGGCACGCGGTAGAACTGTCGTAAATTTAAACCTGGAACTGAGAGTGAAATATTTTCGTTAATTATATTAGTTTTCGCAGTCAAGTACGAGGGGAAATTAAAAAACAATGAAAAGAGAAAAATAGAGACGAGTTTGAAGAAAAAAAATCATCGAACACAACGGAAGTCATTTGCGTCGTCAGTTTCTTTTTTGTTTTTTGTTTTCAGGAATATCGAAATCTGTGTGAAATTTTCACGCGCAAGGTACAAATGAGCGACGCCGAATACGAATATCAGCCGCCCCATTATCACGAGGTATACTGCAAAAGTTATTCAATCTTCGATCAAGCGCAAAGAGGTTCCGTGAAACCTGCGAGGCAGGTGAGAAGAGACTTTTTCAAATGAATACCACTTCAGGAAGATTTTTAACCAACTTCTTTGTGAAGAACTGACCTATTGTTTTTTGCTATTTCCTGGCGGGCGGGTATAATTCTAGAGATGCGCTCATCCGGGTTTCCACTGCGTGCAAAGGAGCAGGACTCTCTTCATGGTTCGGCGTCTTTGGGAAGGAGACTGCTGGCAACCATTTACCAAAGAAATTGCCAGCGGCTGCGACTGCATGTGGCCAGTTTCGAGCCTCGGCGAGATATCTGCGCATTATTGACGAATTTGCACTGAAAATTTGTTATGTCGAACGAAAAATTGTATTATTATTGACTTTTTTTTCTTCTTTTTTTGTTTTTAAGAACCTTACGAGTCGGACGAATTCTGTAGGGCGTTTTAATAAAGTTTAACAAGCCTTCGTATGTGTAGTCACTTAAAAAATAAGATGGTTATTCCTAACCCCTATTTATTAACACTTTTTCCAATCGCAAGAATATTCACACGCGTCGATAGTAACGCGTTTACAATTTCATCTCAAGATGTTTTCGGGCGCGGCCATTTACAAGTAGTCGAGTGCACATATTCATGTATTTTATTTTGTCCGCGCAATAAAAATAGATGATATAAGTTGAGACACGCCGCGAAGCGAAGATATCACTTCCAGGAGTTCGCTTTGTGCTTTGGCAAGAAGTAAAAGCCGTCAGGAACTTTACCAAGCAACATCTCGCTGAAACAATAGAAACGAGAAAATGCTTAGATTCAGTCGGAAGGTATGGGGTTGAAGTTTGTGTCGTTGAAATGCAACGAAAATTCTTGTTAATTTCGTATTTTCATTATTATGCAAAAATATATTTCGTAAATTTATTGCAAATAGCTGAATAAGAATATTAAAAAAGGCTTGCGTGATTTTCGTAGCTCAAATCTGCCAAAGGAAATTTGAGAAATAGGAAAACGATCATTTTCGTCGCATTCCAACGATGCAAACTTCAACGTCATAGGAATAATTGATGACGTTGAAGTTTGCATAGGTGGAAAGCAACCTTTTTCTTCCTTTTTTTTATTCCTTCTTCGCTTTTCGTTTTCATTTATTCATTTTTAATGGGATCCCCCGGCTTTTTTTACAATTCAAGGTCATGAATCTTTAGGGGATAACACCACTCTAGGATTTTGGAAAAATCGTTTTTTTTGCTAAAAAAATACTTTGGGGTCATAAAAACAATACGCAACTGGTACTGTGGAGAATTTTTTTTCAAAGGTTGAATTATCGATTTTGCCGCAGCGCCTCGGACTCCTTTGGCGCGCCTCGTACAACTTTAAACGCGTTTTTCTCGAAGCCACTTTTTTCAAACTGGGAGGACGGATTACTCGAACCCCTTTGCCAGGATCGATTGGAAATGTTGATAGTAGCTTCACAATTACATTCTCTATGGGCGTACGTGGCCATTTTTCAAATTAAATGTAAACTTTTTTTTATAAACAATTTACTGCTTATATTTTGGGCAAAAAATCGATTTATTTCTTTGAAAGTGCGCCATTTGTTCAAAATTTGATAAAAAAATCCCTACGTAGTCCCATAGCTAATAATATATAGATTATATTTTTTTTTGTTTTTGTTCTGTCTCATACTTTACGAGAAAATCGTCCTTCCGTGAAGCTATTTGTAAAAAACCACGTTTTTCAAGATGGGCTCTGTCACCGCCATTTTGTACGAAAATTAAATTTTTTTTTGTAATACTTTATTATGTGTTAAATAAATCCTCTCAAAAGAAATCCCATTCCCCTTTGATACTCCCGAAATAAATTGTCAAAGTTAGGCCTTATATTCTGCCGCTAAAGTGGTGTTATCCCTTAAGACGGAATGACACCTCATCGCGGTCGGTATGGTAGAGCAATTATAGATACCCAAAAATCTTTGAAACGGCTCTTCAGATCCCGTCGAAACGTTGCCAAACGACGTCAAATAGATAGACGAACAGCTGTCTGCCCCTCAAATTTTCTGAATTAGAAAAAAAAACGTAGTTTGGCTTATCATAAGCCAATCTACTTTTTTTCTCAACTTCAGAAAATTTGAGAGGCAGACAGCTGTTCGTCTATCTATTTGACGTCGTTTGGCAAAGTTTCGACGGGATCTGAAGAGCCGTTCCAGAGATTTTTGGGTATCTACAATTGTTCTACCATACCGACCGCGATGAGGTGTCATTCCGTCTTAAGGGAGTAGTATCGCCTGGTCACGTTCAAAAGTTTATTCTCCGGTCAATCGATGAAAGCTTCGAAATATTCCGAAATATTCTCGTAATGTAGTTTGTTCATCTTATCGGGATATAAAAACTTCTAAAGTAACGAAGAAAATGCCTAATATAATGTTTAAAGTTCTAAAAATAACAACGTTCCCTACGTCACCTAATACTCACTTTTGTATCAAACTATCCATTCCAGCTACTAATATGTAAACATTCTGCGTACAGTATGGCACACATTACTGTAGTTCAGCAAACGCGGAGATCGTGGCAACGTCGCAAGTCCAGCGAATTTTTGTCGTTATAATTAGGGTAACGTGAAATGCAAAATTTGAATTGTGGCCGAAATAATGAAACAAGTGCGACATAAAGGCGAAATTGCTGAACAAAAAACGATCACTAAAAATAGAGAAGCGGTCGAAATTATGACCCGTAGGAAACGAGAAAGCAAAAAAAAGAATGCAGAGGTTATGAACACCGAAAATTGTATTAACATACTAATTTTGATGTAGTTATATACATTCCACATCATTTCACCTACCCCGAACATTTTTGGTTTTCCTGATTTTTGTTTGTAAAATTGTACCCATGAAAGGAATATCCACATCAATTTTTAGACTTTTATCTCTTCTCTTTTAGGAGTTATAATTTTCCAAAAAATGTCGATTTCGGAAGTTTGGGAAACATTTAAACGCTGATAACTCCTGAACTCATTTTGAAGCATACTTTCGTTGAAAAGCATGAAAAGATTATCAATTATCAATGTCAACGTTCTTTTGCTTCTGAAGTAAAGACTATTTCTTTTAAAGATGATTGCCTATTTTTTTTTTTTCGAAAAATTCTCTAAAACAGAGTGACCCATTCTATGATTTTTAAGACTAGTCTCATCGTGGGCCCATTTTTCCTTCTATTTTTCCGAATCAATCATATTTGTTGAGAATATTTTTATCATTTTAATCTCGAACGACGCTATTAATGATTTTGTGATTTCCAATTCGGCTTCGTCATGCCTGAAACGGTTTATTATTAATTTGTGCTGAATTAACAGAAAAAAAAGATTTTTCATTCCAAATATGTTTTATCGTGGATTGCTGTGGATACTCCTTTCATAGGGTACAATTCTACAACAAAAACATCAGGAAAACAAAAAATGGTCGGGATCACGGGCTAGGTGTATAATATAGCTCTGTATAATGAATTTGATTATTCTAATATAAATTTGCAATTATTCAAAGTGATCGAAAGTTTTGCAATTATCTGAAGTGTCCGGAAACATTTGGCCGGTGGTGCATATATATAAAATAGTAATTAGTAAAATAATATAAAGAAATCTGTAGCGATTCTAGATACATTTTGTAACGATGAGAGCGCCGACCGCTTGCTTGCCGAGCTCGCCGGCTCTAGTCTGCTCCAGTCGCTTAGAGACTATAGCGCCGCTGTACATTGCACAACTAAAATCGCTATATCTCTGAAACTAGACGGTCGAAATTATTGATTTTTTTTTCACGAACTTCGTCATGTTCCTCTGTAATTGTGAACCTTTTTTCATCTGTAGAAAAGTTTCGATGTTATTGCGTGAAATTTTCCACTGCTCCCCATAACAGCTTATGCAATCTTTGATCGCCAATATCTCAAATACGAAACGGTGAATCCTTTTGCAATTTTGCACGTAATCACTTAAGGCCTTAGACCACAGGAACGGATGTAAAATCATGTGCGAATTTAACAATTTGTTTTCGTATGAAAAAGTGATTCACTCATAAAAGTAATTACACATCTATTTAGTATGAATATCAAGCTGTTGGAAAATATATATATTTTTTTTTTCGATGTACAAAATGGCCGACTACTCGAAACTTCTCGAAACAGCTTTTTTTCCAATTGGCGTGACAAATAACTTCAACAATTTTCACTCGATTTCCTTCAAATTTAAAAGTTATGTTGCTAATTGCATTTCGCAGAGAAGTACGTACGGAATGTCTGATTAATCGAAAACTTTTCATTTTTATGAGCAGTTTATGAGCGGCTATAACGAAATTTTTCACTGAAAATTCATTTCTTAACTTCAAATACCTACAACTTTTGAATAAAACAATATTTTGTTAATTCCGTACGTACTTCTCTAGGTATTCTAATGTAGATTGACGAGAATTTTTGTTTTTTGTTCTGCGTCAAAAATTGTGGATGCTAAATGTCACGCCGCGGAGCGCCTAAAAAAAAGAAAATATTAGTAGCCGGCCATTTTGTACATCGAGAAAAAAATATATATATATTTTCTAAGAGCTTGATATTTGTACTAAATAGATGGGTAATTAATTTTATGAGTGAATCAATTTTCCATACGAAAAAAAATGTTAAATTCGCACATGATTTTATACCCGTTACTGTATGGCACTGAAGTTTGCATCGTTGGGATGCAACGAAATGACTTTGTTTTCGTCATGACCAACTTTTTTCACCACCTTAAAGCTACGAAAATCATTGAACCATTTTCGAACGTCCTTTTTAGGGGTCCACAACCTAAACCTGAAAAAAATATATTAGGTGGTCGAAAAAATTACGAAATACAAAAATATAAAAGAATTTTCGTTGCATTCCAACGTTGCAAACTTCAGTACAATCGTTACTGTGACCTAAGGCCTTAATAGTATCCTGAATGTGTTCTCAAAATAAAAATGAAATTCCACAGAAAAACGCCTTGGCGAGACGGCTACCTTAATACAAAATTCGTTAAAACCCTTGAGGGATTTCCATAAGCTAAATTGACCAAAGTAAAATTAAAGCAAACAAAAGAAACGAACTTTTCTTGCTTTCCAACGCTGCAGACTTCAGCGTCATCGAAAAATGAAGTAATGCGACAAGAATCGCAACGTGGTAGGTCATACTCGCATGGCTTTCAAATATTACGATTTGATATGTGCGCGTTTATGGGTTACTTACGATATTTTAATCCAATCGGCACAATTGGAACTGGCCATCAGCGTTTCCATCTCGTCACGGCCAGAGTAATACGGTGGCCTCTCGTTGATTTTCTGCGGCGGTCTTTCCAATATTCCCACGGGTATGTAACGATGCAAGAAGGATATCCACTCGAGCATGAATCGTCTGGTTGTCTCAACACCGCGGGTATCCGAGCCCCAATGCTCGAGGCCGTAATTCGTGTATTTCCTCAGTATGTCGAATCTCTCGCTACTGCTAAGATCCAAGAGTTTCTTTTCCTTTATCTCTGTGAATATCCAAGGTTTTATCAAGGCGCCACGTCCAATCGTTACGCCCTGAATCGTTCGGTGTGTTTCGCGAACTCTCGCGTAATCGTCGTACGACAGTATGTCACCGTTACCAAACACCGGTATCGGACTCGCTGCTTGGGCGCATCTCTCGATGTACTCCCAATCTGCCGATTTCGTGTACCTTTGCTCCCGCGAACGCCCGTGCACCTGTCAAAACATATCATCGTTGTACGTGACGGTAGTTTTTATTCGTCGCAGATGAATTTGTCTGCGGAAATTATCCTTTCGGGATTTCAATGAAAATATCGTTAGTGTTTGAAAGCGTTGAAAAATGAGTATTTAGGAGTTTCAACTGACAAGGAACATCACTTAAGGGGTATTCTCACTTTAGACGCTAAAAAAGGCCATTTTCATAAATTTTTTTGATTGGTTTGTATTATAGATATTGGTATAAAAGTTGTTACACTTAATGCATACACTTGCGAAGTACATAACAAAAAAAATTATGTTTTTATGTAACCCAAACAAACTTTAAACGCGTTTTTCTCGAAATTAGGAACGATATTAGAAACGAAGGACTTGCGATGATCATAGGAAAATCCGTTGATCGTATATTAAGGGGTCTGCTCACTTTTGACGCTAAAAAAGGCTATTTTTTAAATAGGTTGATATTATAGATATTGATATAAAAGTTGTTACACTTAATAAAAATACTTTCGAAATGCATTGACAATTTTTTTTTAAATGTATTTATGTAACCCAAATAAACTTCAAACGCGTTTTTCGACGGCTTGTTGATAAAATCTTCGAAACTACTGAACCGATCCTTATGAAGTTTTTACCACATATTCTTCACAACTATAGCTATATCGCATATCAAGAATTTTTAAAATTTTGATATTTACTATTTTTTATTGCCAAAAACGGTGAATAAAAAAACGTTTTTTTGGTTGTTTTTTTTTTTTCGAAAAATGTCCGCCTTTTTGTTATTTTTGGATATGTCATAAATCGTATGATATGCGCTATAGCGATTAACATACTGAATCTAAAACCGTTTGATTTTTTTTGTTTCGGATGATCCATCTTCGAGATTTCATCAACAGCGCCGACCTACCACTTTTTTAGGACATTTTTTTAACTACCATTTTCGTCTATAAGGAGTGACTTAAATAAATACATTTAAATACCTTAAGTGTCCACCTTTGATTTTGATAAAAAATCATATATGTAATAAAGCATTGCAAACTATTAGAGACGTATTTTATTTATTTGCAGAAAAGCGATTTAAGGGGGTAAACCACCCGTCGAAGAAAAGCGGGCCATCTCTTATTGTAATTTCTTTTTCAATACTTCTATAGTGGATTTATCATCGCTTTACATTACGCGAATTTTGACTTTTGTTTCATTCAGACCAGTGGGCTGCTGTGGGTGAAACTGCAAAATCACCTCTCGACACGCCTTTCTTTGAGGGGGTTTACACCCTAAAACCGTTTTACCTCCACATACAGTAGAGCGTCGATTATCCGAATCAATTGGAACCGGGCGCCTTTCGGATAATTGAAAATTCGGATAACCGAACAGCAATATTCCGTGGGCGAAAAAATCGTTTATTTTTTCAATATGATAATATATATATATATATATATATATATATAAAATGAACATTAATACGTTAATAATACAAATACATTTTCGGCGAATTCCAAATGACCAGTGTATTATTTGATGATATAGAACGAAGTTAAATATGTATTAGAAAATAATCAACATTCGTACATCTTTGAGTTCTTGTCTATTTATTTTTGTAAAATTCGACGATTTTATTCTGCTTCAAAACGGAAGCTCGTTAATTTGCTGCTGAATCCCGACTGTCAGCGGAAAGCAAACTGCGCGCGAGCGCAGACTGAGAAAGTGGAGGGGACGTACAACAGTGTATACATCGTGCAACAATATATAGGGCGTCATCGTTCGAATAACTGAGCATTCGGATGAACAAAATTATTGTTTAGATAATTGATATTTTGGATAACCCAAATTATTATTCTGATAATTGACGTTTCGGATAACTGACGTTTAGATAATCGACGCTCTGCTGTATGAGTTTCAATAAAATCGAAGGCGGAAACTGAAGCGATGTTCCTTATGAGTATCTATGAATTTTCTTTGTTCGCTCTTCAAATCATGGTTCTTACGCATTATTGACTCGGAAATTCTCTGACCTTTCCAGGTCTTCAACACAGGTTTTGTAAGTTTCCCGGAAGATTGGGGTCAAATAATATACATAATTTTCTTTAAGATCAAATATGTGAAAATGTGAAATAATTTTTTGTAACCGAAATTCGAAAAATAATATTTATAAACACGGTAAAGTAAACAAAAATACATCAAAAGCAAATACAGAACCTGTTCTCTATTATAAATAAAAATAAATAAAAAATAAATATAAACACTTGTCTACAATAATAATTGTGTGGCTGCGTATCGACAAATCGAATGCAAATGCATAGAGCTTTAGAGTAAATTATTTTTTAGTTGTTGACATTTTCAATGTTTGACACTGACATGACCTTTATTGTATATAATGAAGAATAATATAAATATTAAAAATATACACCAACATTTATTTTTATACTTTTCAGTTTTTTTTTTCAAGTCGGTTTCATTTGGCATAATTCTTGGAATAAGTCAAATCTGGAAAAATACCAAAGAATTTTCAAAATTCCCCGAGTTATCCCGGTTTTCCATATGCGCAACAGCCATCTAAATTCAATACATTTCGAGATATCAGGATGAAATTGTATGCACTGTGCCTGTCGAATTCAACGAGAATCGGTTGTAACGATTCGGATTTAATACAATATTGAATATGTCGAAAAATTCGCCCATTGGGTTTTTGCAGATCTAAACCCAATCGGGATCAACTTTAGATATAGAGAAATTTTTCTTTTTTATTTATAAAAATGTGTTCAACTCATGAGGTTCTTCAAGTTTTGGAATTCGGACTGAACTTTGCAGTATCATAATGGGGTTGCAGTTTTAAATGTTGAAACGCAACGAAACTATATTTCAATTTCTTATTTTTATAATCGTCAATAATCATATTTTTCCAGATTTAGGCTGCAGATCGGTAAATAGAAATCTCAAAAATGTTTGTGTGATTTTCGTAGCTCAAATCTGCCACAGGAATTTCGTGAAATAAAGAAAAATAATCATTTTCGTTTCATTTTAACGATGCAAACTTCAATATCAGTGATCATAGATGTCTGGTGACTGAAGTTTGCATAGTTGGAAGGCAACAATATATATGTACCTTTTTCATTTTCTATTTACTTATTTTTATCGTTATCCAAAGCCTGTTTTTGCAAATTGAGATCGTAAATTTCTAATCACTATAGGTAGGAACGTTTGAGCGATTTCCAGAGCCTAAATCGACGAAAAAAAGAAAATGAGTTATTAAAAAGAATTAATTTTCGTTGCAGTCCAACGGTGCAAACTTCAACGGCATGGTGTCTGGCTGGTATCGAATTCGGTTACAATTACTTGAGAGCTTCAGTTTTTTTTTTCGAAAATATGGTGAACGCAGTGTTTCCCAGATTTTATAATGGGCGAATTTAGGCGGTGCGATTCAGAGAAGAGCAGTCCCAATTGGTAATATGTGTGTTGCTTTTTTATAATTTTATTTCGCTCACAAAGCTTCATCTGTGAGGAAGATACCATTGAAAAAAACGACGTGTTCGCACGGGAAACGTTGGTAACGAAATAAAATGATTAAGAAGCAATGAAGACGTTTCTCATACGCACAATTGTTTTGCGTGTATAGGGTCGGGTGGGTAGAAATTTTAAATAATACCCGGCGAATAATGACGTTAAAGTTTGCATCTATGGAGTGCAACGATTTTTTTTTTCATTTTTCGTTTCTCGATCTTCATCATCACCGAAAGCCTTTTTTTTGCAAATTGAGGTCATAAACCTCTAATAAGAATACGTGAAAAAGATTGAGAGATTTTCACAGCAGAAATAACAAACAGAAAAGATTGAGGCATTAAGGAGAGATATACACCTAGATGGTCAAGGTCGAGGCTTTAGGAGCTATGAACATTCCGTCGACTGTAGAAGACCTACACTATTGGTCTGGTATCGATGATTCCATGTAAGTTGACAAATTTCATGATTTATTAATCCCCAAATTTTCAAACGCGTTTTTCTGAAAACCACGTTTTTCAAATCGCTACCCAAAATTTCTCGAAAACCAATGAACCGATTGCCTTGAGGTTTCTTGTGGTTATTCTATACACCATTATCTAGTACTTGTCATAGAATTTTTTTTCCGTTACTTAGTTTTTGTTTTATAGGCAAAATAATAACTAATTTTTGGCCCAAAAATCACTATTTATGTTCAAACGTCCACCATTTTGTAATAAATCGATATTTTCAAAATCGGCTATGACAAGTACGAGATTATAGTATCTAATTTAATCATCTTTTTGGTTTTTTTCGGATGATTTTTGAAGAAACGCCAGTGGGTACCGTATACGCAGATTTTTTCACGACGCTCCAAGGATCATACAATATCCTTGTCTATTTTTGATATTCTTAAATAAAGAAAATTAAAGATATTTTTGAACGTATATACTTTTAGATAATTAAAACCGCAATCCGAAGTTTCAAATAGTTTTCCTTGAAAAAATTCACAAAAATGACCTTTTTTCCGGCTCCGAGGTGTACATCTCCCCATAAAAAGACTTAAGGGGGGATTGTCTTTTTTTTTTCGCAAAATTTACCGCTTTTTGGGAATTTTTTTGTGAAGAAAGTATACAACGGAAAACTTGTGAAACTTGGCATATAGTTTTATTGATCTGTTTACTACATACAACATTTTTTTTAAACAATTTCATAAAAAAATCCGCCTCCCACCCCCCTCGACGCGCGATGGCTTTTTTTGATGGTGTGCACGATTTCTCAAAAATTATTCAACCGATTGCCTTCGAATTTGGACAGAATGCTCAGCTGACATCCTTTTATCGTTTGATGAAGCAAAAAAGCAATACGTTTAATAGTTTTTTATTTATAACAAAAAATCGATCAATTTTTTTCGAAAAATCGATACTTCAAGTTCAAAACGTCACCAAATCGTCAATTTTTTTTTCCCCTTCATCGAACGATAGCTATATGTGTCTAAAGTAAAATGCTTTTTGGGTTTTTGTTGCAGGATGAACGTGAAGGCTGTAATCGTGCACACCATCAAAAAAGGACCATCGCGTGTCGAGGGGGGTGGGAGGCGGATTTTTTGATGAAATTGTTAAAAAAAATTTTTGTATGTAGTAAACAGATCAATAAAACTATATGCCAAGTTTCACAAGTTTTCCGTTGTATACTTTCTTCACAAAAAAATTCCCAAAAAGCGGTAAATTTTGCGAAAAAAAAAAGACAATCCCCCCTTAATTTTCGTTGCATTCCAACGCTACAAAGTTCAATGTCATAGCGAACAAGTTAATGGAAAAAAGGGAAACGAATATCCAGTGACTCACGGTTATCATGGATGCTCCCCATTCGCGGAATTTCCCCACGAGGTTGTGAGCCACGGGCTTCTCCATATAAACGCCTGTTCGCGTTTTTATCGTAAGGGGTATATCGATAACATCGTTCATCGACTTTACGACGGTTTCGAGTACGTTCAACCGATTGAGCATACCGCTACCACCACCATGTTGATAAATCAGATCGATTGGACAACCGAGATTGAGATCGATGTAATCAATGTCGGCCTCTTGATTCAGCAATTGTGCGCATCTCGCCAAAACTCCGGCGTTATTGCCGCAAACTTGAACACCAAAGATATCCTCGGTCTCGTGCCTCTTCACGAGTGCCCATTCCTCGTGAGCTCCCTTGAGAATATTCGGTGCAACCGCCATTTCACCGCAAGTTATATCGGCACCGTATTCCTTGCAGATCCTCCGAAACGGAAGATTACCAACCGTCGTCAGAGGGCTCAGCAATATTTTGTCTCGCCAGTCGATTTTTTTTTTCTCGCACGATCTTAGAGCTACGAGATCGTGATCCGGTAGCGGACCAATCCTCGTTTCGTTTTCCACACCGAGCACTCCCGTCGTTTCGATCTTTTCCGTATCTTTCGGGCTCGGAGTGACATTTTCGCTGCTGGATAGCGAAACATCATCTACTTTTACGCCGTTGGTGGGCACGTCGCCGAGACTTGCATCGTTGGGCTCAATTTTCACTCCGTTCGCCATTGGCGTTCCAGATTCGTTATTCGTTTGCGCTCCGTCGTTGTGCGCTTTCTTTCGTGACGCATCGTTCGCTTTAACGATCTTCTCCGCCCTGGAGAAATTATACTTGCGCTTGCGCAGTCTGTCTTGAAGTATTTTGGATATTTGATTTTTCGTAGCCACAGGCTTCTTCTGATGTTCCGAGTACTTTTCTTTGTCCACTATGTTGTAACCGTCCTCGGTCAAATGCTTGCCGCCTACTCTGCAGGCCAAACCGCGCTGGCATCTACCCGATACATTGAAGAGATAGCACTCAGTCCCTATGTCTTGCTCCTTTATCTTCAAGTACGCCGCTCTGTCGTGCATGAAGATACAACGCGCATTGTTGCACTTCTTTTCGGGCTCGTCCTTTGTCTGATCTACGACCCATGGACACAGGCTTTGCTCCCTGGAGGCTTTGAACGGCGGTGGACGCGCTTTGTTCTGGCCTCTCAGTTTTTCTTGTCTCTCTACGCGTTTGGGCCTCTTGTACGGTGGCTCGCCCAAATGCGCAGGTATCGCAGTACCAGACTCCGCGTCGCAGAGCACCTTGGATCTGTCGCTTTGCGTCAAACATTCCGCCGCGAGTTGCCTCACGTGGTCGCTCACGATGAATCTGTAGGACGAGACGGGTGTACTATCGGTCGAAATTCGGGTTTTTAACAACAATGGAAACGTGGATCAATCGACACGTCAGGAATCGTATGTAACGAGACGCGCAGGATATGTTTGAATACGAATTTTGAGGTTATGTTGATACTCTTCATAGTTTCTAACGTTATATACGGGTCGCGAGAGTTTCCGATATTTTCGGCGGTGGGACAGAATTTCGATTGAATTTTACTCACTCTGGTTTTATTTTGCATATCCCTTTTTGTTTGTCTTCAATGTTATCGGGAGAACAGTCGCTTACACCTTTTTCACCACATTCCGCCATGGTACGTCGTTCATTCGTAAGTCGCGGTTTTCGTGTGGCGCTGTGCGCGCAACCCGAACGCCGGATGCAATACACGGGAATATAGCGGTTGTTCGTCAATTTTGTAAACACGTCGATGTAAATGAAGAACAACAATGACAAGAAAAACTGGCGAATAAAAGAAGAAAATCTGATGGGGTATCTTTTCTCTTATGTCAACTGAATGTCAAACTGAGAGATATTGCAAAAAGGGCCATGGCTTGTATTCCACTTCCGGTATACAATTGACGGATGAGCTCTTACGTCTTGGTTCTTGGATTATCCACTCCGCGAGGCTATCGTGGCAAAAATTTACGATAAACAATATGAATAATATACACTTTATTCCGCTGTAAAGTACGATTACTAAACAACCGCTTCATTGTTAAACTATAAAAAAGATATACGCGTGAATTTGGGCAATAAATTTCTCAAACTTTGACAATTGCCTTGCCGGTATTTTCTCCGCGCAACATGCCGACAAAAGCGTCAAACATTTGATCGAAACCTTCGGTGATAGTCTCTCTGTACTTGAGCTTTCCGTCGCAAATCATTCGATAATTTTTCTCGATCCCCTCGTCGTTCCGATCCGACCAACGGGTAGCGATGAAACCTTCCATTTTTAGTTGGTTGAACACGATAGCTGGCTGCAAGACAGGACTTTTAGGCAACTCTTTTGCGTTGTAGGAGGATATACTACCGCAGACCGAAATTCTTCCGTGAAGATTCATCTGGTTAATGACGGCGTTTGAAATGTCACCCCCAACCTGTTGCATAGTTTCATTTTCAGATACGAAATATCCAGTGACTTTGACGGCCAATATTTTGTATTTATGTGCTGAGTATGTCACTCCCAGCTATTTAAGGAAGTTGGAGCATCAGCCACTACCGAAGATTAAAACTATATATATATATATATATATATATGTTATTATCTAAAGTCTAGGCTATACCGAGTCGTTACGAATTTTTGGATTTTTTCCACCCCAAAACACCAGAGATAAAAAATAGTTTAATGAACGTAATTTCACGTACCGTTAGATTGGCAAGACGTTCACGCGACAGGTGATGTAATTGTTTTGGCTACTTGATATCAATATAAATCGTAAACCATACATATATATTCTTATGAATCTTAGCTAGGCAATGAAGAGCATTGCTGCCAACCTCAATGTACGCAAAGTTGCCGTATTTCGGCAACACTTAATATTAACTAACGGTAACAATAAATATTCTCGTGACACAAATATAAATAGGCATAAGGGGGCGTACGCAAACTACGTAATGCAATTTGGGGACGGGGGTCCGGTCAGGCGTTGCTGTCCTACGTACGTGGGGGGAAGGAGCAGGCCAAAGTTTGCGTTACGTCACGATATTAGAACTGCCAGAAATAGCCAAAATTCCTGCAGCTTCAAGTTTTGAATTTGAAACTCGCGTGCAATTTTACCGCGGTAAGTTGACAGCTTTCCATACGGAATGTCAGATGACTTTCTAACTTTTCCCAATCAAAATTTGACAAAAGATGCATTTGTTGTTTTTTCAATAATCGTTGAAAGTACATATATTAAAAAATATGTTGGCAAAATTTTATGTCAAAAGTCCGAAAATTTACGGAGTTACAATCACTTTAGTGAGAGTAGGTGGCGCGACTGGTTGGAACCCTTAGTCCCGACAGGTGTGGCATCGTTCACAATAGATAAAATGCCGGGTCTTATTATTTTGTAACACATAATGAAGGTGAAGAACCGTCGTATCGCCCGGGACTAGATACGTTAACGGAAGTACCTATCAATATTCTAGACAAAACATAACTTTATATCAAGAAAAACGGAATGAACATTTTGAACGCGTTTTTCTCGAAACAACGTTTTTCGACCTTGTTCCAGTAAATACTCAATAACTTATGAACCGATATTCAATTTTTTTCTTTGTTGAAATTTTGGTAGTTGCAGTGACTTACGCTCTACGTAGCCGATTACGAATGTTGACAATTACCTTTTTTAAAGACTGCTTAAATACATAAAAGGGCCTTGAAAATAGAAAAAAATGTTCAAACCGTCACCATTTTGTAAAAAAAAAACGGTTACGCATAACGATAGCTACATTTTTTTGGTGCAATACCACATTGTTAAAGTGCAATTACGACCCACACTCAAGTGTGGCTTCTAGAATATTCATGGAGATTTTTTTCGCGGAAAATCTGTGTCTGAAGGTAAGTAAATACACGAAACATGAGATATTCAGCCAAATTCACTGTAATTTCTACTACGTATTTATTTTTAGGATTATCGTATAATGATCAATTAATTAAAAATATAATATAAACTATTTCAAAGTCATCACGTTCAGGAGGTCGTCGAAATCGACGATACAGCTAATCGAAATCGAATTATCCGCGGGAAAGTAATACTACAGACCAGCCCCCTGACACGGGACACTGTGGCGCTAGTAGTCGTGTGACAAGCATGCATATATATGTATGTTGTGCCGGTGTTTCGAATATTTTACACGAATAAAAGTCTATTGATATATTTGGAATTATTTTCCGTTCTAATGATTTTCCATTCAAACACAATAAATAACGTCGCCATAACGATAACAGGCATAACCCACAAAAGTATCGAATCGTTCACCTGATCGGAGTACTAAAAGCCGAAGGCTGTAACACAACAGCCAACGCTAGGTAGTGGCGATTTCAAGAACTAAAAAGCCGGGACAAAAGGTGTTTTCGTTTATCGTATAGGAATAGTAGACCAGTGTCAGGAGGCTGCCACAGACTAAAGTAAATGATCCACCGTACAACGTAAAAGTAGAGGTATGTATTAATTAGGTGACCAATTAGCAGTTTAATAATAATGGAAGAAAAAATTCAGCAACTTTTCAACCATACATGTAAAACAGAAATGGAAAATGAAGATGTATCTCCTTTTCAAAGAACTATCAATAATGAAGGAATAAGTATATTGGTCATTGAAATTAGATTTAGTAAACCGCATTTTTTATTTCAGTCTATAACAGCATTAACAAATAACGGATTTTCATTCATTATTAAGGATAAGTATATGGAATGTTAAATAAATAATATATTATGAGTAAATACTATTTAATCGTTGAAAATGAGCATGAAATGTTGAATTAATATTTTTATCATAGATAAAAAAAAATGAGATAAAAATTATTTTGCACGTGGTGCTCTAAAAATGTTATCTGATGTACTAGAAGAATAAAACATTACAAAAAATCCAACGTTTGTATATTTTCAATACGTTCCTTCTATCAAATCATCAAAATATTTACTTACATTTTTCTGACAGCTTTTATCCATTCATTTCTCTTGTTGATTTCGTCTCGGATTTCGTCTCGGAAACGAATAAAGTCAATTCCTGATTTCGAGATTGAGAATTTTTGCACCCCACAACACACCAATACCTCGTACCACTCATTTATGATTTATTTCACAGAGCGCTTTTCAATGAAATTAAGGGGCTATACCAGCGGACACTTTTAAAAAATGGATTTTTTTTGCCTTTTTCGACAGTTTATACTCTCAAGAATATCATTATCATTTATATAATTTATGTCAATATCCTTTATCTTGCAAAAATCGATAGTTAAATCTTCAAACGCGTTTTTCTCGAAATGAGATTTTTCAAATTTGCTGACATTGTAACTCAAAGAGCAATTATCCGATTGACTCGAAATTTGAACTGAGTACTCTTGAATATATTTACTCCACAATGACGTAGGATATTTTTGATTGGATGAAAATTGACGATTTGGCATTGAAAAAAGCGGCCATTTTATAGGCAAGAAAACAGACTTTTTCATGACTACGCTATTTTGTTAGATTTTGATTTTTTTCGAAAATCCTATGTCATTGTATAGGAAATACCTTCCAGTTTAACGACATTTTTTCCTTTTTCGGTTTCAGCTACTCAATCGGCCGGAATCATGTCAGCAGCGGAAGAACTTTTTTTGGTGCCTCCAAAGGCAGCGCATAAGGCGCTTGGATCTGAATATTTTTCTATGAAAAAATTATGTAATATAGGTCAAATATAGCCAAATATATTCTTAATTTTCCGAAACATTTAATTGAGTACTTTTCTTCCAAAAAATTCCCGTAAATCACCCAAATTTTCAGCGTTCCCGTGAAAAAATGGACATATATAAAAATATATAATTATTTATACTCATATATAACATTATATACAATTATATATGCCTTAACATGACATCATGAATGATCATATATGTACATATATTACCATGTATAGTATTCATTTTTTCTAGGTGTGGCCCACATATGCCCATATATGATCATGTATGTTCAAAAGTTGGTACTCTGAACTCGTATATGAACATATGGTTGTATATATGAACTCATATATAATACAACATGTACTATATATTATCATATATAATTGCATTTGCCCCCCAAAACCCATATACAAGCGTATATAATTGTATGAGACCATGTATATGAACCTATATATCATGTACAAACTATTTTGGTGTCATATATAATCATATGTGTAATCGTAATTATCCGCAACAACTATATTTGAACGTATATAATAACGAAAACATATATGACCATGGATATTATTCCATATATAATACCACATTAATGAAAGGTTATACGAAGAATCTTTTGCTTAATATATATACATATTGAATTTACGATACACATGACAATATCATTTTTATAAAAATACAAAATCTGTTTTCTCGTAATTTCTTATTTATGCGTGTGTATGCAAATCAATGTATGACTGAACACGGTTATATATTGTTATATGCAATAGTATATAAGTATGTATAATCATATATGATTATTCAAATTTTGTTCATGATCATTTATGACAAGATAATACATGATTATTTATGTTCATATATGTCCATTTTTTCCCGGGTTCACACTGGTAGAGCCCCTTAATACGGACAGCGTACAGCTGACCGCAGTCGAACGTCCACAAATTGCCTGAATCTGCCACCAACCGGCGCCACTGGAGATATCCAAGAGGCGTATAGAGGCAGGGGTGGGGGTTCGAAAAGTGGAAAATTCGGCGCTACGTAATTTGTGTACATCTCCTAATTATAAATGACTCAAAACTTCATTCTCAAATATTCACCGACGCAGTTTTTTTCGTAATAATCATAACATTAATAAACATTAACGTTAATTTCATAATAATCATAACGATAACATTATATACTTTTTCCAAGCTGGTAGTAATACCGGTTTTTCTTATTTACGTAATAAAAATATGAAAATGCATAACTTTGCCCTTTAATCATCAATTTTATGAAAAACTAGCATCTACAGAATAAATCTATACCTCGTACGAATTTTTTTGAGGTTCAATGAAAAGAAAATTGATAAACCGTCGTTCGACTCAACTGGATCGCTCCAACCTCCTTGAATACAAAAACTTTTTCTTACATTGTCGAAGTAACAGTCCACCCCGTTTGGAGCAGCTTTTTTGAGCTCCGACACTACATTTTGTGTCTTATAATTTATGGCGTAATCGAAGCCCAATTCGGTAGTCAACCACTTGCATTTATCGTTGCTTCCAGCTATACCAATGACCCTGAGGCCTAAATTCTTTCCGATCTGACCTACGTGAGAGCCTACAGCTCCAGCTGCGCCGCTTACCACTAGAGTTTCTCCTCTCTGTGGCTTGCAAATTTCCACCAAGCCAAATAACGCCGTAATTCTGTAATTATATTTCGACAATCATCCGGGAGTTCGAAAATCCTCTCTTGGTTGCCAGTATCAATCATCGAGAAGTTTTCCCTAGTGCAAATTTTTCTCCAAATTTTTCATAATTTCTCATATTTTAGTCATATTTAAGATTTTCGGAGAAAAAATAATTTAAAACAGATTCAAGTACTGGTCTATTTCCCAAAAACACATTTTTTTTACTGAGAATTCATGATTTCTAATTGTTTTCCCGGAAATTTCACTTTTTCTCATGACCTGAGTGAACGGCAGCCAAGAAGAAAGAACCAATTGAAAAAAAAAACCGAGAAAAAAGAACCATTTTTTAAAAATTAAACCAAGAAAGAACCAATTTTTATTTAGTTCAACCAAGAAGAAAGAATCATTTATTTTATAAGTAAGAATCAACAAGCAAAAACGCATTTTTGGTAAAAACAAAGTATTTTTCTATGTAAGAACAAAGAATCAAATCATTTTTTATGAGAGAAACAATAAGTAAGAATAACAAAATATTTTATTTAATAATTAAAATATTGTACTTTTTCTATTAATAAATACAAATGATGAACAGGTGATCATGCATTTTCATTTTGTTAGTTTGCGTTACTTGATAACCGGAGGAAGTATAATTTGAGCAAACGAAAAGTAAGAATTCATTTTTTATCTATATTTTTATAAAAATAATTGTCCGCAAAACTCCGAATTCTTCATATTTGTTCCAATTCATAGAAAAATCCGGAAAAAATCGGAAAAAAATGCTCCGGAAACGATCGGAGTTTTTCGGAAAAAAATTTGCACTGGGGTTATTACAGTCGAGTAGTACGTTGATCACTAAAAGTCTAGATAACATATTGAACCTTATCGGGTTGAACTATCGAACTTTCCATGGTAACATGTTACATTCCAAAAAGAGTATTCATCCGTACTCTGGAACGACTAGCCACGTAATATTCTATCAAAGTTGATTAAAATTGGATTACTCTTGACAAAATATCTAAAAAATTTACCCGAGTCTTCCCAAGACTCCTAGAGCAAGTGAAACCGGCAGATCACCAAAGTCTCTTAAGAGACACGGTTTTTCTTGCAGAGGCAGCAGTTCCTCAGTTTTATTCACATTGATCACAGTGCGAGTTCTCCATCCCATGAATCCTTCTACTCGTTTGCCAACTGGATAATCTGGATTTTTCGATTCTATGATTTTGGCCACTTGAGCGCCAATCATAGTAATACCGGTAGGATAGTTTGGAACGTAAGCCCTCATGTACGGATCCACGGAGAGATATTCAGCTTGCACGAGATATTCTTTAAACAAAAAACCCGTTCCAAATACTAAACCAACGAAACGTTGGTCTTCTCACTTGAAAACTTCCAAAAAATCGATTTTTTTAATAACTTTTTTCGAAAGTATACATATCCAAAAGTATCATACTAAAAGTTTATGAACATCACAGGGGTCTGAATGTATTGTTGTGTGACCTTTACTTTACTACCTGAGGACGTTCATTTGCACGTTAAAAACATTAAACGCGTTTTTCTCGAAACAACGTTTTTCGACGGCTCGTTGATAAAATCTTCGAAACTACTGATCCTTATGAAATTTCAACGCCATGTTTTTTTACATTTTGATATTTACTATTTTTTTTTGACAAAAACGTTGAAAAAAAAAACTTTTGTTTTGTTTTTTCGAAAAATGTCTGCCATTGTGTTATTTTTGCATAAATAAAAAATCGTATGATATGCATTATAACCATCAACATACTGAATCTAAAACCGTTTGATTTTTTTGTTTCAGATGATCCATCTCCGAGATTTCATCAACAGCGCAGACCTACGATTTTTTCGGACATTTTTTTTCACTACCACTTGCGTCTATAAATAGTGACTTGAATAAATAATTTTTTCAAAGATGTATTTATCAAGTGCAACAACTTTTATATCAATATCTATAATATAAACCTATCAAAAAATTCACGAAGATATTTTTTAGCGTCTAAAGTGCGAATACGTCTTAATTACGACTGCTTATATTTTCGGCAATACGAAGATCTATTCCGAGATTTACCTCCATTCCGAATGGGTGGCAGCTCTTCTTCAATGAGCTGAAAATCAGATTTTTTCGGCTCTCCGTCAAACTGTTTCACTACAATCCATCGCCTAGCCTTGACCATAACTAATTTTAGAAAATAATCGTATTCAGCAAAAATTCAAGATCACTGCTTCGGTTAAGAAACGGCACTCGTTTGTCAATGAATAATTGGCCCGATGGTCGCGAGTCGTCGTCGAGCATGCAGTGAAACAAACAAATGGGGACGAGACCTTGATAAATCACGGTAAATACTTTGCTGCATTGTAAAAAGCGTACTCTGCTGATACAGAGATGGTGGGGTGATGACGTAACTATGGATAGCAACATCGATAAATGACGCAGCAAATATTACTCTTGACCAAGCGCAAACTTCGTACTCGCAATTATTATCGCATACGTCACAGCGCAGTAATTATGTAAATATCATTATCCTTTGAGTATGAGCTTCACGTAACAAGGTTTTGAATTTTGAACCGCGACTCGGCATTATGACTGTCTATCTGTGACAGCAATTCCGATAAATCGGAAAGTCTATTTTAGCTTATGCCGAGAACCCGAGGACACGCTACGGGTTTGATAATGATCGTTTTTTAATGTGGAAATAAAATATCGTGTAGCAATTATATAAACATTACATGGATATACTTTGTCCTTCGTGAATCTGGTCCGGACTGCGGTGTAGCAGGGGACTCAGACTTTGACAATTGCCTTGCCGGTATTCTCGCCACGCAGCATACCGGCAAATGCGTCGAACATTTTGTCGAAACCCTCGGTTATGGTTTCGTGATACTTGAGCTTTCCATCTCGTATCATTCGAAGATTCTGGTCGATACCTTCCATCGAACGATCGTGCCAGCGCTGCACTACGAAGCCCTCCATCTTCAATTGCTTGAAAAGTATAGCCGGCTGTAGGAGAGTAGTCTTTGGCAATTGGTTCATGTCCGCGTTGTAGGACGAGATGCTACCGCATACGGCTATTCGTCCGAAAGGATTCATTTGATATATCACCGTACTGGAGATATCGCCGCCCACCTGTTCAGAAAAGAAATTCGTTTAAATTTTCGTTAAGGCGTCAGGCCACAGCAACGGGTATAAAATCATGTGCGAATTTAACAATTTTTTTTTTCGTATGAAAAAGTGTTTCACTCATCAAATTAATTTCACATCTATTTAGTATGGATATCAAGCTGTTAGGGATCGTCCATTAATCACGTGAGGTTTTTGGCCACTTTGTGAGCCCCCCCTCGCCCATGGTGATGTGGGGTCGGACATTAATCACGTGAGGCTCAAATAGGGGGGAAGAGGATTTGGATAACAGAAGCCTCACCACGTATCGCCATGGGGGTGGGGGGGCTCAAAAAGTGGCAAAAAAAACCTCACGTGATTAATGGATGATCCCGTAGAATTTTTTTTTTCGATGTACAAAATCGCCGACTACTAATATTTTCTTTTGTTATCTTTCTTTAGGCGCTCCGCGGCGTGACATTTAGCATCCACAATTTTTTACCTAGAACAAAAAACAAAAATTCTCGTCAATCTACATTAGAATACCTAGAGACGTACGTACGGAAATTGAAAAATATTGTTTTATTCAAAAGTTGTAGGTATTGGAACTTGAGAAATGAATTTTCAGTGAAAAATTTCGTTATAACTGCTCATAAAATGAAGAGTTTTCGATTAATCAGAAATTCCGTACGTACTTCTCTGCGAAATGCAATTAGGAACATAACTTTTAAGTTTGAAGTAAATCGAGTGAAAATCGTTGAAGTTATTTGTCACGCCAATTTGAAAAACGCTGTTTCGAGAAGTTTCGAGTAGTCGGTCATTTTGTACAAGGAACAAAAAATTCTAACAACTTGATAATCATATTAAATAGACGTGTAATTAATTTTACGAGTGAATCACTTTTTTATACAAAAAAAAATTGTTCAATTCGCACATGATTCAATACCCGTTACTGTGGCCTTAACGCCTTAAGGGGAGATATACACCTAGATGGTCGAG
The DNA here is from genome assembly GCA_963210295.1 of Ophion ellenae. Classification (NCBI taxonomy): domain Eukaryota; kingdom Metazoa; phylum Arthropoda; class Insecta; order Hymenoptera; family Ichneumonidae; genus Ophion; species Ophion ellenae. The sequence goes on from OY723387.1 coordinate 45,597,498, forward strand.
GTCGAGGACTTAGAAGCTATGAACATTCCGTCGACCGTAGAAGACCTACACTATGGGCCTGGTATCGATGATTCCATGTAAGTTGACAAATTTCATGATTTATTCATTCCCAAATTTTCAAACGCGTTTTTCTCAAAACCACGTTTTTCAAATCGGTACCCAAAATTTTTCGAAAACCAACGAACCGATTGCCTTGAGGTTTTTTGTGGTTATTCTATACACCATTATCTAGTACTTGTCATAGGATTTTTTTTCCCGTTACTTAGTTTTTGTATTATAGGCAAAATAATAACTAATTTTTGGCCCAAAAATCACTATTTATGTTCAAACGTCCGCCATTGTGTCATCAATCGATATTTTCAAAATCGGCTATGACAAGTACTAGATTATAGTATCTAATTTAATAATCTTTTTGGTTTTTTTTTTCAGATGATTTTTGAAGAAACGCCAGTGGGTACCGTATACGCAGATTTTTTTTTACGACGCTCCACGGATCGTACAATATCCTTGTATATTTTTGATATTTTGAAATGAAGAAAATTAAACATACTTTTGAATGTATATACTTTTAGATAATTAAAACCCCAATCCGAAATTTCAAATAGTTTTCCGTGAAAAAATTCACAAAAATGACCCTTTTTCCGGCTCCTAGGTGTGTATCTCCCCTTAAGCTCTATATTTCTACTGTAATATATCTTGTAATAAATTGTATTTAGAGCTCTCCTCGAGTAAAGTACCGTTTTTAACCAGCTGGCATATCAGCCAAGAATCTTTCCCTACTTTGTGGAACATTCGGTAGGACTTGTGGACATTAATCTCAAACTTTCTATTTGCCGTACGGTCAAAGCCGAAAATTCATTACGAACTGACAGTAGGTTGTCAGTCAAGATTCACATCTGCTCAATGCCGGATATATATACACTTTCAACAATCAAAAAATCTTTTTTTTTCTTTAAACGATAGATCTACAGGGTGTCCCTCTTAGCTCTGTCACCTGAAATAACGCGGTAATTATCGACGTCACAAAAATATGTTTCAGACAGAAGTTGTACGGTGTGAAGGGGGCCATCAAAAGCGACCAATTTTTTTTATTTCGGTGGAGACGCTGCCGCACAGTGAAGGTCTCCTCCACTTTTTAAAATGGAATGGTAGATTTTTTTCAACCATCTTGTGGAGCACCTCAAGCCGCATAAAAAACATTGGGCGGTCAAAGTCGTTCAAGGTCATTCGAGGTCAGTATCGATTATATAAACCTCAATATGTCCGATCACTACCAAATATTTGGTAGCGATGCGAGATAATTAGATTTGTGTTTCATTTTATCAGGTGACCTTGAATGACCTTGAACGACTTTGATCTCAAAATCGATCTTCATTTTATCAATAATTACGTAAAAATGGCGACTTTTTTTCATAAATTTTGTATTCTCGAGTTTCAATTCGTTGCGACGTTGTTAAAAAAAAATTATTTTAAAAATCGACGATCGTCAACGACTCATTCTTATTGTTAACTTGGATAACCCGCTTGGTTTTCAGATTTCAGATGGATCGTTTAAGCTGGAGAGTGTCCACCGGCAAAAGGTGCGAAAATTTTTTAATCATCTGCCGGCGGCCTTGTTTGTGTTGTTTTTCTGTATTTTGGGGTGATTTTTCAAGGCTCTTAATATAAGTGCCTTTGTGTTTAAAAAATGCATTTCTTTTTTACCAATTGTTTCCTAGAAAAAAATCGGAATTTGGCCATTTTTTTCGGGCCTCTAGGTAGCGTAGCCCTTTGACTTTTTTCCGTAAAAAAGATTGTGCAATTAAAATTTGTACGTACATTGTCGAAGTAACAGTCGACACCATCCGGAGCGGCTTTTCTCAGCTCCGCGGCGATATTTTGGGTCTTATAATTGATAGCATGATCGAATGATAGTTCCTTTTTCAACCAGTCACATTTCTTGTCACTCCCCGCGATACCGATGACCTTCAGACCCATGCTCTTTCCTATCTGCCCTACGTGCGCGCCGACCGCTCCGGCAGCTCCACTCACCACCAGGGTCTCCCCTTTCGTTGGTTTGCAAATTTCCAAGAGTCCAAAACGAGCTGTATTCCTGTGACACGCCAAATTGTCGTTGTTTTTTAAAATGCTTTCTCAACTCTTCGATGGACGTTCATCGAACGTCCAGTTGTATAATAGTTACCCTGGCATTCCCAATGCTCCAAGAGCAAGTGAAACAGGCAAACCTCCAAAGTCCGGAATTATGTACGGTTTTCTTGTATACATAAAGCTATCGTCCTTCTTGTTCACATTCATAATGGTGTGTGTTCTCCATCCCAAATAGCCCACGATTCTTTTTCCAATCGGATATTCGGGATCCTTGGAGTCTATTATTTTTGCTACTTGTCCACCGATCATGGTAATACCAGCAGGATATCGCAGAACGTAAGGCCTCATGTAGGGATCCAGAGAAAGGTATTCAGCTTCGGCGAGAAATTCTACGATAAAACAAACATCAATAGTTGCCACTGTTTGCTTTCCAAATTGAGAAAACCCTTTTGTCACTTCCCAAATTGGGAATCGTGGTCCGTTGTTGAAAAAATCACCGAAATTCGTGCTTGTTCTATCATCTTTTACTCTTTCACAGAAACCATTCGAAACTGTTCACTTTGCAAGATACGTCTAAGGGGTAAGGCCACGGCAGAATTTTCAAAAAATAGATTTTTTTTTCTCGCTAAAACGGTGCTTTATCATCATAAGAATAAGTTACTATTCGATTTATAGCAAGAAACATTTTTTTTCACCGACTTCACTTCAAATTTAAAAGTTATGTCCTTAATTGCATTTCGCAGAGAAGTACGTACGGAATTTCTCATTAATCGAAAGCTTTTCATTTTGTGAGCAGTTTTATACGAAATTTTTCACGGAAAATTCATTCAAATACTTACAACTTTTGAATAAAACAATATTTTTTAAATTCCGTACGTACGTCTCTAGGTATTCTAATGTAGATTGACGAGAATTTTTGTTTTTTTGTTCTAGGTAAAAAAAAGATAACAAAAGAAAATATTAGTAGTCGGCCATTTTATACATCGAAAAAAATTATATATATATTTTTTCTAACAGCTTGATATTCATACTAAATAGATGTGTAATTAATTTTATGAGTGAATCACTTTTTCATACGAAAAAAATTGTTAAATTAGCACATGATTTTATACCCGTTACTGTGGCGCCCTTAAAGCGTTAGGTTACTGTGAAAATGACAAAACTCTCGCTCGTCGCTCGAGGCAACTCAGATTGAAGAGGAAGCTCCAACGTATGGTGCAGGACTCGCAGATAGGAGATAAACTTATGATTACAACGATAGAACTGCTAGTTAAACTTTAAGGAATCGTCACGGTGTAAAATGTTCAAAAAATGGATTTTTTTGCATCATCCGATAGCATAGACGGTTATAAACATGGACGTGGCATCGTCGATTGATCGTAAGTAGACAATTTATATGAAAATTCCGCACTCGAAACTTTAAACGCGTTGCTTTCGAAATGTCGTTTTTCAAAATGGTGTACACTCTCAAAAAGAGAGTTTACGAACAATCCTTCTCAAATTTCGACACAACATTCTTTGCCCCATTCTTCATGTTGCTATGGAAGCTTTTTTTTTCATCTTCATATTTCTTTTAACGAAAAAATGTCGAAGAAATAGGCTAAATTCGATACTTTTTTTTAAACCGCCGCCACTTTTTCAATTTTGATTATAAAATACCGCCATAGCAAGATAGCGGCTTTCGTATACACCGTGAGAACTCCTTTTTTCCGAAGACATTTTGAACCGTTAAAAAAATGTGAAAAAATAACAATGAGAGTTTCAAAATGGATTTTCTGCTCTTCATGAGTGCTTTGATTGGACATAAAAAAAATCAGACTCATTAGCGTATTTTAACCATCGAAAAAAAAATCGTCTATTTTTCGACTTGTTACACTGTGATGACCCCCTTACGGGGGGAAATATACATAAATGGTCACAAGTGACGACAAATTTCGGGATTTTCTTCCAACGCAACACTGGGCCAATCGTTTAAAAATTTGTAGGATATTTTATTGTACATTAGAAGACGTGAAAAACATTTTTTTAATCGACAATAAGTGTTCATAAGCAGCCTGCAGCCAACTGTTGCTGAACGAATTTTCAAAGTTTGCAGCAACGATGAAAAAAAAATTTATCCCATACATTTCAACCAAAAGTTTTTAGACACATAGTTGCAAACCCTCGTAAAAAAACACGAAAGTTTTCGGTGAAAATTCGATCTTTTTTTTCTGAGTGCCGCCATTATTACAACAACAACTTTTTCAACTTTTTCTTGGTTTATCGACGGCGTACTTTCATACAGAATCTATTGGTTTCTAAATTTTTTGTTTTAAATAAAAAATAAAAAAAACTACAGCTGCCGCACTTCGACACCGCGGGAAAAATTCGTTCAGCAACAATTGGCTGCAGGCTGTTCATCAGCAAACACTTATTGTCGATTAAAAAAAAAAATGTTTTTCATGTCTTCTAATGCACAATAAAATACCCTACAAATTTCAAAACGATTAGTCCAGTAGTTGTGGTGGAAAAAAATCCCGAAATTTTTCGTCATTTTCGACCATTTATATGCATTTCGCCCTTTAAGGGGAGGGTAGAGGTTTGCACTTTTGAAAAATCGATTTTTTGTCTTTTCTTATAGTTAAACATTTCAAGAATATAATCTCAAAATTCCAAGTCAATCAGAGCAAAACTCTCGAAGTTATTGACTATTTAGTCCCGCTCCTCTAACAACGTAGCTCCGACTTCTCTAAACTTCAAACAGGTTTTTCTCGTAACCACTTTTTCAACGTCTGTGTTCACTGCCATTTGAAAACTACATGACCGATTTATTTCAAACTTGGTACATACTTTCTCCATATAAAATACCTCCCCCCAACGGTTAGTTTGATATTTTTTTTTACATTGAGTGGGTTTTCCACCCCCAAAATGGCAGAATTTTTCGTGAAAAATAGCACTTTTCACTTTACATGACCACCAAAAATTTAGAAATGAAAAAAAAAATGATCAAACACCGTCGGGGGAAGGATTTGATGTTACTTTGACTAAATTTTAATGGTACTTGATTTCAGATAATTTCTAGCTGAGATACAGTGAACACCGCAAATCGTGTTTTTCCAAAGGCGTTCGTGGAAAAGCTTTGTCACCGGTTTGTTTGTGGATATTTTCGCGTATAAATTTCACGGAATGTTCTTGAAGTGACACCTAACAATGTACAAAAGGTTTCAAAAAATTTACTCTATCCATATAGATGAAAAAAAATCGCAACAGTGCTTTTTGCACCTACTCTCCCCTTAAACGCGTTTTTTCTCGAAGCTACGCTTTTCTTAACGGTGTACACGATTTCTCGATATCTAATAAATAAAAGTTGAACTCCTCATCCATAAAACTGACTATTTCTATCAGCGAATTAATTTAAAAAAATAACAGTCTATTTGAATTCCGATTTTCTCCACTTTTTTTATGTTTATACGGTACAACGTGAGTAATTTTGTGCTACTTACCTCCATCTTTCAGAGCGGGTAACTTTTCTTCAACAAGCTGTAGATCGGAGCGTTTCGGTTCACCCTCGAAATGTTTAACAAGCACGTATTTCTTGGCTGTCACCATCGCTGATGAAATTGTGCGAATAGCTTGAGAAAAAATTATCGTTGCAGATTGTCGAGATTGCGACGCAATAAAGCTGGACGGAGAGACCATCGAAGACGTTTATATTCCAACCGGTGAGTTTGAAAGTGATCTATATATATATACACGTATGATAAGATGGGCGCGAGAGTGGGGCGGCGCCGCTAATATTTCGTTCCATTTCCACCAGTAACTTAGCGGATTGTCTCGTACCGCTAAACACATTTACTGTACACATGGAGTATGCTTATCGTCGATTTATCAATAATGGTGGGACTTTCGCAAGAAAGATATCAGTGACAAAACGTTATATATACGCAATGATAAAATGTTATTAAGGTAATGTTAACGCTTCACACTAGTCATACCACTGATCATACTTGTGACTTGTACAATTTATATTTTTGACATTTGCGAGAAAAATAATTTGTAAGAACTAAAATTTTCCAGTTTGGACTGTTCAATGAATGTTCACATTGAATTAGAAAAGTGAAGAAAATTGTTATTCCAACGATTCGCACAGTATTTCTAAGTTTGATATTTGGCAACATTGGTTCTATCTCCGTCTCTTTTTACTCAACCAGCCCAGGTATAGGCGACTCTAACCACCATGATTTTTAACGTCGATCTGTCAAAACAACGTCAGGTGCGGGAAATATAAAGTATTTAATGCGGGCCACAACTGGCAAAAAGCGTCGAAAATTAGTGTCAGCGAAATATGTCGGTTAAAAAAATGAAATATGTGTGAAAATTCGCATGAGTGAGATGAGGTTAGGACTAGTCAGCTGTTGCCTTGCTGTCACGTCTTTTTATCGTAGCAAGTGGTAATAAATCCAATACCGAAAGTTCAAATTAAACTTGATATTCGATAAAAATTAGGTCAATGAGCGTAATTTTTTCTAAGAGCATTGGATTACTACAAATGTTAAGTATGTAAATCTAATTATTTTTAAGAATTTGACCGATTCCCACTATTATATACACTTTTGTAGTGACCGGAAATTGGCTTTTCGTATGTCGTCTCGGAATTCCTTCACAAAAGTACGCAATTTTAATATTTTTTTCTCTGTAATTAGGTCGATAACCGACCCTGAAATTTTACGCGGACGATTATTAATATATTTAGTGAAGCACGTAAAAAAAAATGAAAATCCTATGGATTGAAGCCTGGCGATAGGATTACCTTAAAGGAGGGCACTACTGTAACGGCCCACTTTCGACCGGTTTCTTTGGATCTTTTTTTAAAGAAAGGAAGAAAATACGCGGTCGAAAGAACTTTTTGGCTTTATTAGGTATATATTGAAGTGTGTAAAAAAAAATCATTTGTCAAAATAATAAAAAATGGCGGTGCACGAGCGTCCGCGGCACGCAGTGGAACTGTCGTAAATTTAATCCTGGAACTAAGAGTGAAATATTTTCGTCAATTATATTACTTTTAGCAGTCAAGTATGGGAGGAAAGTAAATAATAATGAAAATGAAAAAATAGAGACGAGTTTGAAAAAATCGTTCGTTTTTTCAACCATAATCTTCATATTAAAAGTGATATAGTAGTAGTAGTATCGAGTTTTATTTGCACAACTTTTTCACAAAGCTTTTTACAAAAATATGACAATTTCACAAACGAACTTTTCACTTACTATCTACTCCCTACATTCCTACATTCCGCATTATTTTCACATTCTCCCTTTCTTCATTTATTCGTCCCCTTCGTCGATCTCTCCTCCGCCATGCTCCTTACTCATCTTTCTACATAATTCCTCCATTTCTCTAAAATACTCGCATATCCCTATTTGAATTTTTCCTCCCAGCATATTTATGATTTCCCCCTTTACTGCCAATTCATCCATTCCTTCCATCCACTCCTCTGCTTTCTTCCTTGCTTTCTCTGATACTAATTCCCTACCTTTTTTACATATCATTAGGTGTTCCAATGTCTCATTTTTTTCTTTACATATCCTGCACCTCCAATCCTTTTCTCCTTTCTTTCCCGCCCTTCCTATGTTGCCACATCTTAGCCTCGCCCATATTTCCTTGTCCCTACCCTTTACTCCCTCATCTGACCAATATTTCCATGGCATCTCGTCCTTTTCTATAATATATTTATACTTATCGTTATACGTCGATTTTCTTATTTTTTTTTCTTCCCTTCTTATGATTCTGTTTTTTAAGTTTTCCAGTCCATCTTCTATCCTTTCGTCTATTTTTTTAACTTCTTTTCGCTCCCTTATCATTGTTATTATATCTTCTATCTCCACTTAATACTTTCACCAGGTTTTTCCCCCATTTTGACGGGTCACCGTTTGTTATCGCTCTAATTTCGCCTATTAAACAAATTTTTGGCCACCTTGTCTCATCCATTCTCATCACTTCTCTAATATATCTCGTCGCTCTTTCCCTTATCACATATTCCATAGTAAGCACTCCTAGCTCTCTCCTCCACATATAATTTGGCGTCGTTCTGTCCACTCCTAATGCCATCTTACAATACCTGCTCTGTATTTTTTCAAATACGCTTATTTCTCCCATTCCCCATATCTCCACTCCATACATTGCTCCTGCTTTCACGATTGAATCTAATAAATACAGTCTCTCCTCCATCATATCTCTCCCCGCCCTCTTCCAAATTCCCCACACCATATTCGTTGCCTTTTGCGTTTTCCCTGTCACCTTTTTTCCATGTGCCCAAATTGAGTTTTTACACGTGAACCAATATCCGAGATATTTAAATTCCTTGACTATTTGTACTTCTTCACTCTTAATTTCCCATTTTTCCTCCTTCTTAACTTTTCCTCCGTTACTGAAAATCATGATTTTTGTTTTCTTTGCATTTATTTCCATCTTATTTTCCTGCGCCCATCTCTCTAGATCCTTTATTATACTTTTCAATCCTTCCACCGTCTCTGCAATCGCCGCTACATCGTCTGCATATTTTATTGCGAAAATCTAAAAGTGATTCATTTTTTACAATGTTCAATTTGTCGAAAAAAATGCTCGTACTTAACTGTCGAAGGAATCTAATAAGAAGCTACAGTTAAAATTTCAAGTCGATTGGACGAAAATTGTTCGAGTTCTGCTGCGTGCCGATTTCAAAAACATGGTTTTGGGAAAAACGTGTTTGATGTCAACGGTTTTATAGACGCTACAGCTAATGAATTTTTTTTCGTAAACTAATGCCACTTATTTGTAGAAAATAAAACTTTTTTTAGTCGGTAACTTTTTCTCCAAAGATCTTACATTGGATTCTTCAAAGGCTTATAAGAGTCGAGAATTGCATCTACGGGCGTGGCATCGCCGAAGGCGCTTTTCAGCGCTCGGAAACTCCCCTCAAAAATAGCTCGAAAACCACTTAAAAACTTTTTTTGTAACTATAAACGAATGTGCATAATATTTTTGAAGGTTCAAAGGATTTTTCAAAAAACGATTTTTCGAAAATTTTTGTGGTGTCCTCCCTTAAAGAGTATGGTTTGATGTATCTTTGACAATTTTTGTATTGGAAAATATGTATGGATTGGTAGATATAATGGTATGTGCAGACTGCTGTTTAAAAAACGTCCCGGTGACCACTGCTGCCCGGAAACAAATAATCCGAAATAAAAAACTCAAACGCATTTAATTTTTGCATGAAATTATCTAGTGCTTGGAGAAAGGACCAACAACCCAAACAAAATATTGATTTCTGAAAAAATGGCCGCGGTCCGTAGTAAAAGTATCGATTTTCGGTGAAAAAAACGTTCTATTTTCATTAATAAAAAACAATGCATCGAAATAAAATCCTTTGTTCAAGCGCTGCTTTTCGATATCTAAAAGAAGCTTGTAAAATTTTAAGTTAATCGGGGCAATAATTTTTGAGATATTGTGGTCACCGATTTTAAAATTCATTTTGAGAAAAACGCATTCTAAGTTCGCCGACCCCACCTATAAACGCCCACAACACCCTCAGTTTTCAACAGATAGACCTGACATTTTCAGAAAATATTTCCGAAATGTTATATTTTGAGAATCCGTCAGAAACCAGAAATCGATATTTTCAACATTTTTAACTGGGTGCAAGCCTTTGAGCTACTTCCGTCAGCAAAAAATGTTACACCCCGCCAGATAACGACGTTACTGTGCACTTCATACATTACCAGAGAGCATTAAGGGGGAATATACCTTTGTACATTTTTTTTTGCATTTTTTTTTATTAGCCTGAAAGGTCCCTCAACTATTCAAAAATGTTGAATTAGAAGGACAATTGTCTGGTCCAGCCATCGCCGATTGAAGGTAAACACGAAATTTCCATGACTTTACAGTGCTTAAAACTTTAAACGCGTTTTTCTCGTAATTATGTTTCTAGACACGGGCGTATGCGTACCGCATTGAGTTTTCAATCGATTGACTTGAAATTTTAACTGTGTATCTACTTGACAACATTTTCTAGCCCAGTACGTAGGCTTTTTTCGATGAGTTGAAATTTAACAATTTTATGATCGATATTCGACTGATTATTTTTTTCACATTAACGCCACTTTTTTTAATCAATATTTTGAAAAACCCCTACGTAATGCACTGGTTTTTCATATCTACTTTCAAAATATTTTTCGTTTTTTGTTCTAGCTTGGAAATTATGACCTGTGTGAATACGCCCGTAGAGGACTACGAAAAAAGGAGTTTTCTTTCATCGATCTACTGCGCCGCCATTTTGTTTCAAAATAATAAAAAAAAATCTTTTACTTTAAGACTTGTACTAACATGTATAAAAAACCGGATTCAAAAAGATTGTTTTGTTTTTATTAAATAAATTGTCAAAAATGACCGTTGATTTTGCCCTCACGAAGGTATATTCCTCCTTAAAGAATATTTAGAAAAAAAACTGCAATTGCAAATAAAAATTAAAGTCACGCCGTTATAATTTCCTGAGACTACGGTAAATTGCCATTCGACAGTTCTAAATTAAAAAAGAGGTCGGTAATACCGATGGCCCTTAATTGATTCTTGCTGTTGACGGATGAATTAATTTTTGAGTGTAAGAAACGCCATATGTGAGGATAGCAGAATATAATGTTTATTGAAGTACTATAGTATGAAATCGCCTAGCGTCGCATACGCTGGTATGTTCTCTTTGTAAAGCACGTATAAGTAGGGATTAGACGATGTTCCGGGTTTGGAAGTCTCTCGACAAATAATCGTCGCCTCGATGGTCGAAACGTCGATCCCTTGGCGAGCCGTCGAGCTCACCAGCCCCGTTGTACTGCTCGCGTGAGCAGTCGTCGTCTTTGTATAAACACATCGGGTGACCGCGAACTGAGTCGTTGATAAGCACGTCTCCATCGTTAACGAGAGCGCCGAAAGAAACCATCGCTTTCATAACAATTTTTTTTACAAAATGCAAAAGAAATCCATATGAAATTCAACAATTGCAGATATTTTATTCATTGCCTCCATATAAAACTTACCACTGTATTCCAGATTCCCAATGAATAATAATCCGCTTTCCGTCGGAAAATAAATAGAGTCACTCTACATCATTCAAGACAATAAAAAGAATCACCATGTCAGTACTACCAAATTACGTAGCAGTCATTTCACTTCACGACGGAAATTCTTGCCGTGTGGATTACTGTACATCGAGTAAACTCGTGTTGATTTTTTGTACAGTATTTACGTGTCAAATCACAGAATAGCAGCGTCCCGTGCTCGGCACGAGCAACAATTTTTGCTAATTGAATCCTGTTGAAGAACAAAAAAACATACTTTTGTTTGAAACCGGAAACCGAATTGCTCTTATTTTCTTGGTTAACAGATGAGATCGAGGTGTTGATAAATTAATACCCCTCCAAGGGGACGTGTTTATTCGCATAAAAGAAAGAAACACCTGAGTTTGATTCGGTTGTCAATTCCGACAATGGGATTTACGACCTACATGGCCCTGATTTGTTATTTCGATGTTGGAAGGATTTGGATAATAAAACACACATTTTGTTTCTCGTCGTATAACGACGTCCCGATTCTGGCAGTGTCTTTCTTTTCGTTATTATTTTCTTCTATTGCATAATTAATTTGATATAAAATATGTACAGATAATTAAGAGTCGAGCGGTAATCAATCAAGGCTGATGGCAGTGTTTGTACCTGATACTTTTAACAATTTGTCAGAACTCTTCGATAACTGCGGCTTCTTGGCGACGGGTTTCAGTATTTCGGCTATTATCTTCTCGTCGCTTGGCCTCTCCTTTTTTTCTGCCACCACCGAGGTTTCGTGGCGCAACAGTGAAGACTTGCCTCTCTCACTGTCACTCGGAGATTCGTTATTCTTTGTTAACCCAAAAGCCATATCTTGTGGTTGGCCCATTCCCGTTTCGGCGATCGTCAGTCTGCCGTTTAACCTGCGACCCGAGGGACTCGAGGCTGACAACCGGTGGGGCTCGCCGAATCGAAAAGTCCTAGCGATTTGAGCTGGATTCTCCTCGGTCCCAATTGGCATCTTCAGTATTATCATGGGCTCTTTGTACAACTGCAAAGATAATGACAAAAGTAAATAAATATTCGCCATTCCTTTCTTATTCTACGGTGCTTTCTCGTATGCCCTTGCATGTACCATGTCATTCCTATTGCATTAAGGCGGGATATACATTTGGACAGGAAAGAAATAAGCAATATTGAGGGATTTTTGAAACTAAGAAACAATTATTCTACAATTATCATACTTTAGGTATACTTTAATAGTATATTCAAGTGTACGAAACAATTTTTTATAATTAATTCATCATCAAAATGGCGGAGCTGTGGCAGAGTGTTACAGCAAGGTCGCCGCGGAAGTTGCGAATCGGCGTGCAGTCTAGCTTCCCGTAGACTTTGATTTGCAAAAAAGTTCAAACGTTTTTTCAGTTAGGACATGTATAGTTTCTATGTGACGGCAATTCAAGTGAAAAAATGCAAGTTTGAGAAAATGGCACGCATTTACAAAAAAATCAACATTTCGCGCAACACTTCTGTAAAATGTGGATTGAAAAAGTCGTTTTTTTCCCAATTTTTCAAAAGCAATTTACGTCAAGTGGAAGGTACCAATATTATCAATACTTCTACCAAGTTTCAACTCAATCGGCTTAATAGTTTTTGAGTAATCCTGCATGCGAATTTCGATAATGCAGTTTTGAGAAAAACGCGTTTGAAGTTCACGCCCGCTCCGAATCCGAGCGGTGAGGCACAGTGTTGACGGGCTGTAACGTTTGAAGTTTTTAGAATTCCGATTTGAAACTTTAGGAAAATATTCTACATACATAGTTCTATCGTTTAATGAAAAAAAGAGAAATCCATTTTTTGATCGTTGTAAATGTATATCCCGCCTTAAGGAGTCAGGTTACTGTGCATTTTTTTAAATCGATAGTCGCTTGAGGCAACTCAAATTGAAAAAGATCGAACACACGGTGCAGGAATCGCAGATTGAAGGTAAACTTATCATTACAACGACAGAACTGCTAGTCAAACTTTGAACGTTTTTTCCTCGAAACTATGTTTTTCGAAACGGTGTACACGATTTCCCGACATCTAATGAACGGATTCGCTTTAAATTTGGTACACTTATTCAGTGTAATAGTAGTTTAGTCTTGACCGACGTTTGTCTTCGGAACATTTTTTTCATTAGTGAGTAACAATAATGTCAGTTTTTCCTCGAAAAATCGAAAAAAAATCCATTTTTTCAAAGATCAAAACCCGATAAAGTCTTAGCCACTATTATCTTTTAAATCTCTAAAAAAAACACTGGTCACGAATGGTGACGAAAACTCACAGCTTCGAATGGTGAGTCGAGAAACAGTTCTTGAAGAAATCTTCGTGCCGGTAGTCTGTAAGTCCCGCACCCGAGACGAGCCGCCACTTCGGAAAATAGGCACGTGTCCTGTGTAGCAGTGAAAATCATTATTGTCATTGATCTGTCGGGTAAATATTTTTGCAACGCGATACTTAAAAAAACTATCGACACTTGCTTGAAACTTTTCGGGATATCGTTGACGTAATCTGAGCAGCGGTTGACGACTATACCGGTACCAGACCGGATTCGAAAGCCGTTGAGTGTGCCTCAAAATTTCTCTGAAACCGAACAATTGATGAATATGAAATTTCACCATTGTTGGACCGATACCAAGCGTTTGCGTTTACTTTTAAATTCTTACCTCCGAAGTTTCACTTCAGGCTCATCGGTGGAATCCGCATTTGTTCCGCTCTTCCCCTGATAACAGACTAGGCAAACGCGGCTGTGCTCACTGCCGGCATCACACTCGGAGCCTGATTCCTCTTTGCGATTCGACGTATCGTCGATCACGGTCTTTTCAGAATTGTCCGTCCATGGCGATGGTGGTCCACGCGACGGATCGGGAAATACCATTGAGAGTCTTCTTGGTAGACAAATTCCCATGTACTGCGGACCGTGCGTGTCCTCCTCAGTCGTTCGCGGAGGTGGCGGAGTCGCGATTGGCCCGTTGTCCGTTGTCCAACTTCGTGATGATTCGAATTCCGAGAGACTCTGAAGAGACAGCCGTCCGTCCGAGCTGTACATCTTTGGGAAAGCAAACACGACAGTCACCAAGTTCGAAATATTAGCCAATCAATGAAGAAATATTTTCAAACAAGGCAAATTTATTAAGATTCTCAGATTGATGCGTTCAGCTGGTTTTTGTGCGCTCGATTTTTCATCCGTGATCGATGTATATTGATTCAGCTGTGTAGACATTCAGGGCGTTGATAAAGTCGTATGGGAATTCTCGATTGATTCTTTGCGAGTTTCGACTAAGATAAGCGACTCTAGTTTTCTTGTTCCTGTCGGTTGGATATTTGACTGAATCACGACAGCAAAAAGTAAACGACAATAAAGAGTTAAAGTTCATCATTTTTGGCAGGTGCGCTGATATCGGTAAAGCTTTTTACACGCGTCATAAATCACGGCTTGATCAACATTTTTTTACAAATATTTACGAATATCAAACTACTCTCTTCCACGCGCATGCTGTTGCATATGAAGCGAGTAGTGAATCTTCATCCTGATCGAATCTGGGGAGCTTTGCTAACGGGCTACACCTACCTAGGTGCGTCGGATATGGCATTTTCCCAAATGTTTTTATTTGATAGTATCACCTTTTAGCTAAATCCCCGCAAAATTTCATTGACATATTCCTAAAATTGATATGAGCTACAGCTTCTAACAGTCTCGTTTTTCTCGAAACACTGTTTTCGAAGTCGGTGGACATGCTATCTCGAGAACCACTTGACGGATTGTTTCCAAATTCACAGGCGATACGACGAGAAACATTTAAAGGTCGTTGACGATCTCACTTTTTCAAAATCGATCTTCATTTTTTAATAGTTACGAAAAAATAACGATTTTTTTTCATAGATCTTGTATGTTCGAGTTCCAATTCGTCGCGCCGTTGTTAAAGAAAAGATTATAAAAATTAACGATCGTCAACGACTCGTATTTATTGTTAACTTGAATAACCCGTTTCGTTTTTAAATTTCAGATGGATCGTTTAAGTTGGAGTGTCCACCGTCAAACGTCGCGAAAACACATTTTATCATCTACCGGCGGCCATGTTTTTGTTGTATTTCTGTATTTTTTGGTGATTTTTTCAAAAGGCTCTCAATATATCTAGTAATCGTGGTGTCGCTGAAAAACCACGTAATCGGAAAAAATTAGAAGGCCAGTTTTTTTACGGGTAACTCTGCAGGTGTCTCAGGTGCTAAATCCAAAGTTGCCTAAAAATCGGGGTGCAGGGTTTTTTTAGGGGATGAAGGCGGATGGGGGTACAACCCCTACGAGTTCGGCACCGTGAGACAAAATGTTCAGAAATATACGGGCTTTAGTTTTGTCCACAGCGCCGAAGTCGTGGAAGTACATTTTGGGGGTGAAAAAGTGGGGTGAAATTTTGAAAATCAGTTTTAATTCAATAACTCTTTAGGAAAAATTCGTACACTTTTTGTTCAAATGGGAAAGTTGTAAGCCTTGAAAAGACGCATCGATCGAGTATTTGATAATCACTCTCCGATAATATCTTCACCCACAAAAAAGTGTTAAAACACAACAACAAAATTTGTTTATTGAATAACTCAAAAACAATATATTTTTCGGGCATGGTTTAAACGTACGAAATGTAAAGAAAAATGTTCTCTATATTTTCGTTTTTATGGACCACCCTTGAATTTTGATTTTTCAACCCTTCTCGGTAATTGAAAATTCAAAATAAAATTCTAGGAAAACTATTGACCGCACGAATTCGCGGTCGTGAAACAATTTGTAGTATAAACCCTTAGCTACATTTTTGTCCACAGCGCCAAATTCGTATCTCTTTATTTTCGGTCAATAGTTATTCCAGAATTTCATTTTGAATTTTCAACCCTCGGGAGAGGTTGGAAAAAGCAAAATTCAAGGGTAGTCCATAAAAGCAAAAATGTAGAGTAAATTATTTTCTACGCTTCGTACATTTAAACCATCCCCGAAAAATTGATTGTTTTTGAGTTATCAAATAAGCAATTTTTTTTTATACTTCAACAATTTTTTTGAATGTGAAGATATTATCGGAGAGGTACGATCGAATATTCGATCGACGCGTCTTTTCAAGGGCTGCAATGTTCCCATTTGAACAAAAATTGTATGAATTTTTCCTAAAGAGTTATCGAATTAAAACTGATTTTTCTAAATTTCACCCCACTTTTTCAACCCCAAAATGAATTTCCACGCGCTATGGACAAGAATAAAGCCCGGATTTTTCTCAACATTTTGTCTCCCGGCGCCGACCTCGTGGGGGTTGTAGTTTGGCATTAATCCACCCTCCTTCAACCCCTAAAAAAACCCTCCACCCCGATTTTTCGGCAAACATGGATTTAGCACCTGCGGCACCTGCAAAATCACCTGTCAAAACACTAGCCTTCTAATTTTTTCCGATTCCAATATACAGCACGACTGTACTAATGTACGTTTCTGTTAAAAAAATGCGTTTCTGTTTCACCAAGCGTTTCCCAGAAAAAAAAATCGAAACTTGGCCATTTTTTCCGGGCCTCTAGGTAGATATAGCTCCTCAACCATCAATGGGCAAAAATAAAGATTCACCTCCAAACTGCTGTGTGAATAACTCGGGCGTCGATGCCGCTGTAAGCTTCGAAGACGAGCATATCCTTCGGCGTCCTGTTGACTGAGTCTCTGCACGCTCAACACAGGGCTCGGAGTTTCTCCTCTTTCGCTGCAAAGCAAATTTCAATCAACGATCTTCGATGAAGGGAAGAAAAAGAACGTCGCGCTTGACGTACATTTGATGATGAAAAAGGGAAAGCAAAAAAGAAAAACGAATAACCGAGAATTTGACTCACGGAAGTGGATATCGTCTTGCTTCGATGTCCGTAGCTGCGCTTTCCGACCGATTTCTCGTTCTACGTGCGAGCGGCGCGGGTATTTCTGGCTTTCCATCGCTGAGGCTGCGATGATGCTTCTGTACGGGAACAGGACTCGGCACGCGATAAGGATCCGTCGGTTGTACGACGGGCCATTGATCACCGCGTTTGTATCGGACGCACGGCCAATCGAAGTTCGTCAGTGCGTCCGCACCAGCGCGTGTCGTAGCGATGAGGCTGAGCGCGTAGAGAGCGGTCGCTCTTACCGTGTAATGCGGACACGTTTCCGCCACGCACGTTATTATCTCAATAATACCTAAATTGTTCAATTGTTCGACACCGGAGGACGATGTACCGGCGTGTCCGAGAGCCCAGAGTGCCGCCTTGACCTTCAATATTCTCTCCTGAGGCCCGACGTTACGTTTGTCCCGGGAAAACTTTTCCGGCGTTGTACGTTCCGAATCATCGTTGCTCGACGTTCGCGGTACTTCCACGAAAGAATTGGTGTTCCTTGGAGCGCGAGCCTCAACCGTTTCCATTATTTCGGCATCGATGATAGTCTCCAGGCGACTGTGCTCGGTCGTGGAGTTGTCCTCGGGGGCCGATTCTTCGGACACGATGTGGGAATCGTCGAAGGCGGAACGCGTGCTTCTCGTACCTCGGGAATTAGTCTCGGCCGTGCCATCGTTCCCGGCGAATTCCATTTTGAATTGATGCATCGTACGTGCGAAACGCTGCAAAACGTTGCGTCGCAGTATAAGCTGTACACCCAATTCGTGCTGTACAAGTTGTCCTATCAGATGAGGCGGAACGAAAATATCCTTCGGTTGTACGAGCATGTTCGTGGACCTTCTCAGATAGCTGCCGTTCTCGTCTCTCTGGCGTCTCGTCATCGAATCGTGAATTTTTCCCTCTACGAGGCCTACGTAACGCTCCGCGAAACCATCGGATTTCGTCCATCTTTCGAGTTCCTCGGTCGGCGAGGCCAGACTCGTGAAGGCCGAGCGCAACGCGTACATACGTATTTTGAGCAAATAACCGGGATCGCCCAAGTGTCGCAGCCAGTTGTTCCAGTCTCTCGTGCGTCCGGCATGTTGAAAAAGCGCCTCGAGATACTCGGGCTCGTTGCAAGCGTCGTGGAGTATATCGAGCGCGGCGAGTGCAACAATTTTACTACCATCCGTGAGTCGGGAGCACAAGAGCGCTATCGCCCATTGATGGGCGTCGATCATTTTAGCTCCGAGGATGAGGCGCAAAAACTGCGTTGCGTATAGTCTCGTGTTCTCAATTGTGGCATCGTTGATAATTGTACTCATGACCTTACGGTTTGGTCCTTCCCTCGAGTAATCGAGACTAGAGACGATTAGCTTTAAATAACAATCGTGATTGGTGGCAATGGCCAAGTCTTGAAGTTTCTCGAGGAGATTGAAGCCTTTTAGGATAACGGTGCCCTTGGCCGAATGGCTCAATTGACCGAGGAACAAGAAGTATTTTTGGCAACAGGTCGTTGTCATGTGACGGGGCGAGAATAGACAGTCGTGAGCGGATGGCAAAGTTCTAATGGCAGCTATCTGGTCGGCGATGTCGCCTATCAGTTCGTTCAGGAGCTTGGCACCCTCGGGCTCGTTCATCTCTAGAAGGCAATTAACCAGATCGCAACCCGCCAGAGTAGCCTCGCGCGCCAGCGTCGCGTTCGTCACCAATTCAACCCGGCTGTATCGGTTGGACGATGGCTTGAAGTAGCGCACCAGACGCTTTATGAAAAGACGATGATCCGAATCGTGCAATATCCGGAGGGAGTCCTCCCGCGAACGCAAGATCGAACGTATAACCGACCAGTTCCAAGCTAAAGCATCCTTCGAGCTCAGAACTTGAGCGTCTTTGAGGAGCGGCGTCGTGGGCGACTCTCGCCTCAGCCAAGTTCTAGCTGATATTCTCTGACGTCGATTCGGCAGAGTCGGTCGTAGCCAAGCGCCAGCTCGGAGTATGCGATCGAGAAAGAGGCTGGCCGGTGCTATCCTTCGTCTCATAATGGCGTGTATGCGCCCGAGTATTGTGACCGCTGTGAGCGCCTGATGACGTCCCGTGCTCGCGTGTTCCAACAAATTTGGCAGAGGGGGAGTGAGGTCGCAAACGTCCGGTGGCAGGAGGGAATGCGCGAGATGCAAAAGTATACCGAGCAGTACGGCGGCCCGTACGGAGATAAAAGTATCGGAAGCCAGTATGGTCTCGGTAAGGGCGTCGTGAAGTCCGCACTGTAGCAAAACGTACACCAAAAGAGCCAAATGAACCTCCATGATGTTTGGACATTGCGAAGTGAGAACGGGCAAGACCGTTTTTCCCTCGGCTGCGACGAAACCTTCCGACAGCTTCCACGTTTCCCGTGGTCGACTCGGATCCACCGCGGCCAGAGCCACGTCCGGCTCGTCCGTCCACATCGGCAGCGGAAGCCCCAGCAATTCGTAGAGAAACTCCAGTATCGCACCACGTACCTCCAATTGATCGACGTACAGTATTCCGACGACTGCCTTCAGGCCCGAATTATTGCTCGGATGGCAAAAGTGTATGACACCCGCGTAAGAGCGCAATACGCTCAAGAGAGCTTGCTTGCTAGCAGCGAATCTCATCTCGCGACCCTCCCGCGTGCGCTCTTGTCCGAGAGCGTGCAATTCGCAGTAAGGCGACGCGAGACACAGAAGGGACACGCTACCCCGCGTCTCCGGATTATCAAGAAGATGCAGCAACACACCGACAACCGACTCGATTATCGCCGGACTCTGGACGGTCATCGCTGATCTTGCCAGAGCACCAACACCCCCGCAACTTATCAACAATCTCGAATTCAACACGCCGAGCTCGCAGAGGGTTGCCAAGAATACGCGAAACGTGCGTTCACGCTCCTCGATACCACCGATCGTCAGACTTATCAAAGATCTCGCGAGTACCGGACTGAAGTGAGCCGGGGCTATCACCAGTATTCTTCGCACTAGCCTCAGCGCTTGCATTCTCTCCATTTCGTTTCGGAGATTTATGTCCATACTGCGAGCGACGAAATACGGATAGTGAAGCTTGTTGATGATGACGACGTCGAGATCGCTCTTCAACATGTAACGAACAGCTCGCAACGCCGCCGCACGGACCTGCGTCGCCTCGTTTACCAGAGCCACTCGCAAGCTGCAAGCAAAATACATATCAAAGACAAAATCTAACACGGGAAAAAGTGCCCTCGCTCGAAGCTCTTTATTGCCCGGGACGGCATTCGAGTTTCAACGGAGGAAGCTTGGTGTTTGTGAAACAGGGAGAGAAAAAACAAGTTCCTTCGTATCGACATGATCGAAATAGGGCTACACAAGAGATGTCGCGTTTAGGAACCGTTTATGTATGAGTGTTTGAACCAGTGGAATTTTGCCTTCTGTTGGATATGATTATATTTTTTTTTAACTCTGAGGTATTGCCTCTGTAAAAAAAAAGCGAGGTGTAATGATTATTCATTATAACTGGTTTTACTAAGAAACTATGGGATTTTTGAGAGGTTTAAAAAGATGCGTGTATCCTTTAAGTTCGGCGTTTCTTAAGGGCTTAGGCCACTCTGGAGACCGAAAAAATAGGCTTTTTAGGGATTTTTTTCAGGAAAACTACAAAATAGATCGAGATTACAAAAAAGGGTGTTTATCATACATATCAATGACTGTATACAATCATTTTTTTGAAGCGATTATTTTCAAAATGGCGGCTGTACAGCGTTTCTCTTAAAACTGCATTTTTTAAGTTGGCCGGAAACATAACTCAGACAATTTTCGACCGATTCACTTGAAAGTTGAATATATCTTGAAAAATACATTGTCTATGGAAGTACGTAGGATTTCTTTTATATTTCATAGTTCATTTGTTATTAACAATTATGTGACGATTTTTTAGGCAAATTTTTCACTTTCCAAAAATTTGCCTAAAAAATCGTTAATAACAGATGAACTATACAATATAAAAAAAAATCCTACGTACTTCCATAGACAATGTATTTTTCAAGATATATTCAACATTTCAAGTGAATCGGTTGAAAATTGTCTGAGTTATGTTTCAGGCCAACTTAAAAAATGCAGTTTTGAGATAAACGCTGCACAGCCGCCATTTTGAAATTTATCGCTTTAAAAAAATTATTGTATACAGACACAGATATGTATAATAAACACCCTTTTTGTAATCTCGATTTATTTTGTAGTTTTTCTGAAAGAAAAATCCCCAAAAAGCCTTTTTTCGGCCTCTAGACTGGCTGAAACGTCGAACTTAAAGCATACACGCATATTTTTAAACCTCTTAAAAATCCCATAGTTTCTTCCTCAAATCTCAAATCCCCAAAAAGCATATTTTTTCGGTCTCTAGAGTGGCCTAAGGACTTAAAGGGCTACACCAGTGTGACACTTTAAAAAAGTCGATTTTTTCTCTTTTCGACAGTTTCTACTTTCAAGAATATCATTATCATTTATATCATTTATATCAATATCATTTTATCTTGCAAAATCGATAGTTAAATCTTTAAACGCGTTTTTCTCGAAATGAGATTTTTCAAATTTGCTGACATTGTAACTCAAAGGGCAATTATCCGATTGCCTTGAAATTTGAACTGAGTACTCTTGAATATATTTACTCTACAATGACGTAAGATATTTTTGATTAGATGAAAATTGACAATTTGGCATTGAAAAAAACGATCATTTTATAGGCAAGAAAACAATTTTTTTTTCATAACTACGCCATTTTGTTGGATTTTGATATTTTTCGAAAATCCTACGTCATTGTACAGGAAATACCTTCCAGTTTAACGGCATTTTTTCCTTTTTCGGTTTCAGCTACTCAATCGGCCGGAATCATGTCAGCGGTGGAGGAACTTTTTTTTGGCGCCTCCGAAGGCAGCACATAAGTCGCTTGGATTTCAACATTTTTCTATGAAAAAACTATGTAATATAGGTCAAATATAGCCAAATATATTCTTAATTTTCTGAAACATTTAATTGAGTACTTTTCTTCCAAAAAATTCCCGAAAATCACCCAAATTTTCAGCGTTCACACTGGTATAGCCCCTTAATAGAAAGTTAAATGTTTACTTATAAACGTGTCGTCACAAATTTTGTCCCGTACTTGGAATACTTTCGGGAACAAACCTAGATGGCAGACTTTTGATATCTTTAAGGGTGGTGATAATAAAACCTCGTTCTCTCAAGATTTTGTCTTTGCTCCGTCTATGAATTATCTTACGTGAGTGATAATCGCGATAAACACAATATAAATGCGTAAAAAATATGTGGTATAGGCGATTGTGCTTATTTTTCGTCAGTTTGCTCACGATAGAAAAGTCTTACCAGCAAAATACTTCCTCCGTACAATATCCATAGTCAGGGGCATCGTTGTCGCTTATGAGCCTTATAATAGCGTTCAGATAGGCTACTTTCTTAACGGTGGAAATTCCTTGACGCTGACAAACGTTGGACAATACTTCTTTGATATTTTCCTTCAGTTCTAGAAAAAATTGAAAGCATCTCAAGTTTAGGTTCATCAATGAACAACGCTTTGATCCCAGGTGACTGCTCCAGGATTACAAACATTTTACAACATAAACAAAAGCAATTATTCTTTTGGGTACACCATTTTTTCCATTCTAAATGTTGCATACTCAATTTCAGTATTAAAAATTCTATAAATCGTTCAAACAAGCCGGTCGCTGTACACAATTGCTTTCGCATAATGTTTATAACAATGTTCCTGTATAAGACTAACGGAGATGTCGGTTTTTGAAGAGTTTTTGATTCGATAAGGTCGAGAGAAGTTAAAAATGTTAAAGACGAATGAATACATTTTATTATGCTGTAATACTATGTATGTTTCAAACACCGGGCGATTTTGAAATACCCAGTTAATGCTCGACTCTGAGTGGCTAGCTTGTCCGAGGCAGTTAAGGGATCATCGCAGCGTGAAATTAGAAACAATCGATTTTTTTTGCATTACTCGATGGTATAGACCATAGGTGGCCAACCTTTTTTCGAACCTAATTTCCTTTTTTTTTTGCTATTTAAAGCAAACAAGCAATTTTGCGTTTGGTGTTCTTTCGGTGATGTGTACAATCAAAGTTAACATTTATGTTAATTTTTTTTTAACCCTTCATTTTTTTTAACGAAAAACTGTCTAAAAAATAGGCTAAATTCGAAAGTTTTTTTCAAACAGCCGCCATTTTGTCAATTTTGATTTTAAAAAACCTCCATAGCAAGATAGCGGCTTTTATACTGGTTATTAATCTTTTTACAAATTTCGTTATATTGTGGCCGTAAATAATGTATACGCCCACAATCGTGTACACCGTGAGGACACCTTTTTTCGAAGACATTTCCAACCGTTAAACCATTATCCGGTAAACCATTATATTATCCGGAAACAAACTGTTCAAGCTCAAAATTCACATCATTTTTCTAATATTATTAATGAACCATAGAAAAATCGCTTAATTCTTTGACACAACATTTCTAACACCATGTTTGCTCAGTTCTTAACGCCTTAGGCCACATTAACAGGTATAAAATCATGCGCGAATTTAACCATTTTCTTTTGTATCAAAAGTGATTCACTCATGAAATTAATTACACATCTATTTAGTATGAACATCAAGCTGTGAGAAAATATATATTTTTTTTTCGTTGTACAAAATGGCCGACTACTCGAAACTTCTCGAAACAGCGTTTTTTCAATTGGCGTGACAAATAACTTCAACAATTTTCTCTCGATTTACTTCAAATTTAAAAGTTATGTTCCTAATTGCATTTCGCAGAGAAGTACGTACGGAATTTCTGATTAATCGAAAACTTTTTATTTTATGAACAGTTTATGAGCAGTTATAACGAAATTTTTCACTGAAAATTCATTTCTTAAGTTCGAATATCTACAACTTTTGAATAACACAATATTTTTTAAATTCCGTACGTACTTCTCTGGGTATTCTAATGTAGATTGACGAGAATTTTTGTTTTTGGGTCTAGGTAAAAAATTGTGGATGCTAAATTTCACGCTGCGGAACACCTAAAAAAAAGATAAAAGAAAATTTTAGTCGGCCATTTTGTACATCGCAAAATATATATATATTTTCTAACAGCTTGATATTCATACTAAATAGCTGTGTAATTCATTTTATGAGAATCACTTTTTCATACGAAAAAAAATGGTTAAATTCGCACATGATTTTATACCCGTTACTGTGGCCTAAGGCCTTAAATTCAGTTTCCCCAGTCCGTAAATCCAAATCGCAGTATTAGTTTGGCCCCGACAGCTCTATAACTATTGTTTACAAAGTGATATGTGTATTACCAAATGGATTGGGCTCAAACTAAATTAATCTCTCGGGATATAAATTTCAATCGTCCACATGAATTTCAATTTGAGTCTCGAAACTTGTAATCTTTAAGGTGCACACAAGGATTCTGCCCTACCTCTCTGGATCATGTTACTGAGTTGAATGCTAAACGTACACTAAGTTAGTGATGCCGATCAGCACAGAAACATATTTGAAGAATACACTCATCCAATGCCGGGCCATTTCATAGCTGCAGTTGCATTCGAGAGTTTTCTCTGTCAGCCGCAGTTCTCGGTGGAAAACATAATAAACGATCGTTGGTGAAATGTAACGTAAAGGGATGATGTACGTAGAACAGTCAGTCGTGTACGTCTCTACCGATTTATGCATGTCTCTGGACGAAGGTGAAGGTCAAATGTTTTCCACATGTCAAAGATGATCAAGCAGCGAGATAAATCCGTGGAAAACCTTTACTGTAGGCTACGATAATAATTGTAACAGGGATATTTGGCGTTGATAAGATATAGGTTATGTTACGAACCTTTTGACAGGTCGAGCTGTATACAGCTACTCTCTTGGTCATGCCGGCCTAAAACAATACACCAAGTTAATCTCGACAATAACTACGGAAGAATTTATACCGCTCTATGGTATTGTCGACCCTACCTCGATGAGGTCTGTTCGTGTGGAGCCTTCTGCCCCAAATCATCCAATTGGATATTGCCATAATCGCACCGGTCGCTATCCTCGTTCACAATCGATGCGTCTAATCCGTCTTACGGACGTCATTCTTGCTGAATCTTTCATCCTCACTCGACGAAGCACTATAAATGTTTTGGTGGATTTGTGCTTCCGATGAAATGAAAAAGTGAGCCCTATCGGATCCTAAACCTTCGTAAATAAGTGTCACACGTTGAACTCGAAGGCGCTCTCAGTACGCGCGGCATCCGCTTGGTTCACGTACATGAATGACGAACTTTACGCAGTGTGTACACATTTTCTACGCTGTTACGATCTGGTAAGTACAGGGCCCTGACACTTGGATTGTATTCTTATAGGCTACGTGACTCGCTTAGTATCGCCGCGCAGTTCGTCACATTGAGCTGCGTGGTGTTGCGCGCTTCGTCCTGTAGCGGACTCGCCCAAGGTTCGCACTCCAGCCGCGTGCGCGCCACGATCGGGCAAGCCACTACGGCGACTACGGCTAACACTACGGAAAACGTGGAAAAGAACTGGAAAACCTGCGAGCCTCATGGGCCGCGGTCCGAATTGCGCTGTACGCGCTTACAACGCAATATCGACTGCAATAAGACTAATCAGATCAACCGTAAGCACGCTATGAACGATGTAAGCCTAATTTTGACCGCGGCCTTGAACAGAAGTTCAACCTCGGCATTTACACTTGGCCGGAAAATGCCGAATGTTAAAAGGCTCCGTTTACCTAAAGGCCCAACAAAATTCTCAGATTCGAATTTTTTTTTTGGGCATCGGTTGGTGAAAAAGACGCATTTTTTTCACCAAGGTACATATATTGAGGGTCTTTAAAAAAACACGAACAAATACAGAAAAAAAAGAAAAAACGTGGACACTCTCCCGCTTAAACGGTTCATCCAAAATCGGAAACCCAAACAGGGTTATTCAAGATAACAATATGAGACGTTGACGATAGTCGATTTTTAAAATTATTTTTATCAACAACGTGGTGACGATGTGTAAAGGGAACATACAAAATATATGACAAAAAAGTCGTCATTTTTACGTAACTATTTAAAAAAATGAAGATCGATTTACAAAAAGTGAGATCGTCAACGACCTTTAAATGTTTCTCATCGTATTCTTTTAGGATTTTTCCCTTAAAATTTTTCTAGGATTTTTCCCTTAAAATTTTCATGTGGACGTTTTGAAAACAACGAACCGATCGTTCAAAGTAATATATTCTCACGACCGGTCTATTGTGAGGTTAGAACCTCGTCCGACCACATGCACCTCGTCGACCGATATATTACTGAAGGGTGTCTCAAAATGACCTGACATTGAAATTTATTAATGAAACGTATTATTTATTCGAAAAGTACGAATATTTTTTTATTTTAATTTAAGAAACAGACATGGAGGTTATGTGTGGAATACAATATCCGATTAATGGCATAAACGGCATGGACTTGGAAGATTATTCTTTCATCAAGATGGCGCAACCTGCCGCACTGCGGGCGAAACAATGCAGTTATTGCAGACGAAGTTTCATAGTCGTGTTATCCGGCGCCGCTGCGATGTTAATTGGCCAACAAGATCGTGCGATTTGACGCCATTGGACTTCTTCCTTTGCGGTTTTCTGAAAGGGAAAGTGTATGGCAATGATCCACAGACCATTCTGGAGCTCGAGGAAGCAATTTGACGCATCATTAATGAAACCAGTCCACAATTATGCCGGAATGTTATTCACAATTTTGTCAAAGGATTGAACGTTTTCCAACAGGGACGAGGCGGCCATTTGTTGGGTATTGTGTTCCACACATAATCTCCATGTTTGTATCTTATATTAAAGTGAAAAAATATTCGTACTTTTCAAATTAATAATGTTTTTTCAATAAATAAAAATGTCAGGTCATTTTGAGACACCCTATATGTTGATGTGGATCTAGTCGATCGACGCGCCATCATTGTTATTCGCATTTTCGGGTACACTTTATTCCAGAGATTAGTAGGGAGATGTACAACGCTCCCCTTTCCGGCGTGCCACAGAAAGGGCGCTAAATCGCGGCGGCCAGTTCGGGAATATGATTTTGTGTGCATCGCCTCTGTCGAGGTTGCAGATTCCCTTGTAGCCGCGCGAGTCGTGAGCACCGCTCAAGTCGATATCGCAGTCAGCGTGCACACGAATGGGTAGCTCGGTGGGGGAAAAGTCTCTGCCCCTCGCTCACTCGACAGGCGAACGGAGCGAGGCAGGCAGCCAGATCGCGCGTAAAAGTTACCCCCTCTCTAGTCACTTACGCGCCCATCACACAATCATAGTAGCGCGTGTCCGTGAGCGAGCGACGCTCGGACACTTCGGAAAGAGCCGAGCACGGTCGAAGTGTCCCGACCGCGCCTTCGGCAGCTACACCAATACATGGACGCTGAGCACGTTCATGTGCGGCCAAGCCGAAACGAAGGCTTCGAGGGAAAAAGCAATCTGAGCACGACTCGCGCGTGACGTCATCCGACGGCACGCGCGAGGCTTTTAGATGATTTCAATGCTTATTTAGCTCTTGATTCTCTGCGTTATTAATGTATACAAAAAATGTATCGCGCACTCTGATCGCTTATTTTTTTAGTTTATACGTTAATTTAAATATAATAATAAATCTAAATCACAACTTATTTATCTTATATAAAATTGTTTACGCTTTACTCACACCCGTCCTCATGGCAAATAAAGTATAATTCATAAAAGTAAGCGGAAATATATTTATACTCGTATTATTATATTAATTCTCATACTTTCATCAAGCGATAAAGCATTATCCCCAAAAACAAACCAATCATCCGCATATTTTGTACAACGGTGAGATGGTCCCGTTGGTAGCGTTCCTAGCTTCGGTCCGAAGGGCCCCAGTGCAATTTTTTCTCCAAATTTTTCCTAATTTCTCATATTTTAGTCATATTTGAGATTTTCGCAGAAAAAAATGATTTAAAACAGATTCAAGTACTGGTCTATTTTCCAAAAACACATTTTTTTTACTGAAAATTCATAATTTCTCATTTTTTTCCCAGAAATTTCTCTTTTTCCTATGACCTGAGTGAACGGCTGCGGGAGATATTCGGAGAAAAGTTATAGATGAAAAAAATGAGATTTTCGTAAAAAAAACTTATTACATTTTTTTATGACTCATAATTCTGAGAAATAATGAACTTCCGAAATTTTTGCAAACATTCTTTTCCTTAAGTGGTAAACCACTGTAACGGCCTGCCACGAAGCGTTTTAGACAAATAGTACTTGGGGTAATTATTAAGCATATATTGAAGTATAGCGAAAAAATTTTATGGGAAAATATTACAAAATGGCGACACTGCACAAAATTCTTCCGAGGCATGTTGAACTTATGGTGCTCTGCGGCACGTAGTATAACTTGTGCCAATTTTAACCTGGACAAAATAATTTTTTAAATAAAATCTAGATGAGTGTAGCTAGTGAACCACGTAGGGGATTTTAGAAATATTGATTTTTGAATAATTGCCGAGTATTTGAATAAAAATGTTCATTTAGACTTAATAAAGCAAAATTCTTTTTTTTAGATTAAAATTGGCACATTTATTATATATTGGCATGTCGAACCTCTGCGTGCCGCAGAGGTTCGACATGCTTCGGAAGAATTGCTGCAGTGTCGCCATTTTGTAATATTTTCGGATAAAAATTTCTAGCGATATACTTACATATATGATTAATAAATACCGCAAGTATTATTCATTTATCACATTTTCTTCCGCCAAAACAAAAAATTTCAAAAAATCCGCTTCTTGTAAGGTCGTTACAGTGGTGTTACCCCTTAAAGTCTTCATATAATTTCCGAGATTTTCCCGTGATCGTAACTAAAATGATTAAATATTTTGAGAAATTCGCAGAAACTCGGATGTTTGCGTAAAAATAATTGTCCGCAAAACTCCGAATTCTTCATATTTGTTCCAATTCATGGAAAAATTCGGAAAAAATCTGAAAATTTTTTCGGAAAAAATCGGAGTTTTTCGGAAAATATTTGCACTAAGGGCGCGGGATCGTTCCCCGCGCTCGGTGCTTTTTTAAAAATTATTATTACTATTAATTCTTATTTGATTAGTTATTTTTATTAGTTATTATTATTATTTTAATTAGTTATCTTTTAGTGTCGAAAAATTTATCGCGCACTCTGACCGCTTATTTTATTAGTTTGTATGTTAATTTAAATACAATAATAAATCTTAATTACAACTTATTTATCTTCTAAAAAATTGTTTGCGCTTTACTCACACCCGTCCCTATGCCAAATAAATTGTAATTCATAAAAGTTAGGAGAAATGTATTTATATTCGTATTATTATATTCATTCTCATATACTTTCATCAAGCGATAAAGCATTATCATAATGCTTTATCATAATGCATTATCATAATGCATTATCATAATGCTTTATCATAATGCTTTATCATACTGCATTATCATAATGCTTTATCGCTTGATGAAAGTAAATGAGAATGAATATAATAATATGAATATAAATATATTTCCGTTTACTTTTATGAATTATAATTTATTTGGCATAGGGACGGGTGTGAGTAAAGCGCAAACAATTTTTTAGAAGATAAATAAGTTGTAATTTAGATTTATTATTGTATTTATTAACGTACAAACTGATCAAATAAGCGGTCAAAGGGAGCGATAAATTTTTCGACACTAAAAGATAATTAATTAAAATAATAACGATTACTAATAAAAATAACCAATCAAATAAGAATTAATAATAATAATAATTTTAAAAAAAGCACTGAGCGCGGAGTACGGTCCCGCGCTCCTAGTGCAAATTTTTTTCCGAAAAACTCCGATTTTTTCCGGAAAATTTTTCCGATTTTTTCTATGAATTGGAACAAATAAGAAGAATTCAGAGTTTGGCGGACATTTATTTTTACGCAAACATCCGAGTTTCTCCGAATTGTTTTCGAATTTTTCCGAATATTTCATCATTTTAATCACGATCACGGGAGAATGTTGGAAATTATATGAAGACTTTGAGGGGTAATACCACTGTAAGGACCTTACAGGAAGCGCATTTTTTAATATTTTTTTGGCGGAAGAAAATGTGATAAGCAAATAATACTTGCGGTATTTATTGAGCATATATTTAAGTATATGGCTATACATTTTTATCCGAAAATATTACAAAATGGCGACACTGCAGCAATTCTTCCGAAGCATGTCGAACCTCTGCGGCACGCAGTATAACTGTGCCAATTTTAATCTAAAAAGAAGAATTTTATTTTATTAAGTCTACATGAGTGTAGCTACTGAACCCCGTAGGGGATTTTCGATAAGTTAATTTAAACAATGTTTATTAAAAAATAACTGTCTTTAAAAAAATTGAACATTTTTAGTCAAATACTCGGCAATTACTCAAAAATCATTATTTCTAAAATCCCCTACGTGGTTCACTAGCTACACTCATCTAGATTTAATTTGAAAAAAATTATTTTGTCCAGAATAAAATTGCCACAAGTTATACTGCGTGCCGTAGAGCACCTTAAGTTCAACATGCCTCGGAAGAATTTGCTGCAGTGTCGCCATTTTGTAATATTTTCCCAAAAAAATGTTTGCATTATACTTCAATATATGCTTAATAATTACCCCAAGTATTATTTGTCTAAATCGCTTCGTGGCAGGCCGTTACAGTGGTGTTACCCCTTAAGGAAAATAATGTTTTCAAAAATTTCGGAAATTCATTATTTCTCAGAATTATGAGGGATAAAAAAATGTAATAAGTTTTTTTACGAAAATCTTATTTTTTTTTCATCTACAACTTTTCTCCGAATATCTCCGCAGCCGTTCACTCAATAGGAAAAAGAAAAAGTTCCGGAAAAAAAATATTATCAAGTTTTTTTTACGAAAATCTCATTTTTTTTCATCTTTAAATTTTCTCTGTATATCTCCGCAGCCGTTCACTCAGGTAATAGGAAAAGGGAAATTTCCGCAAAAAAATAATAATAATAAAAAGTTTTTTAACGAAAATCTCATTTCTTTTCATCTTTAACTTTTCTTCGAATATCTCCGCAGCCGTTCACTCAGTTCAAAGGAAAAAGAGAAATTTCCGGGAAAAAAATGAGAAATCATGAATTTTAAGTAAAAAAAATGTGTTTTTGGGAAATAGACCAGTACTTGAATCTGTTTTAAATCGTTTTTTCTCGGAAAATCTCAGATATGACTAAAATATAAGAAATTATGAAAAATTTGGAGAAAAATTTGCACTACGGGCCCCTGCGGACCGAAGCCAGGAACGCTGCCAACGGGACCATCTCATCGCTTGTAGAATATGTGCACTTTCTGGTACTTACAATTCGCGACCGGATGGCTTGTTTTTGGGGATAATGCTTTATCGCTTGATGAAAGTATGAGAATTAATATAATAATACGAATATAAATATATTTCCGCTTACTTTTATGAATTATAATTTATTCGGCATAAGGACGGGTGTCAGAAAAGCGTAAACAATTTTGTATAAGATAAATAAGTTGTAATTTAGATTTATTATTGTATTGAAATTAACGTATAAACTAAAAAAAAAGCGATCAGAGTGCGCGATACATTTTTTTGTATACATTAATAACGCAGAGAATCAATTGCTAAATAAGCATTGAAATCATGTAAAAGCCTCGCGCGTGCCGTCGGTGACGTCACGCGCGAGTCGTACTCGGATTGCTTTTTCCCTCGAAGCCTTCGTTTCGGCTTGGCCGCACATGAACGTGCTCAGCGTCCATGTATTGGCGTAGCAGCCGAAGGCGCGGTCGTGACACTTCGACCGTGCTCGGCTCTTTCCGAAGGTGTGTCAGAGCGTCCCTCGCTTTTGGACACGCGCGACTATGATTGTGTGATGGGCGCGTAAGAGACTAGAGAGGGGGCAACTTTTACGCGCGATCTGGCTGCACTGGAGCGAGGTTTTCCGTCTGATCGAGCTCGACATATGTGTGGCCGGACTGCGGATTGGAATATGCATTAAATGAATTTCAAAGAGAAAAACATGTATCGAGAAAATTGTTTTCTCTCGGTTGGCCCTTTATGCCGAGAATGCGGGTTAAAAAAATCAACGACGAACCGCGTGGAAAAATAAAACGCCGAAACGACCGTAGAAGGTTCAAAAAGAAATCTTGAGCCTTTGCCGCGGTCGCTACGGCGTTTTTTTCAACAGTAAACATTATGAATAAGGGTGTATCATAAATGTTTTTCCATCCTCAATAAGCGTCGTAGCTGAGTTGGCAGCGTGACGGATTGACGATGCTTGCGGTCCGGGTTCGATCCCTGGTTAATCGACTTTTTTTAATCTATTTTCTTCATTTTACATTCAAAAAATGTCGAACTTACTCTCGCTTTAACTATTCTCGCCTGTCCAGGCATTATTTATGATATTTAATTCATATATGTTTAATTTAAAAAAAGACATTAAAAGAAAAATACAATTTTTTTTCTTCGGCTCACCATAATTTTTTTAATTGTCGAGAAAAAAACCGCTACGCTACATTGTAGCGACACTACCCACGAAAGAGCTGATTTTTTTTAGCAGATGTGACATGACCGGATAACAGCTGGGACAACGACCCCGCGTATCGTGCGGAGGGCCCCCGCGGCAGGGTGCATAACGGCGCCATTTTTTAATATTTTGAATGGAAATTCATTAACGTTATTCTTGAAGCCCTTTCTGACGTGTAAAAAAATAAAAATATTCTGGCCCATACTTTCGAGTTTATTATTATTATTTTTAAATATACCCCTTTTTCGATCGGCCAAGGTGGCTAGACGCCTTAAAGTCTTTAAGAGGGGATATACATTTACAACGATCAAAAAATCAATTTCTTTTCTTTAAGAGATAATACCACTCTAGGAATTTGGAAAAATCGTTTTCAATTGTCTTCAATAATACTTTGGGGTCATAAAAACAATATGCAAATGGTATGCAGCGAATTTTTTTTTAAGGTTGGATAAGTGTGCATGCGTAAGGCAGGTTTGCAGTCACAAGAGCCTCACGGTTGATATGTCAGCCTGCGGGCTCTGAGTGCAGAAGATGCGGGTTCGAACCCCGGTAGCCAATGTCTTTTTTAAAATTAAACATATATGAATTAAATATCATAAATAATGCCTGGACATGCGAGATTAAGTTCGCATGTCCAGGCATTACTCTCTTACTCTCTTACTTACTCTCTTACGAACTAGTTTTTTTTCTCCATTTTATATTCAAAAAAATTCGAACTGACTCTCGCTGTCGCGAAAGTTCGAAATTTTTTGAATATAAAATGGAGAAAAAAAAATAGATTAAAAAAGTCGATTAACCAGGGATCGAACCTGGACGGCAAGCATCGTCAATCCATCACGCTGCCAACTGAGCCACGACGCTCATTGAGGATAGAAAAACATTTATGATACACCCTTATTCATAATGTTTACTGTTGAAAAAAAAAACGCCGTAACGACCGCGGCAAAGGCTCAAGATTTCTTTTTGAACCTTCCACGGTCGTTTCGGCGTTTTATTTTTCAACGCGGTTCGTCGTTAATTTTTTTAACCCGCATTCTCGGCATAAACGGCCAACCGAGAGAAAACAATTTTCTCGATACATGTTTTTCTCTTTGAAATTCATTTAATGCATATTCCAATCCGCAGTACGGCCACACATATGTCGAGCTCGATCGGACGGAAAACCTCGCTCCGTTCGCCTGTCGAGTGAGCGAGAGGCAGAGACTTTTCCCCCACCGAGCTACCCATTCGTGTGCACGCTGACTGCGATATCGACTCGAGCGGTGCTCACGACTCGCGCGGCTACAAGGGAATCTGCAACCTCGACAGAGGCGATGCACACAAAATCATATTCCCGAACTCGCCGCCGCGATTTAGCGCCATTTCTGAGGCACGCCGAAAAGGGGAGCGTTGTACATCTCCCTACTAATCTCTGCTTTATTCACTGACCGTGCGCCTCAAGAAGTCTATCCGGTTAGTAAACAAATCAGTCATCGGTTTCTCTGCTGCATAGGATTTGCTGTGATGTTCAGACGCTAATTTTATGGCTTTAATACAATAGAAAACCATATTGAACATAGTTGTAGTAAACCGGAATAAGAGGAGGGTTGTTTGAACCTACCAAAGTTATATATTATTTACGATTTACGTACGTTTGTCACCTATCGCAATTAGTAGTTAACGCGAAGTAGATTACCACGTGACATGAGTGCGAGAGAGATAGTTGAAATTTTCGAACAGTGATTTCTCAGAGGTGAATAATATTTAGGGCAAAAGGAAATCATCAAGCTCTGCGTCAGGGAATTCTCCAGAGCCTGATGCTTTGTTTTTCCTAAAAAAATTAACCATCTATGAGAAAATAGGGTTGGAAAATTTGTGAGGTTATGTTGACCTTGTACATGCCCTTAAGGAGATCTGTCACGATCGGTAAGAATTCTATGGTCAAGTTTTCTCCCAGACGGATTAAATTTCTGGCAAACGAAGCGACAGACGTTCGTCTTTTAACAGAGCCGGAGATGTTTCTTTTGTTTTTTCCCAAAAATCACTCGTCTCTGGGAATACTGGGAATCTGCAAATCGGCTAACTCTCTGGCACTCATGGCCATTTATTCCGTGTGACTGCACCCTGGAATAAAACATTGTAGATGATTTCAAATGTTACGACCTTTGCCGCAGTTGGAAATGTTTTCTTTTGTTTCTAAATAGAACTGGCTATTACTCGATTATCATGGCGGCTACACACGTTATACCAAAACTCGAGCATCACGAGCAGCAGGACTTATGCCACACAAGAGCGACTTACAGACAGGGTCGGAAACTGACCGCTGTCAAGGTAGCGTGGACGGATTGTATCCTAAACTATACGCTCGGTTCATTTATTCTTTGTTTTTGCAGTCTATATATTACAAACATTTTATACAATTGCACAAAAATGTTAAGTGCACCAAATAGTACGCCGTACTTGTACGATCAAAACCTATATTTAAAACACAAGCTTTCATTTAATGTACTAAAAAGAAGGAAGTAATTTTTTTTACCCATTACTTATATGACACTATGAATAAAAGCTCGGGGTACTTTTGATATGTTTAATAAATTTGATCAACTCAGTTTCATTGAACGTATTTAATTTGGCACAATAGAAATCATAGAAATTATTATCACACGTTTATACTCAGTTTCACGGTTGTTATTTGAGAAAACTAAGATTGTTTTACAGTAAATAAAATACAGTTGATATGTTAACGGGAGGGTAGGGGTTTCGGCGTGAAAATAAAAAAAATTTTTCAATTTTTTTTCATCTATATGAATAGAGTAAATTTATTGAAACCTTTTGTACAATGTTAAGTGTCATTTCAAGAACATTCCGTGAAATTTGTACGCGAAAATATCCACAAACAAGCCGGTGACAAAGCTTTTCCAAGAACGCCTTTGGAAAAACACGATTTGTGGTGTTCACTGTATCTCAGCTAGAAATTATGTGAAATCAAGTACCATTAAAATTTAGTCAAAGTATCATTAAATCCTCCCGCCAACGGTCTTTGATAATTTTTTTTTTCATTTCTAAATTTGTGGTGGTCATGTAAAGTGAAAAGTGCTATTTTTTTACGAAAAATTCCGCCATTTTGGGGTGGGAAAAGCCCCTCAATGTAAAAAAATCTCAAACTAACCGTTGGGGGGAGGTCTTTTATGTGAGAAAGTGTGTACCAAGTTTGAAATAAATCGGTCATGTAGTTTTCAAATGGCAGTGACCACGGACTTTGAAAAAGTGGTTTCTAGAAAAACGCGTTTGAAGTTTAGAGAAGTCGGAGCTACGGTGTAAGAGGAGCGGAACTAAATAGTCAATAACCTTGAGAATTTTGCTCTGATTGACTTGAAACTTTGGGATTATATTCTTGAAATGTTTAACTATAAGAAAAGACAACAAAAAAATCGATTTTTCAAAAGTGCAAACCCCTACTCTCCCCTTAACGGATTTGTGTAAATTGAAGATTATATGTCTACATTTTGAGCGCCACAAGCTTTTATTTATAGTCACATATAGGTGGCTTGGTTAAAAAAATTATTTCCTACTTTTTAGTATATAAAATCAAAGCTTATTTTCTGAAAAATACGTGTTTTACATATAAATTATTTTCTACTTTTTAGTCTTAAATTGATTTTACTAGTTAGTTGTTACTAGTAGTTTACTAGTTTACGAGTTTGTACGTTCCGAACATGGAATGCTTGTAAAAAATAACAGAGATTCTAATTGGGATTGAACTTACCACTAATTGCTGCATATAAACTTTTCACATAAAAACGACGTTGGCTACGAATTTGTTTGTGCGTGTTAGTGCGATTTTATATGGATGATCAGATATCGCTAATTTTCCATGAAAAGTTAAAAAAGTTATGCATATATATTTTTTTAAGTGTGTTTCCATTGTCTACTTTTGGATGCAGGTTTGCAAAATTTCAAAGCCCTAAGTAGTCAGGAAGTTGGTGAAATATCGATTTTCCGTTTTGCATCTCACAGAAAGTCAAGTTGAATACGAGCTTGTAAAAAGCATCACGGATTTAGACGATTTTGTGTAACGATAGCGATAACGTCTACCTATAGCTCTGTAAGTTTCTTGACAAGACAGATCTCATGTACAGGTGTACACAGTCAACGACGAATCACCGCATTTAATAATATGCGGCGTGCCGAAATTACAATTGGCCATTGACATCAAGAAACTTGTAACACCCTACGGCTCAGTCAAAAAAATTGAGTCGATTCTAGATTACCCAACCGAGGAGTTTACCGAAGCTTTTCATATTCATTTCGAACGCATTCAGAGCGCAAGGTACGCCGCAACGATATACCCTAGTCTAGTGGATTTTTATAAATTCCCTTGCTTGATTCTTCGACAACACTTATTTACGCAGAGTGGCAAAACGATTTGTGGATGGGAAGAATTTCTTCGGAGGTCTTTTACATGTGTTTTACGCACCTGAGTTGGAAAATGTAGCCGAAACGAGACGAAAGCTGAACCAGAGACGCAGGGATATAGCACTGAGAATAATAAGGCACAAGGAAGATCCAACGAACCTGGACACTGATAAGTTTGAGCCGAGGTTAATATTCATTTTGACATTTATTTGTTATTCAACAAATGTTTGTGTAAGGTAACAATGTTTTTTAAGGAAAGCATCAGCTTTGTGTGTTGGTATTATACTGTATGTATGAGATTGAAGTTTGCACGGGAAGCAAAATTAATTCATTTGTTGGGGTACTTATTTGGAGAGTGATTAGTTGATTATGCAAAAGAAGATTTTTTCGCAATAGTAAGAAGTTTTATTTGCATCGCTTTATCAGCTTTTTACAAAGCTGTTACACCGTTTCACATCGGTCTTTTACAAACTAACTCATCTTTCCTCTTTTATTATTTTAAATTTTCGACTTACCTGGAGAAGTACGTACGGAATTGAAAAAAATATTGTTTTATTCGTAAGTTGTAGGCATTTGAACTTAAGAAATGAACTTGCAGTGAAAAATTTCGTTACAACTGCTCATAAAATGAAAAGTTTTCGACTAATCGGAAATTCCGTACGTACTTCTCTGCGAAATGCAACTAGGAACATAACTTTCAAATTTGAAGTAAATCGAGTGAAAATTATTGAAGTTATTTGTCAGGCCAATTGGAAAAAAGCTGTTTCGAGAAGTTTCGAGTAGTCGGCCATTTTGTACATCGAAAAAAAAAAATTTCTAACAGCTTGATATTCACACTAAATAGATGTGTAATTAATTTTACGAGTGAATCACTTTTTCATACGAAAAAATGGTTAAATTCGCACATGATTTTATACCCGTTACTGTGGCCTAAGGCCTTAATATCTTTTGCCGCTCAATACTTCCACGGTGCTATGGCGTTTTCTATTATGGCATTGTATAAACTATCATACGTCGATTTTTGAATCTGTTCTTTTTCTCTCTCTGTGGTCTTTCTTTTTAAGTTTTTCAATCTCTTGTCTATCACATTCTCTATTATTTTTATTTCTTCCTCTCTTTTATCATATTTGTTACTCCCGCAATTTCTAATTTCCTTGATATTTTCATAAAGTTTTTCCCCACTTCGAAGGCTTCCGGTTCGAGATTCGTCTTATTTCCTCTCTCAAACAAATATTCGGTCATCTATTACTTTCCATTCATGTCACTAATTTTATGTACCTCAGCGCTCTTCCCTAATTTTGTACTCGAGTATTCCTAACTCTGTTCTCCACACGCATCTAAGGGGCCAAGAAGATTTGTTGTAGAATGTAGAAAAGTGTTTTCGTTGAAAATCAAGTATGCAAACTCCGCCCGCATCTGTATCGTGATAAATGTATTTTTATTACGATACAGATTACGATACAGAACTCATGACAGTTATCTTTTTGAATGATTGACTCCGAAGGTAACCCCTGGGCGGATGTTTTGTACACTTTTAGCAGACTTTCGAAGAACTTTTTGAAAATTGCTTTTTGTGGTAACAGTTCTTTGTCGAAATTCATCAAAAATGGCGGCAACAGCCTCACGCAAACGGTTTTCAGTTAATTTGGGGAATCCAATTTTTAATAAAATAACCTCTTCCCATCGAAAGCTTCTGCTGCATCCGCCATCTTGATACTTACAATGCTAATTGTAACGAATTCAATTTCGAAAAGCGTGATCTAAGCGCACCCAGTTCAACCCGAGGGTGTCACAGCATCGCTTAGGGGCTGTGCACAAATTACGTAACGCTATTGGGGGGGTCGGTCAGGCATTACGGTCTACGTACTTGTGGGGGGGGGGGGGGGGGGGGGGGGTCAAGGTTTGCATTACGTCACGATTTTAAAACTGCCAAAAATAGCTGGACAGTTCACAACTTTTTAAACGCAATGTCAGTTATTGGGGAAAGTCACTGTGCAAGAACTTGCACAGTAGCTTTGCCATATCCCCCAAGCAAAATTTGAAGGAAATTTTTTTAAAAATAATTCTTGACAGTACATGTATTGAAAAATATGTTGGCAACATTTTTATTCACAAGTCTGAAAATTGACGGAGTTATAGTCACTTCAGTAAGAACAGGTAGCGCGACCGGTGAGTGCCCTCAGTCCCTACAGGTGTGGCATCATTTACAATAGATAAAGTAGAGGCTCTTATTATTTCGTGAACTATCATGAACATGAAGAACCGTCGTATCGCCCGCGACTAGATACTTCAATGTGAGTATCGATATTCTAGAAAAAACATAACTTTATATTAAGAAATACCCAACGAAAACTTTGAACGCGTTTTTCTCGAAACTAGTTTTTCCGAGCTTGTCCGAGGGAATACTTAAAATCTTATCAACCGATTTTCAATTTTTTTTTAAAACATTTTTGTAATCGCAGTGACTAAGGATGTACGTATCTGCGTTTTAAACATTTGATAATTACTATTTTTAAAGACTGCTTGAGTACAGAAAAAGGGCCTTGAAAATAGAAAAAATCTCCAAACTGTCGGCATTTTGTTAAAAAAAAACCAAAATAAAAAACGGCTACACATAACGATAGCTACATTTGTATAGATATCGATAAATTGTTGACTTTTAATTTACAGATAACCTTTCGTAAAGATATCGATGGGACAATAAGAATTTTTTTTTTCGTTGTCAAATAAAGGCATATATCTCGGTTAATTTTCAAGATTTTGTCATAAAAGTTGGTATGAAACTAGATGAATATATACTTCATAAAATGAGTATAAACCCGATCCTTTCATAATTGGTTATGTCTATGAAAAGAATCGCAATTATTGACAACGAAGCACCCGTTACGTAACGGAATAGGGGGCGGGGGTTCTGGCCAAGCGTTACGGTCCTGTTACGTGGGGGGAGGGGGGTCAAAAAGTGGGCAATTTTGCGTCACGCAATTTGTGTACGCCCCCTTATGAGCCTGAGCACTGCGAGTAAGCGCCCAAGTCGAACGCACCCATAATATTGCACCATTATGTAACAACGAACGGGGCTATTATTCACCCTGCCTTTCTGTATTTTAACGTGTAATTTGATTGCGTGATATGCCAACAAACTTGACGTCTACGTTCGCACTTTAATAAAAAGAATGGTATACTTTCGGGAATCGTCGAAACCTCCGCTTTTGTAATTAAGACAATACCCATAAGGATCACGTACATGAAGTAATTCAAATTTCAGAGAACAGTATCATCGCAAGAAAAAGTATCCGACTTTGCCGTTAACAGAACAACGGCTGATGAAACAATATCCGACGGAAACGATGACAACTATTTACGATGGTATGCCACGGAGCATCGACCCGCGACCAATCACGGCCGAGTCGTCACATCCGGATTGTCGAAGCCAATCAAGATTGCAGGCGACGAGCTCCGAGCTGATCTCAACAATTTCGCAAAATCAGCACATTCCAACGAAGGTTTCACGGTCTTCGGTCGTTTGTTCGGATAGTGCGGAAAAAACGAACTACCGCGGTCGTCCGACGAGCGAAGGCATCAAAGTCCGTGTAGTTCGACCGAAAATCATCAATACGAAGAAACTCGCGGCTCGCGCGGATCGAATTGAGAAAACAGTATTTCCCGTTGTCAAAAAGATAGAGAACCGCATCACGATTAAGATGTTGAATAAAAGCGACGAAAGAAAGAAACGAATAGTCATGAAAAATCCAAGGTAATTGAGGCAGTCTTTTATTTGGGTACACGATTAGTCGAAACACTAATTAAAAATTCATTATGCTTTCAGTACTTCGCTGCTGATCAGGCCGAGCGACGATCTCAGGCAATCGATAAAGATAATCAAGTCAAACATACGAGGAGCTATGAAAAACGCTTAAAACGATCGAACTGAGAAGAAAAATCTTCGTATCTGACAAGGCCACTTGTACATTTCTCACCATTTTAAATATAATACAAAGTTTATTGTCGTAGGATTGTAATATTTTCCACCGAGAAAGTCTAATAAATAATATGGAACGGTACAATCAGTCGAGAATTGGTTAACCGTAAAAAAAAAAACGAAAACGTCTTTTCGCGAAGCATCACTTAATAGTCAATAACTTCTAGTTTAACCGTAACGTGCAAGCTGTACAACATTCAAAACGGTGTTAAACGTATATGAGGTAAAAAAAGAGA
This sequence comes from Ophion ellenae, assembly GCA_963210295.1. NCBI lineage: Eukaryota > Metazoa > Arthropoda > Insecta > Hymenoptera > Ichneumonidae > Ophion > Ophion ellenae. The sequence continues at coordinate 45,638,737 of OY723387.1, forward strand.
AATAATTCAGATGATTATTGTTGTGTCTGGGTCCCACTGAATTCCATGGGGTCTCGTTTTAGAGACAAATCTTTCAGTGGGCGGAGTGTTTTCCTGCTGAACCACCGAAAGTCCCTTGTTACGCAGTAGTTGTTGCGGCGATTTCGCCGATATGCGCGGCCGTTGTTTGTTATTGTTCGAACGGTTGCCCAATGGTGTACGATTCTGTAAGAAAAATCAAGTAGGTCGTCCAGTTATCGATTTTCCATCGTTCATAAGCAGCGAGTGGACGAATGCGATAATCTTTTATTGAAAACATCGACTATATAGGAAAACTAATCGGAAACGAGGTGCAAATTCAAACGGGAACTTTCCGTTCCGTTTCATAATCGTCTTGCCCGCAAATGGAAAATATAACACGTTTCACACGCTATTAGGGGTGTGCGGGTACCCGATGTTCGGGTCGGGTCGGGTACCCGACGGGTTGCTATTTTGCATTAGCCGCCACTATCGGGTACCCGAATTTGGTAATCGGGTACTCTCAAATTTTTGGTACTCGTAAACGTCGAGTACTCTTAAACTTCGAATATTCGCAAACGACTTGGAGATCCGTATCTATTATTTATATTTTTTTTATTTATCTAGGTGTATCGACGAAATAATGGGAGGAAACGAAAACTCGATGAAGGCGATAAAACGAATAAATGATAATACTGTAAAAAATCTTTTTTCGTCTCACTTTTCTATCCTGTACGTGTATGTACGTACGTGCGAGTGTGTGTGTGTGTGTGTGTTAGGGTGTAGTGAAAAACGGTCACTTTTGGCGGATCGTATCGTAATAGCGCGGGAAAGTTGCGTTTTCGCATCACCAAAAAGTGTGCAAAAGGAAAAAATGTACAATAAATATCTTCTGTTCCGGCGAACGCCTTAAAGTTTTGAATTTTCAACGTGGGTTTCAAATGGAGAAAAAACCCAAAAAGACCAAGATCCAACGCCTTGCGTTTATTCGAAGCGAGAAGAATGTAGGTTCCATTTGACATTTTAAAATTGAAAATATCTTGATTAGTTTCAGAGATATAAGCGTTTGAAGAATAAGTTTTACCTGGAAAATATTTTGAAAATGACAAAAAATTAAATTAAGAAGAATGAATCGCCGAAATTACCAGTTAGCACTAGACAGAATTAATGAAAATTCGACGAAGAATTTTGCTATTGATCAGTTTTTCGACATTCAAATATCTCGATATTTCCTGAAATGCGAGTGTCTTAAAAAAAGTTTGCCGGAAAAAATTGTAAATATATACACAACAAAAATACTAAAATTATAAAATAAATTATTTCTGTTTCTTATGAACTCCAACCGATCGGCGAAGGGTAGAGAGCATAATAAAGCTGCAGTCTATTTCGTCCGTTTTGGTACGTTTCCGTGGCGCTATCTATACTATGAAACGAAATTTTGTTCCGGCAACACGACTTATCGAGTGCCCGATGTGAGACGAGTACTCGAAAAACTCGGGTACTCGATAAAGTTCGAGTATATCCGTCCGATCACGGGTACCCGAAAAAACTCGGGTATCCGATCGGATCATAGTCTAATTACCCGACCCGACCAATTCTGCTACCCGCATACCCCTACTAATTATTGAGAATAAATTGTGATTTTATAAAAATTTGTAGGGATCCTTCAAAGGTAATTGTCTTACCGAACTCGGATCGACTGGATTTTTGTCTTCGTTATTAAAGTTTTCTCGTTCGTCTATCAGAGGCTTGTTCCCACTCTTGACCTGTTGCTGGAGTTTCTTCTTTTTCATGTGAATCTTCGACGTGTCATCGTCAATTTTACCCGTGACGGCGTTAGTGATCTTCGGATTTTTCGTGATCGTCACGGTGTCAGATTCAACGATACTCTCTCTGGCGGTAACCTTCTCACGAACATTCTTAATTCCATCGTCGATGCTTGGCGATATGGAATCTCTCCAGACCTTGACTTTGTCATTGCTCGTGAGGATTTTTTGGTGGCCAATTGTTTTTCCTACAGCTGCGTTAACTATTTCGCTGATTTCGTTGTCTAATGTTTCGCCTAGTGAATCTTTGCTTTCGTTGGCCTCCTCGTCTTTATCGTCATCGATCCCAAGCACTTTGTTCTCCGTCCCTGTAGAAGTAATAGCCGAATACAACGACGAAGCTGTCGGATTGCGTATAACAGTTATCTGTTGGTCGTTTTCGCTACAATCGAATGTTTCCTCAGAGCTACCGGTGCTCAATGTCGAGTATCGGAAAGTTTTAGATACATTCGGACTAGTCCCCAAGTGTGTAGATTCATCGATTCGCGAGACAGGCTCGGCGATTGTCTGTATCTCGGGAATGCTATAATCCGTTGTAGTCTCGCAATACGACAATTTGGTGCTTCTGTTTTCATCATGCGACGGCGATAAAATGGCTTCCTCGGAGTTCGCTGTTCGGCTTGCGAATCTTGGCTTCAGAATAGGAGTTCTGTCAAAGTCGGTAGCTGGCGACCTAGGGTCCACAGCCGATGTGTCGGTTTGAACTTTTTCGGCGTTGTCCGTATCGGAAATCAGATTTGAAGTAACTACGGACAACGAGTATAGATCCGCTGGATTCACCTGCAATCGGGAAAAGTTTTGGCGTCACGTCGAACGAACAGAGTGGATATTTCTCCATAGCAATAGTCCGATGTTGCAAACTCTATTGCAATGTGCGATTGTTTACCGTGATCGGAGTTCGCTGTTGATCGATATTTGGCGATCGAGGGTCGAGTACGAACTTTTCCGGCGTGGCTGGCATGACAGAGTCGAAATCTGTTTCCAAGTATCGTTTGGTCTGTAGATACTTCGGTAACGCATTGGGGACGCGTCGGCCTGGCGCCGGCGGAGTTGCGGTAACCTGCGCAATTGGGCGATAAATTATGGTATTGAAGTTTCCATCGTTGGAAAGCAACGAAAATTCTCATTTCGAAGTTTATCTCTTCAGCTTGTTTTATCATCCGAATTCTCATTTGGCAAATTTAGGCTGTAGTTTTTTCATGATGATCCTCAAAAATAGTTGAGCCATTTCTGTAGCCTAAATTTGCCAAAAAAAAGTGCGTTCTACTAAACTTTCGTTGCATTCCAACGGTGCAAACTTCAATACCACGTGTTATGTCAATGAGAAATAGACATGAAGTTTTTATTATTGTAAATACCGAAGAGGAAAAAAAACAAACCTCGATGGGCGTTCTGACAATGCCGATGGTCGCTGATCTCGGATCGTTCGCGAGTTTTCTCTTAGCGATCGGAGGAGTACACAGTTTGATCTTTTGGAGGTCGCTTGGACATATTGTGTTGGTCTGAGACTTGGCCTTTGCCTCGTCCTCGTGATGAGAAAATAGTTTACTCGTGTAACTACCCATAATTTGAAGAAAAAAAAAATGTTCTACTGACTCAACGAGCGAAACACACGACGCGCCAATGGTGTCGTGAGATGTAACGGTTTTCTCTTCGGTTGAACAGTATGAAGTAAATTAACTGTCGTACGAGCAATAACTGCGGAAACAGAATAATTTGCGGTGGCACCACGTCAAAATCGAGTCGATTAACTATTTTTGTAAATTGTTGGTTTGCACAAGGGCTCATTACAGAAATACGGACAAATTCAAATTTCGACGCTGACCGTATTATGAATCGAGATCAGCGCATGAGAGTGAAGAAGCAAAGAACGCGCGCTACACGCAGTACCGCGGTTGTTTTTCACACAAGTCTGGACACTTCGACGCCAAAGTATACGGCGCTAGCAGTTCCAGGAGGGCCGACGGACGTACACAAAAGACAGATGTTCCTCGCTGTCACACAGCGGCCCGCTCACGGTCTTACATACAGGTCTTGCGACGAAGCTAAATTTTCGTGGTGGGGGTAGGCAGGCTAATCGGCTTCACTTTTCGATACACTAGGCGCCGCTACGCGTCGCTACTAGCAAGGAGAAGTAGTTTCCCCCTTTCCTCTTACCGGCGAATGGGCCCAACGTGTTTACGTATGTTTTTGTGGCGCGATTGTCGAAATAACCTTTATTTGCGACCATATACCAGAAGGTTGTACGCGATTTACCGAGATACATTTTTTATCGTGTTTTTACGCATAAGCGTGATTTTTTTTTTGGTAGTGTTTGCGAAAAAAATGCGAAATGGCTAAGGGTTGCGCGGTTCGCAATTGTAAAACGGGGTACACAAATTGTAAGCAGAAATGCTCCGTGTTTCGCGTGACCAGAAACGTCGAACGATACAAAAAATGGCTCGATGCTATTCCGGGACTTCAAGAGTCTCAGTACGTGTGCGAAAAACATTTAGAAGCACAATGTATTGTAAGACATTGGAGAAAAAAGGATGTAAATTGTCGTAATATGTGCTTGTATGGATTAATGTATTCAAAAAGATTCCAGTTTTTTTTAGATGAAAGTAGTCATCTTTCTTTTAATCAACACATTTTTAAATTGGTTTCGTATATTATGCAGTTTATACGACAGTACGGTAAATGAAGTTAGGGCAAACGGCGCATGCGTTGCGTTCAGGAGGGAAAAGGACAGAAAAGCTATTTCTCTCTTCGTCGCACCACTACTTCCCCTTGCCGTCACGCACCAAGCGGCAGAAATCGGAATAAAAAACAGAACCGCTGAGGGTGCCTACCCCCACTACCGCCGTTGTCAGACCTGAATGTAAGACCGTGGGCCCGCTCTAGACCGTCAACTCTATTGGTTAAATGTGGAACTATTAGTCTTACCATGGAGACTAGAAATAGGAGTCTAAACTCGGCATTTAAGGGGAGATATACACCTAGAAGCCTGAAAAAAGTCATTTTTGTGAATTTTTTCAAGGAAAACTATTTGACATTTCGGAATGGGGTTTTCATTATCTGAAAGTATACACATCCAAAAATATGTTTAATTTTCTTTGTTTGAAAATATCAAAAATATACAAGGATATGGTATGATCCTTGAAGCGTCGTAAAAAAATTTGCGTATACGGTATCCACTGGCGTTTCTTCACAAATCATCTGAAAAAAACCAAAAAGATTATTAAATTAGATACTATAATCGAGTACTTGTCATAGCCGATTTTGAAAATATCGATTTATGGCAAAATGTAGGACGTCTGAACATAAATAGTGATTTTTGGGCCAAAAATTAGCTATTATTTTGCCTATAAAACAAAAACTAAGTAACGGAAAAAAATCCTATGACAGGTGCTAGATAATGGTGTGTAGAATAACCACAAACAACCTCAAGGCAATTGGTTCGTTGGTTTTCGCGAAATTTTGGGTACCGATTTGAAAAACGTGGTTTTGAGAAAAACGCGTTTGAAAATTTGGGAATGAATAAATTATGAAGTTTGTCAACTTACATGGAATCATCGATACCCAGGCGCATAGTGTAGGTCTTCTACGGTCGACGGAATATTCATAGCTTCTGAATCCTCGACCTCGACCATCTAGGTGATCTCGGTGTATATCTCCCGTTAAGCTCGACCCAAAAATTACGAATACTAAGGGAGCGCTGCGGTTTTTCTAAGGTTATATGCTATATATATTTCGTATGTATATAAAATATCGGCTCCGATTGTAGGACAGGGAAGTGTTAGCCACAATCCAAGATTATATATATATATATATATATATATATATATATATATATATATATATATATATATATATGTTATTGTCTAGACTACACTGAGTCTACATTTTTTTGTAATTTTTTTACCATGAAACACCGGAGATAAAAAATAGTTGAATGTATGTAATTTTACGTGCGGTTAGATAGACAAGACGTTCACGCTGCGGGTGATATCATTTTTTTGAGTATTTAGCACCAAGATAAACCAGTTCTAGCAACGGATTAATGCAAACTAAACCTTTGTGTGTGTGTGTGTGTGCGCGTGTGCGTCCACAATAATGAACTATCAAGGTTTGATAAACGATTACGAATGTTGGCTGGCAAATGAAGGGCATTGCTGCCAACCTCAATGTCCGCGGTCGGCAACACCTAATATTAATGAATGGTATTAATAAAAATCTCGTGACGTAAATACGAATCGGCGTAATTATAAATGACTCAAAATGTCATTCCGAGTTGTATGAAACATTCATTGACGCAGTTTTTTTTCATAAGGGGCCGTACGTAAATTACGTAACGCAATTGGGGACGGAGGGGGTTCGGCCAGGCGTTACGGTCTACGTATTTGGGGGGGGGGTCAAGGTTTTGCGTCACGTCACGATTTAAAAACTGCTAGAAATAGCAAAATTTCTGCATGTTCAAGTTTTTAATTTAAACTTCGCGTGCAATTTTGCCGTGGACAGCTCACAGCTTTCTATACGCAATGTCAGTTAAAGGGGAAAGTCACTGTGCAAGAACTTGCACAGTAGCTGTCCCACATCCTCCAAGCAAAATTTTAAGGATTTTTTTTAAAAATAATTCTTGAAAGTACATGTATTGAAAAATATGTGGGCAACATTTTTATTCACAAGTCCGAAAATTGACGGATTTATAGTCACTTTAGTGAGAACACGTAGCGCGGACGGTTAGTGCCCTCAGTCCCTACAGGTGTGTCATTATTTACAATAGATAAAGTACAGGCTCTTATTCTTTTGTGAACTATTATGAAGATGAAGAACCGCCATATCGTCCACAACTAGATACTTCAATCTAAGTATCAATTTTCTAGAAAAACATAACTTTATATCGAGAAACACCGAACGACAACTTTGAACGCGTTTTTCTCGAAACCAGTTTTTTCGACCTTGTCCGAGCGAATACTTAAAAACTTATCAACCGATTTTGATGGGGGGGGGGGGGGGGGGGGGGTAAAATTGGGAATTTTTTTACTTTTTCAAGTTCGTGGTAACACAAACGTTTTTCTTATTCACGTGATAAAAATATAAAAATGCATAATATTGCCCTTTAATTATATATATTTTTTAAAATTAGCATCTGTAGAATAAATACATACTTCGTATGCATTTTTTGAGGTTCGTTGAACAAAAAATCACAAATCGTCATTGGACTCAACTGAACCGCTCCAACCTCCTTAATAACTTGTCAAAGATTTTCGTGAACAGAACAACATGTCGATTCAAATATCCCCATCTTTGAACTTTACTGGAAATGGCCCACAAAAAATGGCAAAAAGTAAGATTTTTTATATTCATATTTTGCTATGGAGTATGCAGCTACGGCGTATGACGACCCACGCATGCGCACATCGGTTTTCGACACAGCATTTTGTGTGGAGTTGTCTGACGTGCACAATATCACACTTTCACCCGCTTCGATTGTTCGTAATGGGGTGAGCTCCTCATTTTCGTTATTTTCACCCAAACTGGGAACCGCAATAGGTCCACTGAATTGCAGATTCCTAGTATTCTAACGAAACGGCTAATTTTCGAAAAGACGAACGGTGTCTATCTTTTCATTCGTTCGAAATGTAATAACGCGTATATGAGAAAACTTGGCTGTAGGATTTTGACCGACCGGACGAATACGGACATTCCCCGATATCGCCTTCGATATCGGGGTAATATTTATACGGATCGAAACATGACCCGAACAAAATTGATAGGAAAAAATAACATTTAATTTGTAAAATGCCATTATTGTTCCGATTCGTCGCCGCGATTTCGCGTGATGTCGACTCTACGGAAAAAGTCCTAATAAAAGTGCTAATCTTTTTTCATGGCTGTGGCGCTCACATTTTCTTCTTATTACTTAGCGTCGAGACGCTACCGCGTCTCTTGATGATAATTTTTTCAAAATTTTGAGCAGTAGATTGCAACTTCCGTCGGAGAGTTTTTCTAGTTCTATTTAAGATTTTATTGGGTTCTGTTCAGGTTTTTGTGTTCTATTTAAAGTTCATCAGGCCTTCCGAAAGACCTATCAATAACCTATTTTCGCTTTTTTTTACTTATCATTACATTGGGTCACATTCTAGCTCCATTATATTTCTATTGCCCTCATATTTACAGTCACAGCAACATTTTGCGCAGCATTGACACTCGCACAAACGATGTCTCAAATTGTGAACGTATTTCGACTGCTAAAAATTGTGCAGCATGACATAAATTGATTTCTGTTTTCTTTAAGGGGTTACCCCCACTTGCGATTTTGAAAAAATCGATTTTTTTTATTGCATTTTTTTGAAGTATAAGTATCTGAGAATATGTCCTGAAAATTTCAAGTCGATCCGAACAAAATTGACTGAGGTATGAACGTTGAAAGAGAAGAATCCGCGTTGAAAGAGAAACTTTAAACGCGTTTTTCTCAAAATGGCATTTCTGAAGTCGGTGACCAAGATTACTCGAACACTAATAAACCGATCTTCTTGAAATTTTGCAGGCTTATTTAATACATAAAAATGTAGTCTTTAATCGTTCGATTTTTTTTTCGAAAAAAATGGCCGTTTTTTAGCCAAAATTGGCCGTTTTTTTTCGTTAAAATCGAACCATTAACTTTGACTGTCCGCCATTTTGTGAAAAATGAATATTTTTTAAAATCCTTCGATTGAAGACTAGTTTATACTTATATTTGACTAAATCCATCCGCATTTTTTTTTTCAGATGATCCACTTCGCCGCAATGTCGGTCACCGCAAACCGTGTATATAAAAACATTATTTCATTGACGGCCAGTTGCCACTAAACAATGTAATATTTTTCGATAAAAAAATTACTGAAAGTTCTTCAAGATGTGTTCTTTAAGATGGTATATTGATCGATTAAAAAAGTTTTGTAGTTTTCTTTAAAAAAATTCATGAAAAAGGCCTTTTTTGCGCTACAAGTGGGGGTAACGCTTTAAGGGTCCAGCTCTAAGTAATTTAAAACGAATTTGCGAAATGTTGATGAGTTGTTGAGTTATTCAAGTTGAAATTTTTTCTTACACCAAGTTGACATTTTTTTGAATATCGATTTTTGCTTTTCGGCCGATTCTCAAAATATAACGCTTTTTGTTATACCTAATTTTTCTTTACCAACGTAAATAGAGCGTTTTTTCACCGAAGATCGATACTTTCACTTAGGACTACAGCCATTTTTTCAAAAATCTAGATTTTATTAAATTCTCCGTCCAAGCACAAGATTATTTCGCGCAAAAAATAAATGCGTCAGTTAAAAAAAAATTGCATTCGATGTTTTTCTAACGGCGGTTTGCACAAACCAGTGTGCCGCATTTATAAATATTTTTCGATAAGAATATTGTAAAACATACTTAAGACCATACTCTTCAATGTAAAACAAATTCAAAACCTGGACACGTTGACCCAGAAAAAAATCACGAAAATTGCTGTTCTTTCCGGCCACGAGCTGGGTGTCCACGCCTCGACTCCGAACGTAAGGCGCAAATTTCTCGTGAAAATCAAACTGAGGAAAAATGATCCAGACCAGGAAAAAAAAACATCCTGTGCAGCGTCCAGAGTACGCGCGATGGGCGATGACACGAAATAAGAGACTCGTTTGCCTACAGTTTTTACATAATACCTTCGCTGTTATTAGATATGGTTCATCACTCGTCGCAAAACACGTGAACATTCAAAATATTTACAAGCACACAGATTGACGATTTCATAACACGAATAAATGAAACTAAACACAGTAGTAAAAGTTCGATGCGCTAAATTTATACGATTTCAATGCTATTTTATTGAGTTGCTTGTTTTACTAATCGGTTGCATCGGACAATGACAATTTATTTTATAGTATGTCGTTTTTTTGTATTTCGACTTGTAATTTATCCGCAGCGAACGCCAGATTAACAGATGTGTTCGTATAGAACGGGATATGGCGGGTAATATCATAGGCTTTATCGTTTAATTTTTCGCATTATTCTCCAAGGGATTCGTACTTTCTCGGGTTGGTCAAACAATCTGCGATTTGGATAACGGCCTGCGAAGCGCGATCTTCGTACTCCACCATATTGGCAAGGTAGGGACAATTGTCCAAGTGCTGCGACAGAGTATCAGCGTGCGTCTGTGCAGCATACAATTGCCTGTGGATTGCGATTTTGGGATTCGGCAACACGAAAAGATCAAACATAACCTGTGGTAACAAAAATTAATATCGAAATGAGCAATGTGCGAGAATTGCAAGTATCTAAGCATTAATCAGGAACAACAATAATACATTGTATTTTCGACTTAAAGGCCTATATTAAGGTATTTCTTTCGCAGAGGGCCGTATTTTATGGGGGCTCAAGCGGGGCCCTTCAAAATCACGGGTAACCTACAGTGGTGCTTAATAAAAAATAAGTTACAATCATTTATTTAGCGTACAAATTATTAGATATAAATGTGGTCAGCGTACCGTCTCTATAAAGCGCTGTATAAATGAGATAAATGAGAGAAAGAAGAGAAAACGGCCTTGCATGACTTCTTTGAAGAGGAAGGTGTACTCTATGGTCCAGGCATAGCAGATTGATGGTGAGACGATTTTTTTTTATTATGAATTATATACAACAACTTTAAAACGTGTTTTTCTCAAAACACGATTTTTTCAAACTGCTGCCGCAATATCTCAACAACTATTTGATTGATTCTGCTCAAATTTATACAGCATCTTTAGTACATATATAACTACAAGTTGAACTAAAATTGAAATTGCTTCGTTAGTTTTCTTTTTATCAGCTATATAGACCCTAAAAAAACGAGAAGATTGATTTTTTTTTCTAAAGCGTAAAAAAAATTCTTTTTTTGCAGTTCTAACTTTATTTTCGTTCCATGTAGAGCCTCAAGTTTCACGATTAAAATTGCGTTTGGTTTTTTTTGTTATTTCAGATAAACAGAACGGCCGAAATCATGGCAGCAGTGGAGCCCCTCTTTTTATATATGTGTTCCTGTTGGGCGGTGTATCTCCGACTATATTCTATATAATGACTTCAAAAAATTCACAAAGTTTGTTTAAATGTCAATAAAAATGATATACAATTTATGAATTACCATATTTTAATGGTTTGTCAAAAAAAAAAATTCCCCCAAAAAAGCATTGAAAAACGGCCTTCACACTAGGCGACCCCGTTAAAAGTTCGGTAACTTGGCTTGAAATTTTACCAGTATACTGCGATGTATTTTTACTTGATTATAGACAAAAATCAATTAATCGTTACATATTCAGGTTCGTGAAAGAAATACCTTAAGTATCATTTGAACAACTAGCCACCCGCACCTACTTTAATTTCCAATCTAGGTATTTAGCAGTTACTATAGACATTATTCACCCGGTGCTTTAACGGCAAAGTGCACATGGACTGCACGGAAAAAAAGAAACAGCGAAAATCACAGTATAAACCGCATGAAAAACAGGGTGCCATATTTCATTTTACAGTAAAACAGAGTAATGTAAATCCTGTCCTACAAAAATGACGAATTTTCCTGTACACACTGAGATTTTTACACTTACTCTGGCTTTTCTACAGTTCCGTATTGTGAATACATCAGTGTTTTCAGTAATAATATTCAACTGTAAAATTTACATGAGATCACTGATTTTAATACTGTACGCAAACTGCAATGGTTACAGTGTACACTGTATTGAGCAGAGAGTGATTCATTAAATTGTACAGTGTGGCACGATAGTTTCACTCTTCTTTCGACAGTTCGTGACGTAATCTGTGCACTCTGAGATTTTTACACTTACACTGGTGTATTTACAGTTTGGTATTGTGAATAAATCAGTGTTTTCAGTAAATATCTTCAACAGTAAAATTTAAATGACGTCATTGATTTTTATACTGTAAGTAAAGTGCAAGGGTTACAGTGTACACTGTATTGAGTACAGAGTGATTCATTAAATTTCACAGTGTCGCACGGTAGTTTTACTCTTCTTTCGACAGTTCGTGACGTTATCTGTGCACTCTGAGATTTTTACAGTTACACTGGTTTATTTGCAGTTTGATATCGTGAATACATCAGTGATTTCAGTAAAAATGTTCAACTGTAAAATTTAAATGTGATCACTGATTTTTATACTGTACGGAAATGAGGCACGAGGTGAGGCACGTGGCCAGGACACAAAGAATTGCCAGTCAGTAGTGCGTGGTCGATAGGATGCGAACCTTGAAATTTTTGCGACATAATTCAAGAAATCATAAAAAAGAGAGCATTTTTTACAAAAAAGGTACGTTCTTGTGTATGTGACTGATTTTTTAAAATATTTTTTACACATTTTTTTCAAACTTCTTTTATGGTTAGACTGATATTTCGGAAAACAGAAAAGAAAATCTTGCCCCTCGGTTAAAAGTCGAAAGGCGTTAATCTCTTTGTTTGCACGACATACAATCCGTCTAGGAGAAGTCTGTAGGATAGTTACCGACCAGACATCTGACACTAACTGACGGGCCAGGAAAAATATACTTGACCAATTGACTATATTGGTGTTTATCTATTGGGTGTGGAGTCGCCACGACACATTGATTCTTTCGTACGAGCCTTGAAGCTTCAAATACTTATAAAGAGTAATTCTGATGCTTGCTTCATTGAAATGTCGCGATTGAAATCAAATACCGCCAAGAGAATGTCAAATGGTATCAAAACCTGGGAAAGCACTTAGCACTTTTGGAACTTCACCTAAAGCACGAGTGAAGCGGCAATAATGTTAGGTACTTATTATCATGATGTTACATACATATACTTATTATTAATGTTAGGTACTTATACGTATTATTTTTATTATTATACAGACTTATTATCGACTACGTCTAGTGTATACTGCATAGCTTTATTGCATTGTTCCAAATCATACTTACTTGTAATAGGCACGTGAAAGTACTACCGAGGTTCGCGTTCCATTGGCAATCTTCAGCTCTTAATTTCAAATTATATAGCTCCTGATAACGAGGTAGTATGTTGGCCATAAAAGTCTGATTAAAGTGTTGTTCTATCAATTGCTGAGATGCAACACATTTTTGCAAGTTTTGTCCCACCCGTGTACCATAATCGTACAACTTCTGCTGAATCGCTAAGCAGCTTGCGGGAATATCCGTACGCTCGTCCTGCATTCTTAGAAACCTATCAGCCTTCTGCGAATCAGATAACAGATGTCGTCAATTATACAGTTATAACTTCGTGTAGCACAGGCTAATATATTTTTTTACGTTGATCGAATGTCGCCGAACATTGTGTCTTACGTTTATCCATATATAAGCCATCTTTTTGACGGTATTGATGTACCATTTTTTTCTGTTCTCCTTGCCCTTGATCGATATATTAAGGATGGAGTCTTTGGCGTGTTCAGCTTCGGTGCTGCACAGGTTTGATTCGACTGTTATCAAATTTTTTACAAATGTAGCAGCTGATACTGTATTTGTAACCGGAGGTCGTTCATCCTGCGAGCTCACCATCTAGAATTTAATACGGATTAATCGATTAGTGAATAGAAGAATTTATATACATCACGCCTAGCCACATTTTTTCTTCTGCGCGAAACCAAGGGGTCTTCGGGAAGAACATGTCCATACACGAGACGGTAGGATAAAAATATTGAAAAACATATTTGGCGATACGCAAATTTATCCACAAACACGAGGATGAATCTTTTCGGGCTTTACAATATTGTTCATCCGCGTGCCTTGGTTAAACTCAAATTTCGCAATGCATGTCTTTTAATACATCATTACTCGATTGCAGCTGAGAGAAGTAAATGTTTTATTCGGACATTGGTACGTAACAACGTTCTTGGTATTATTTCGAAGAAATTGAATGTCAGAAAGTACAATGTTATTCACTACTACCCGTATGTATTTTCCACAAATCGGATTCTTTTACGAAAATTGGGGCGCGCGGTTTCCAAAAGCCTGCCCGAAATGTTGTACATGGCGCTCGTATAGTACTGAGCAAGCCTGCGTGGATCGACAAAAGCCGGATAGGAAAAAGAATCAATATGTTTCTCTTTGCTGCACGACAGCCTGCTTAATACCACCAGTGCCTTGCTTTGGTCACTAATTGCAGAATTATCGGCTTTCCTTTTTCGGGTCGTTTTTTCGTGGTATTGGGGCTCACAACGTTGAGATGCAACAAAAATTCTTATTAACTTTCATCTCCTCATTTTCATTATTATCTAAAATCTTTTTTTCACAGGTTTTGAGTATAGATTCTTAATAATGAACCTCAAAAATGTTTCAGTCATTTACGTAGCCTAAGTATTCGCAAAATAATATCACAAAACGAAAAAAAAAAACAATATGTTCGTTGCATTGTAACGATGCAAATTTCGATACCATTTTTTTTCAATGATCAAGGCCCGTCTCCTGCGAAGCATTATTCATCGTATGGCGTTCGTCCTTTTTTCTAATAGTAATGCGTATGCGAACAAATGTCATTATTACGCAAAAGCAATAAAAAAAATAAAAACACTCATTGTTTTGCAAAACTTGATTGCGTAATGTACTTTGTTGTAGTTGAATGTTCATTGTATACACCATATTTGCGTGGGTGCGTATATATGTATATGTGTGTGTGTGTGTATTTTTTATGTATTCAAAAATGCGGTACTGCCATTATTATTTATCATTTATGCTCTATAAAGGAATAACCAAGTATATCCTTGCTGTTGAAAATAAATATTTTTTTACTGCGATATCGTATTAAAAGTTCGAGAATCAATACGTATAATATTAATTTCATACATTTGTGTCTTCAATCCTAGTTATTTTGTTGAAACATATTTATTTTATTTGTATCGAATTTCAGCGGTTTTATTATTGAAACAACAATTTTATCAATACATAATATTTTTGTTCGAACGTTGTCTCTATGAGTACCAAATGTCACCTCAAAAGTTTTATAAGTGGATAATGCTCCTAAAAGATAACTTTTAGACCTATGGTAACTTGTAGTTTACTGCCAGGCGAACATTCGGCAGAAACACTTTTATAATGATACTTGGCGTTGAGAGCAAGCCCCGGGAAGATATTTCGGAAAAATAAAACAAACACTTCCCGTTCTGTTAAAAGCAAAAATCTCCGTTTGTCTAAAAGGTAATCCGTTTAGGAGAAAACGTGCTTCGAAAAAACTTGAATTCAGGCGTTAAAATCGTACAAATTGCCGCCTATATGGCTGCAGGCATATTCAATAAAGGCTGTGCAACGAGCTTGATGATGATGGGGTGTCGTGAATTGAATATTGGCCAGCAGTGCAAGATGTTCGCCGACCAGAGCGACGCGGAGCGAATCACTCGGGAGGACAAACACCGAAGTTACACCACTAAGGAGACTCGTACTACTCGTAGACACGAAAAATGCAGATAAACGAGGTTTTTTTTTTAAAGAAGCGGAAGGACAACTGTGGGGATCACGCATAGGTGATCAGCATTAGATTCCTGTACGTTACCAATAATTGATTCTCTTCCGACCGAGAACTATAGAGTGCGATTTCTTCAAAACTCATTTTTGTTATTTTTCCAAATTGGCGGACGCGATAGCAAAAAAACTATTCGACCTATCGATCCAAACCAGAGGTAATTTACTAGAGTATTGAAAACTATCCTAAATGAACTAAAAACATTGGTGAAAAGTAGGGGTGTGCGGGTACCCGATTCACTGGGGTACCCGATCCGGTTACGTTTTTGCATTACCTGCCACTATCGGGTACCCGAATTTGGCAATCGGGTACTCTCAAATTTTTGGTACTCGTAAACGTCGAGTACTCTTAAACTTCAAATATTCGTAAACGTCTCGGAGATCCGTATCTATTATTTATATTTTCTATTTATTTAGGTGTATCGGCCAAATAATGGGAGAAAACGGAAACTCGAAGAAGGCGATAAAACGAATAAACGATAATACTGTGAAAAATCTGTTTTCGATTCACTTTTCTATCCTGTCCGTGTATGTACGTACGTACAAGTGTGTGTGTGTGTGTGTGTGTGTGTGCGTGTTAGGGTGGAGTGAAAAACGGTCACTTTTCGCGAATCGTATCGTAATAACGCGGGAAAGTTGCGTTTTGGCATCACTAAAAAGTGTGCGAAAGGAAAAAATGTACAATAAATATCTTCTGTTCCGGCGAACGCCTTGAAGTTTTGATTTTTTTTAACGTGGGTTTTAAATGGAGAAAAACACAAAAAGACCAAGATTCAACGCCTTGCGTTTATTCGAAACGAGAAGAATGTAGCTTCCATTTGACATTTTAAAATTGAAAATATCTTGATTAGTTTCAGAGATATAAGCGTTTGAAGAACAAGTTTTACCTGGAGAAAAATTTAAAAATGACAAAAAATTAAATCAAGAAGAATGAATCGCCGAAATTACCCGTTAGTACTAGACAGAATTAATGAAAATTCAACGAAGAATCTTGCTATTACTCAGTTTTTCGACATTCAAATATCTCGATATTTCCTGAAATGCCAGTGTCTTAAAAGAAGTGTACCGGAAAAAATTGTAAATATATACATAACAAAAATACTAAAATTATAAAATGAATTATTTGTATTTCTTATGAACTCCAACCTATCGGCGAAGGGTAGAGAACATAAAGCTGGGGTCTATTTCGTCCGTTTTGGTACGTTTCGGTGGCGCTATCTACATTATGAAACGAAATTTTGTTCCGGCAACACGACATATCGAGTGCCCGATGTGAGAGGGGTACCCGAAAAATCTCGGGTATCCGATCGGATCGTAGTCTAATTACCCGACCCGACCCGACCTGACCAATTCTGCTACCCGCACACCCCTAGCAAAAAGTAATTTTATACTATTTTGACTGCACGAATGAAGGAAAAAATGGTAAAAATTGTCAGTTTTTCGTTCGAGCTCAAAAATTGATACGCTTCCACAGTTTTTCTGGATTTTTTCAGTTCATCGATAATAAAAATATATGTGAATTAAAAATAATTTTGGTTTTTACGTTTCCGGCAAGAATTACGCATTTTATCTTCCCCGCCAATACGAGACTCCAGCAGCGAGACACTTAAACGGTCAGGCAATGATGAAAACAATTTGATAACATTTTTTTTGTACTTATCAAATGTGTATTAAAATACGCTCAAAAGTTTAAGTAGTTTCGTAGTTTTTTTCGCTACCAAAAAATGGCCGAAAATCACCACTTTAGCCCTCTAGCCGATCTACGCTTTCTGGGGATTTTTTTCTTCAGAAAAACTACAAAATAAGTCGAGATTACAAAAAGGGTGTTTATCATACATATCAGTCACGGTATTGAATAATTTTTTTGAAGCGATTATTTTCAAAATGGCGGCTGTGCAGCGTTTATTTCAAAACTGCATTTTTTAATTTGGCTGGAAACATAACTCAGACATATTTCAACCGATTCACTTGAAATGTTGAATATATCTTGAAAAATACATTACCACCGTAATGTATTTGGAAAGTAAAAAATTTGCCGAAAAAATCGTCAGATAATTGTTAATAACAAATGCACTATGCAAAATAAAAAAAAGTCCTACGTACTTCCATCGACAATGTATTTTTCAAGATATATTCAACATTTCAAGTGAATCGGTTAAAAATTGTCTGAGTTGTGTTTCCGGCCAACTTAAAAAATGCAGTTTTGAAATAAACGCTGCACAGCTGCCATTTTGAAAATAATCGCTTCAAAAAAATCATTATATACAGTCACTGATATTCATGCTAAACACCCTTTTCGTAATATCGATTTATTTTGTAGTTTTTCTGGAAAAAAAATCACCAAACAGCCCATTTCTTCGGCCGCTAGAGTGGCCTTACCCCTTAAGCTACACTATACCGCATTTGCCGAGGGTACGGGTAACCTGTGGAAAACGCGGCATAGGTGGCCCGATATTTTTCCGATTCTCTGTTGCACAGACTTTTACTCGAGTATTTACACCAAGAAGTCTCAGAAGTATATGGCCTTTTGCTCACTGATAGATGCGCCAGCCGGTGCACGGCTAAGCGGTCACCACTCCGAGTATCGGCCATGCATAACGCTGCTTAACTCGTAATACCACCGGAGCCGAACCCCGACCGACCATCCACCAGTGTCGGCCTCTTGAAAATATACCAGATGCAAACTACTCTCACTGCTGTTTGCAACAACATTTAAAAACTGTTAAATTGACTGATGTACTTGCCGATGTAACGATGGCGAGGCACAGAATTATCAGGACTTTGGACATTTTACGTGGTTCGCGCTACTTACGAATGGCGATTGATATTATTCGATCGATATCTCCATATATATACGTAGAAACGACGTTTCGCAACTTGGTGAATCTAATTATAGATAAAAGAGTGAACAAATGTTACACCACTTGGGTAAATGAACTTATACATCCTAACGATGATAAGCGAGACGATAATGTTTCTTGTGGAGACGACGATTGGAAGTACCAGGTCCTCGTTTGCTAACGGGACGGCTTGAGTGTTATTGGCGTCTCGCGTTTTCCCTGGCTTTGAGCATACATCATACAAAAACTTTAGACGGTAACATTTTTGTTTCCACATTTGCTGTTATACGAACTTTCAGCTGTGTCAACCAACGAATTCGAATAACATTCGTTTTTTTTCCTCCCTGCTTCTAGTTTCAATTTTGCCCGTTTTTTTTGTAGCTTGCCAACGAATAATTCGAAAGTAGAGTCGAAATTTGGAAAAACTGGTAACATTCGAGGTATCTTTACGGTAGTAAGAATTATCGAATGTGTTGTGATGAGCAGCGAAGTAGTTTAGGATATATTTCTAAACTTTCGCGGCATCATGAATAGTTTGCTAGCCGTACGAAATTTGAACCTTCGCTGTTGAGGCAATTCCGAGAGTGCAGGCGATTGCGTTTTTTGTACTTTTCTTATCAAAAGACTACAGTGGGCTAACACCACTGTAGAATTTTCGAAAAATTGATTTTTTTATTTATTAAGAGATGCTTTGAACCATCCAGAACAGCCTTTCCCAACCTTTTTTAACGGCGAACCTCTGGGCCCCCTCCCCCTTTTAAAGGGGGACTCCCTACGCTTCATTCGTCAATTTTGTATCTCTATTCATGATGTCCGCGGACCCCAGGTTGGGAAACCCTGATCTAGAATAAGGGGGAAAAAAGTTTGGTACCTGTGAAAAAAGGCCCGCCACGCCGGCTCATGTGAGTCTGCGGTGACAGTGGCTGGCCCGATTGCGAGGCGTCGACCGCATTTCTCGGAAAACAATTTTTCAAAACGTCACGCAGCATAACTACAACAACTTTCATTCTATTCACTCCAAATTTCGTGCACATCTTTAAAATAACATTGCGAAGAGAAATACATACGGGATTTTCCATGAGTCAATTGTAACATTATTCATCAACAAATGATTGTTCATTTCTTTCTGTCGAAAATTCAGTTTTTACTTCAAATGCTTGCCAATTACACAAAAATTAATATTTTAAAAATCCCCTACGTATTTCTCTAACTATACTCATGTAAATTAGAACGTTATTTAAAACTTTTTTTCGCATTCAAATTCGCGTCAGCTATACTGCGTTCCGCAGAGCCTATCAAAGTCAACACGCCTCGCGAAAATGGCTCCAGCCACCATTTTGTATAATTTTCAAATATACATTTGTTTTTGTTCACTTGAAGATATGACTGGTGACATCCTTGAATATTATTATCCTCGTTCTTGTCCTTCTATAAAAGAAAATCGCTTAATTGTATACGTTTACAGTGATGTTACCCCTTAAGACATTTTATAAATTCATCGTTCCATTTCAACGGACATTACAACGAAGAATTTGCAGGCTTCGACCATTTTCTACGTTGTGGTTATATAGTTACACTGGCGCGAATACTACATTACATATTCTTTAGAAAAGTAGAAGACTAAATTACTCTTCAGAAATTGACATAATAGGCTGTCTACCGAATAAAACAAATTCTATGTCATCTAGATACCGCTTCATTTTTCATTTATACTTTGGAAAAGAGATTTCGACGACGAATCTGAATGCCATGGATTGCGAGCGTCCAATGCCGTGCGTGCTTTTTTTCTACTATAAGTTTCTATTGCAGAATTCCAGACGAATATCCGGATCAGAGTCTGAACTTTTTCCAGAGTATAAGATGTATCGATATTCCTGATACGTCGTGAGTATAGTGAGCTGGGCGGATTTAGCAACCCTTTGAAGTGTCAAATGTCGGTATGCTTATCACATTGCCGTTACTATCACCCAAAATCGGATATCAAAATGACAAAATTATGAATCCGCCAGGTTGAAGCTTAAGGCATTGGGCCACAGTAACGGGTACAAAGTCATGTGCGAATTTAAGAATTTTCTTTCGTGTGAAAAAGTGTTTCACTCATAAAATTAATTGCACATCTATTTAGTATGAATATCAAGCTGTTA
The DNA here is from genome assembly GCA_963210295.1 of Ophion ellenae. NCBI lineage: Eukaryota > Metazoa > Arthropoda > Insecta > Hymenoptera > Ichneumonidae > Ophion > Ophion ellenae. Next base: position 45,659,020 of record OY723387.1, read on the forward strand.
GAAAAAATATATACTCCTTTTTCGATATACCAAATGGTCGTTTTTCTGTATTGTACTCAATTGCCTTGTCATTCAGCGTCAGAATCCTGTTACAACGCTTTGATGTCGCATGGAGCAACGTTTCTGTTACGGCCATAGAGACCTATGTAGAGTTCTTCATCATATCAGCATGTAACGTTTCATCTCATTCCAAGGGCGCAGCTGTTGCTTTGTTCTTTTGACATAGTTTCTAGTAGTATTCTAGTATCGTTTTGGACCCAGTTTGTGGTATGAATTAAGCATTATTCGTTCATGTGTCCATTATCGGACGTGATCCAATAGGGAGCGAAAATCGGAAACTGTGGATAGACAAACGACCGTTTTCACTTATTTGACGTTTAATTGTGAAAGGTGGTGGATATTTCAGGTCTGGCTGCCTGTAACGTACGACTGTTTCGTAATAAAACTCCGTAAGAAAAAAATATTCAATAACACGCGTGAGTCTCTTGGTGCGGTATATGAGCAGGGAAAAAATGGGTCGCATAGCGAGTGTGGGCTCTCTTGTGAAATTGCTACTAGATAAGACTAAAAATCTGACTCCCGTTTGACGTACAAATTTATGCAAAATCAATAGGGAAAATGTTCTGTCGGGCAAAAACACATGTACAGGGCACATGTGTTTTTTTTCAATTACCATTTCTGTGTATTGGTTATGATAGTCGGAGGTTGTAGGAGGTTCAGAGAACAAGACGATCGGTGGATGATAAGGAAAAATACGGCTATAATTTTTTTGTCTCGAAAGCCAGATAACGACGATGGAGACTTATTTTTTTCGTTTGCTTTCAGAAAGAAATTATTCTATATTATAGATAAAAGAGTAAAATAGGTATAAATATAAGTCAAGTGAGTATAACAATGGTTGTGAGTAGAAAGCAACGATGTAGGCGCAAATTAAAACCGAACTATTATTTATCTCAGTTATCAATGCACCTTTGCGCTTTGAGGTGATGTAAAAGTATGTTGCAATGTTAGCGATATGATAACTACGGGAAGGTGGGGGGGGGGGGGGGGGGGCATTGCCATAGACTTGAAGAATACCGCTTGGTTTATCCCGATATTTCAATTAGTTTTCCTGCAGAGTCCACTTGGAAAGTGGCCGAAAAAAGTCCGTGGGGTACGTATGGAAAAATTGGCAGAAATCGATGGTCCGTCTTTCAAATTCTGCCATAAAATCGAAAAACTATCGGAACTCCGTGAATGAAACGGCATTTTGAAGAGCAAATGATAAGAAGAGAATGAGCACAGAATGGAGTTCCAAATCAAGCAGTAAATAAATGATCGAAGATTCAGAGAAGCGACTTAATTTTGGCCGAGATAGGAAAATAATTTGGATTGTGAATATTTTTCGCACAATCCCGTATCGATGTATTTTTACCCCCTGAATACGAATTCACCATTAATTTCCCTCAAAATCTCCAATTTTCATTAAAAATCACCGGAAATGTATGGAATGAGGTTTACCCCCTTAAGCTTGTTCTCCGGCTAACAGTAATAAATACGGGAATTTTAATTTTGTTCCCGTCTTCAAAGTGTTATCCGTTACGTTCAAGTTAATGGACTCCGTTCAAATGTGGTGAGTGAGAAAGAAAAATAAAGCGATAGTCCATCCCTTAATTTTTTTATTCGATGTATTCGTAGTAGATTTCTGATCGTTTTGCGTTGGAAGCATTTTCGTTTTTTTCATTAAAACGGGTGGACTGCTTTCCATCGAAACTGCCAATTCAGCTCTTGACATGCTTCACTCTAAGGGGTGCTTTCACCCACTAAAATCGTTTTTCCGCCGATAAAAAAAAATACGTACCTAATAGCTATTGATTCTCTATCATATCCATGAGTGTAAATAAATAGAAGGGGGACACCGAAGTGTTGTTCCTTATGAGAGATACAGCCGACTAACAAGGAGAGTGCCAGACATGCCGGACACCGATTTTCTTTAATAAATCGCCCATAATCATAATCGGCCCGGACTCATAATCGCCGGATCGCTGGATTGAATCTTGTTTGGACGACTTTTTTTTTAAATTGAATCCTTTTTTTTGTTCGTTTCTTATTCTTATCTTTCTGAAGCATATGTCATATTCGCCATCCCCAAAAGTCTTGGCACCTCTCGCGGCCTAAGGCAGAAGCTCTACTAGTATAGTAAAGTTTGTCAGAAATTGATAACAGTGGACAAAATTTTAAGAAAGAACAATTATTCGAGATTCTCCTGTGTTCCAGTGTGCAAGACGGATAATAAAAGTGAATTATCGTTCCATAAGCCACCTAAAGATAAAGTCTTCTACAAAAAGTGGTTGATGGCTCTAAAAATGACCCTCTTTAGGCCATCAAGGCGAATTTTTAGTCACCCCAGAAGATTTTTTCTTTCCAAGTTTGAATCTTTCTAAATAACGAATCGAGCAATATTAAAAGTTATTTTTGTTATGTACAATGTATAAATATAATTTCAGACAATCACTCCTTCTCGAAACCTGCAAGTGACTCTCATAACCTTAGAAAATCTAAATCCAAAACAGACAGAACTAAAAAAAAGCGGAAAATTCTTCACTGCAGTAGCATCTTTACAATCTACTATAGAGGTAAATCCAATAGAAAACTCGCGGGAAATCAAGAACGAGGTAATTGTTTCCGTTTGAGGCTGTACTCTGACCGGCCATATTGAAATATCGCTGCGCCACGTTCAGGACGTGAAAATCGCGAATTATTTATATTATTTTGTTAATAACTTTTTTCTTGAAACAAAGAAACAAAATTGATGAAATAAACTTTTTATTTTATGGGTATGAGCCCATTAATTACCATAGTTTTTTCCATATTCAGTAGCCGAATAACAAGTAACATATTATACAAAAAAATAAAGAGCGTAATTTTTTTGTTATACGGGTTGTTTGTCTGAAAACTATTCGCCGGAAATGAATTTTTTTCCGTAAGCGTATTCGTTGAGGAGGTATATGCTTGTAGTTACGTGTGATCTGGGTCAAAAGTAATTGTTTTTTTCCTTGTATAAAAATGTTACATATTTATTTATTTGATACATAAGATTTATATAAAAAGGGAATTACTCGTATTGCCTTGCGTATTAAAGACGTTTCATGTTCTCCTCGCCTACATGTCGTCTAGCGCATAGATAGAATTGAATGCGATGGCACCATAAAACATTTCTTATTCGACGGAGTCAGCCCCCTGACTCTGGTAGATAAATGCTGTGCGCAAAATGTCCTTGCCGCTCTGTGGCGCTAGTAGTCGTGTGACAAGCATGCATATATATGTATGTTGTGCTGGTGCTTCGAATATTTTGAATAAATAAAAGTATATTGATATATTTGGAGTGATTTTCTGTTCTAATAATTTTCCATTCCAACACAATGCATAATGTCGCCATAACGATAACAGGCATAACCCGCGAAAGTATCGAATCGTTCCGCTGATCGTAGTATTAAAAGCCGAAGCCTGTCACACAACAGCCAACGCTAGGTAGTGGCGATTTCAAGAACTAAAAAGCCGGGACAAAACGCGTTTTCGTTTATCGTATAGGAATAGTAGGCCAGTGTCAGGGGGCTGGACGGAGTTCGAGGCTCCTACGTTCGGCGGAGTCTGGCACTTGGCGGGAGTAGGGCTCCACTACGGTCTCACATACAGGTCTGACAACGGCGGTAGTGGGGGTAGGCACCCTTAGCGGCTCTGTTTTTTATTCCGATTTCTGCCGCTTGGTGGGTGACGGCAAGGGAAAGTAGTGTGCGATGAAGAGAGAAATAGCTCTTCTGTCCTTTTCCCTTCTGACCGCAGCGCTTGCGCCGTTTGCCCTAACTTAATGTACCGCACTGTCGTGTAAACTGCATAATGTACAAAACCAATAAAAAGCGATAATACGACCATTTACATCCTTTTTTTCTCCAATGTCTCACAATACATCGTTCTTCGAAATGTCTTTCACACACGTACTGAGATTCTTTCAGTCCCGGAATAGCTTCAAGCCATTTTTTGTATCGTTCGACGTTTCTGGGCACTCGAAACACGGAGCATTTTCGCTTAAAACCTTTGTACCCCGTTTTACAATGGCGAAACGCGCAACCACTTCGCATTTTTTTTCAAAAACACTACCAAAAAAATTCATCTTTATGCGTAAAAACACGATAAAAAAATGTATCACGGTAAATCGCTGTGTAAGGGGGAAAGCGCTTCCCCTTGCCAGTGGCGACGCGTAGCGGCGCCTAGTGAATCGAAAAGTGGAGATGATAAGTGTGCCTACCCCCACCACGAAAATGTAGCTCCGATGCAAGATCTGTATGTAAGCCCGTGACCATTAGCTGCTACCCAGCGCTGCTGGTGGCGCAATCAAGTACTACTTAAATCCAACAGATTCGCGTACCACTTTTCCCCTATCCCTCCCGTAATGGCTTCTGCACACTGCGCGCGATTTGCGATGAGCGATATCCAATGGGAACTCAGGTATTCCAGAAACCCCCTCGGAAAGTGAAGCTCCCATTGGATATCGCCCATCGCTCATCGCACACTGCGCGAGATTTGCGATGAGCGATGAGCGATATCCAATGGGAGCTCAGGTATTCCAGAAACCGCCTGGGAAAGTGAAGCTCTCATTGGATATCGCCCATCGCTCGTCGCAAATCGTGCACAATGTGCAGAGGCCATAACTCGTAACGACAACTTTCGTTATCGTTAGAAAGCGATCGCCAATGGGAGGTCGCCCAAAGGGATACTCCCTTTCTTCTGTAATCGTGCATGCGATTGGCTGTCACCAACTAAAGATAGTGAAAACTGTCGCTACTGAGTTACAGAATAGGCCTACAGTAAAAATGCGAGATGCGAATGGATGGATGAGAACGATATACTGTACGCCCGATATATATATATATATATATATATATATATATATATATATATATATCGTCAACGAGGCACTCGACTATATTGTGTGGCGCTAGTAGGCGAGTGTCCGGTTGACTATACATATATATCGGTCGTAGAGCACATCGTTCGCATCGTTCGCATCCATGCATTCGCATTGTTCGGAGGTTATGTTATTGAAACATATTAAAGTTATTTCGTGTACTAGGTTTTCTATTATGAATATTATTGCTATCAATTAACGCAATATGCCCACGTGCGCTGCGAGCAAGCCGGGCACATGACTGCCAGCGCCTCTAGCGGCGAGCGACATTTCCTGGTCCACTGAAACTGCTCTGTCTCAGGGGCCTGGCCTGGAGCATGCTTTCACCTCACCGGCCGTGAGGTGGTGATTACAACATATATGGGTCTGTTCGATCGACGCGCCATCCTTATTATTCGCATTTTCGGGAACAATTTATTCTTTGTCTCCTCATTTGCGTTTGGTCTCCTGTATCTATTCTCCATGCCATCTGTGTTCACAAGTTGAGCATCTGGGTTTCAAATGAAGCCAAAGTACATGGCGCTACTAGTACTGAGTGGGCCGGCGCGCGTAGAGACAAGACGTGGAAATGAATTGCCAAATGTTCTTCTTCGTCGCATGGCGGCCCCATGGATCCTAAAAACCCCGCTGAAATGGAACCACTCTGCTTTGGTGAACAGAGAAACACAGAACCACGGTCTTACATACAGGTCTGGAAAGTCTAGTGGATGGGGTAGGCAGCTTGTTGAAGAGAGTTAATAGTTCACTAGTCGCCACTAGGTTCGTTGCGATCAGAACACCCGTTGAGGCGTGGCCGGGGGGGGGGGGGGGGGGTCAGATCCATGTTCGTTACACAGATACAGCCCCCTGACACTGGCATACTATTCCTATACGATAAACGAAAACGCGTTTTGTCCGGGCTTTTTAGTTCTTAAAAGCGCCACTACCTAGCGTTAGCTGTTACGTGCCAGGCGTCGGCTCTAAATATTCCGATCAGCTGAACGATTCGATACTTTCGTTTCGTGCTATTATCGTTATTGCGATAACAGCACGTACTGTTACAGCGATAACAGGATCCATCATACACGCGAATAATGGTTTTCGTAACGTTATCTACACTAGACTTTTATTCATGTGAAATATTCGAAACACCGGTGCAACGTACATATATATGCATGCCTGTCACGCGACTACTAGCGCCACAGTGCGGAAAGGACATTTTGCGAACAGCATTTATCTACCAGTGTCAGCCCCCTGCACAGATAGTTATTGAGTTTGAAACACTTTTAAAAGGGCCAGGAAATGGCGAATCCCGCTAGAAAGAAAAAGTGTGCACTAAAGCAGTCTCTAGTCTCAAAGAAATAAAAAACTTCAATAATTTTCCGATGCTAGGGAACAAAAATTTGTATGAAAGAAAAATCTACATTAATTTGTTTTCGCCTATAAATGTCAAGAAATGTAGAATTTCTGAACATAAATATCGACTTAATGTCAAGTGATTAGTACTAATTAAGAGGAAAAACGAAAACCCGGTAAACAAATTGTGAGAACCAGTGTAAACGTGAAGAGAAGGTGAGAGGGAGTATCGGTGTAAACACCCTTACAGGGTATACCGTGGAATAAATACGAATATATATACTAATTAAGAGAATAAGTACCAATACTATTCGTTGTTAAGACGTCTTCTCACTTTACAATTTTCAAAAAATCGATTTTTTTAATAACATTTTTCGAAATTATACATATCCAAAAGTATCATACTAAAATTTTATAAAGATCGGAGGAGTCTAACTATTTTTGTGTGACCTTTGCTTTACTACCTGACCACGTTTAACGAGCACGAGCAAACGTTAAAGGCGTTTTTCTCGAAACAACGTTTTTCGACGGCTTGTTGATAAAATCTTCGAAACTACTGGACCGATCCTTATGAAATTTTAACCACATATTCTTTACAACTATAGCTGTAGCACACATCAAGGTTTTTTTAAAATCTTGATATTTACTTTTTTTGCTGAGAACGGTGAAAAAACACCTTTTTTTTTAAATGCCCGTCATTTTGTTATTTTCGCATATATATTCTGTAAGTGATTGTACATAAAAGGTTAGTCCATTTGTATAAATCATGGAAACATGGACCAATCATGTACAATCATGAATACACTCAAGGAAGCCACAACTCTCTATTATCTGTAAAATTTCAAAAACTGAAGAAAATTGACGTTTTTCAAAACAATTTAAACTACTATATAACAAATTATGGGCAATTTTTGGGGACATGTGGAATATAGTCGCTCTTTTTATTTGGATGCCTTTGCTGATGTTTGGTGATGAGGGCACTTCGAAAACCTCGTGATGCGGTAAGGAATCTGCTGCGACAGGTTCACAAGTCGATACGTCCATTGACGGAAAGAACTTTTCAATGTCCGGAGCCGGTGAATCTGCCCAAGCGATATCTGTAATGTAAACAGGAAAAATGTTTGTCTCTAATTCTTATCGATTCTGTCTTCAACTCTTATTAATAAAGAAATAATTAAATAATAAATCAAATAAAAAGGAATTACTCATATGTCATTCTGCGCACAAAAGGTAAGTCATAATATGTTTCGTGCAGCAATAGCAATTGACGCTTAAACTTTTTTTCTTTTCTAGTTCACATTAAATGTTGCATTACTCGCGTTTATTTCTTTCGAGAGATGACGGCGCTGCCGAAGGCTCGTAACATGCCAACGAATCTGTGAGTGGAGATTTGCAAGTTGATACATCTATTGATACTAACGGCATCCCTATGTCTGCAGCCGGTGAAACAATACGAGCGATATCTGCAATGTTTATAGAACACATTTGTTCATGTTTCAATTACGCATATTCAGTCTTATTTGTTGTCACCGTTGTAATAAAGGCTTTTTGTTTAAGGAAACTCATCAACCACAGTGCTGATTACTTGCATTCATGGTTTCATGAAACTGGAGGACTCCCCAGAGATGTTCGACTGATCTGAAATGCTTGGAGAATTTTTTGAGGAATTTGCACAATTATCGTTCGCTGGAACGAGGTGGCTTATCGGAAATCGCTTTGCATATTCATGAAATGAACCAAAATTTTCCTTTCCTATCGCCACATCACCGAATTGCTTAGGCACAGCGAGGTCCGACTTTTTATTCACAGTCAGCAAGGAGTTTCCGGAAGGAGTTTCTGCGATTCATGCGCGAATTCATGCGATTTTTCATCGCGGTAATTTAAGAGGGCGCCCAATTCATGTATTAATCACAAATGCTGGAGGATTGGGGCGCTAATGTCAAGTTTTTTCCCCGGCTTGGAAAAATCGTAGATCCGGGGCTGATGACAGCTACGACGGACCATGGGAAAACGCTGCACGTGCAGTCCAATGAGAAAATAGAGATTTCCCTTAAGCGATATCGGCAAATGAGTATCAACTGAAAACCCGAAATATCGTTATTGTCTTGAAGTGTCTTGTTGCACATAGATTTTAAAAGCAACAAACATCTCTTATTCTCATACGTGTGACGACTGGATATATTTTGAATTCTTCCGGGGGGTAAAGTCTCAAAGAATTTCATCGAAGAAATGAGAATCTTTGTAAATGCTCGAGTTACAAACTTGTTGAGGTGCGTATCGAAGATCTCCTCAATTCCAAACTGCGAAGTGCGCTCCGTTACCAATATTGCTAAGATGCACGTGCCGTAATCCTAGATCCATTCCGTGCCGTAATCCTAGGCCAATTCTAGATGAAGATTGTCCGTTATATTATCCGCAGACACGGTTTTATTGCACTTGACAGCACTTGCTTGGCTTTTCGACGATCTGTACTATGGTCAAATGATTAGAACAAGATTACTGCCACATGAGCCGTTTTACCACGAATTGAAATTTTATATAATTTGCTCGTCATCCCGCTATACATTTTTTACGCAAGCGACGAGCGAAGACACTTTTCACTCTCGATTTGCATTGCACAAACGTTGAAAAATAGCTGCTTTTCAAATGTAAGTGTTCAGTACAGATATTTAATTTACTCCTTTTCTATTCCGAAAGTGTACGTTTGCTTTTCAGATAGTTAAAAAGATCGTTTGGAGCAGTGGTTTTTTCTTGCAGAGGACCTGAAAATTTAAGCAAGTACACTTATTTTTGTCTAGTTCTAGTTTACAATATTTTGTACAATAGTTCGCTGTGCAAAAGTCCTCACACGTTTTATAACATCCCATTGATAATATTTGTTCATTCTATTTTTCGGATGTCGAAAGAAGCGTGTTTCCCGAATCGAGGTTGAAGAACATCGAAACTTGTATTGCTGACTGTGATCGCCGCGCCGTCGAGGGGATCGTATAAAAGCGGCAAATATTGCAAGTGCTAAAAGGCGTGACCGTAACGGGGGAGAATATCAATAACTGTACTTTTTGAATAATATTAAACTATATTTCACTTATAATGAAGTAGGTAATGTTTTAGGTATAATGAACTAGCTCACGTCGAAACCCCCATAACAATATCTTTTCAATGTCGTTATTATAGAAATTAACTTATTAACAGTCTATAATATTTAATCCTCCATATACCTATTTTTAATTGTTATATGGTAAGGATAGTTGATGAAAGTTTTTGTCGCAATACGAACGAGTATATGTAAACACGGGTTCGTATTGGAAGTAACAAAAAATGTTATCATCTATGCTTATCATATAATGATTAAAAATGAGTAATAGACTATTGATAAGTTACTTTTTATAAAGAAATGGATAGGATATTGTTGTATATATATCGTCAATAAATAGATACCCTTTCGATAGTACTCTTCGATGCCGTTTCAATGTCGTTTTGTTAAGCTTATTCGGATGCCTATCGGACGACTTTTAGATGGCAGTGGTATCTCGGCATTTTTGTGACTTTAAGGTGGTACTAGCGGATTGACTAGTCAACAGAAAATCTATAAATTATCGAATCTGAAAAAAGCAAAATATAATGTATTTGGATATAATAATAAACATGATACAGAACATAATTATTTGAGAAGTGCATGTGATAACTGTTTGTATTATGGTTTGGTAAGTGAAGTAAAATCGCAATCAGATTTGACTTGAGTTGTCACAGGCCGCAATTTCATAATTCTGGCAATATCCGTGGCCACGCTGTATTCAGGTGCTTTCGATACATGTCAAGCATCCAAATCAATAGTACGTTCCTTCAAATGAGATGTCGGTAATAAATGACCTCATAGAAACTTTTATTTTTACTAATTTTTAGGAAATTCGGCGCGTTTTTTTTTCCACACGTTTTCCAATACGATCGTTGCTCTTTCGCTCGTCGAAGCAAATTCGATCAAACAAGGCCGATTAATATCATATAGTTATTTCGTCCTCCATGCGTACCCCGGTATTCTTTGCACTGCAACACTACCCCATTGAAAATGGTCCCCAATTTCGTAACAATTTGAAGAATCTCGTTCCCATTCTTGAGGAGTCCGTATAAGCTTGAAATTTCTAAATACGATTTTTGATTGCATATTTTTAAAGTCTCGGCTCTTAACTTTCATTTGCAACAAAGATTTTGTAAATAAATTGTAAAATGGACCGAGTTATTTTTATAGGGTGCGCTCCGTGCTACGGCGGGATGTACTATTACCGCTGCGACTATTCCTTATTTCTGTTTGCGTTATTTTTTTCGAAACTATGTTTTATAGAACGATGTAAGTCGCATCTCAAAATCAAATTCAGGCAGAGCATAGTTCATAACATTTTCTTTCGTATGATCGGATGGTTTTGAGATGTGTTTAATGTGTATCCGTTTGTTGATAATAAATGCCCAAAGTTGTTTCTCTGGGTCGAGAATCAAACATTTTTTCTACTGCTTGTCATTTTTGTCATTTGCACAATTTCAAAAAAGTATCCGGTGAGACGAAAGTTTCATTATTATGATAAAAGTTCATGTTTTTATTTTTCACTTCAGATCACCCTGGTTGCCAGAACCACCTACACCGATTGGCCATGCAGCAACTCTTCTTTCGAATGATAATAACTTCATTATTTATCAATATTTTTAAATAAAAAAAACTTAAACTTCGCAAGACTATTTATTAATTGTGTGTAAAATCCCGACTTCGTCCACCCAATACTCTCATTAGAAAAGAACACCGAAAATCGACTTGTGTTTCAGCCCCAAACTTATGCAGACCCGTTAAATGTGAATGGGAAGAAAACACTCGTATACGTGTCATTAATCGTTCGTGTGGTGAAATGTACGCAAAGCAGATATAAGTGCAATCAAAATGATCGCACTTATTTTTGCTGATAAGTTGCATTTTGATTGCACTTGTTTCTGCTTATAAGTTGCATTTCGATTGCACTTATTTCTTATAAGCTTATAAGTTGCACTTATATTGCTTATAAGTGCAATCAAAATGATTGCCCTCATATCTCCCTAACATAAATTAAATGCATTTTTTTTTCATCACCGTCGACGAAGAGTGACACCGGGGATAAACCACTAAGCTTTTTTGTCCGGATCATACGGGTACGAATCACGGGAATTCGCAGACATATCGAAGCGGATATATCTCGACCACACTCGAGCTAAAGTGCGAGTGACGAAGTATCGCGCGTTAGTACGAAAAAGAAAACCAAACTCAGAAACTTTGTTTCTTCATCAGATTTGTGTGACATACAGGGCTCCGACCACGTGCTTCATACTCGTTTCTCGAGTTCCTTTTTATCGCGAAGATATGCTTCTCGATAAGATTTTGTTTTGACCGCCACGTTTGTCAATCGGTATTTTCCCCTTATCTACGGCTACTGAGATAAGGAACCATTTTTGAGAAAAGAATAATTAACGTTCTTCATAAGTATTCCACCAATTCCTTTAAAAATTGAAGACCGTAATATATATTTAAAAAAATTGGAAACAATAATGTAAAATGGAGATTATGCGATGAGTCGTAGATTTTCTGTAATAAATATTCTACAACCTTAATCGTTTGATTTTTAATTATACTCCGGTCTATTCAATTTCACTCTAACGTAGCGTCTATTTTATATTTTATCATCAGTTTTTCTTTTTTTTCGCTCCTTATTTCGAACGTTACGTCAAATTCGTAATACTTTAAAGGATCATCACGGTGCAGTGTAACGGGTAAAAAAATAGCAGATTTTCACGGGTTTTTTTAAAATGGTTAAAATACGCTAATCAGTCTGATTTTTTTATGTCAAATCAAAGCACTCATGAAGAACTGAAAATAAATTTTCAAACGTTTATTTTTATTTTTTACATTTTTTTAACGGTTCAAAATTTCTTCAAAAAAAAAGGAGTCCTTACGGTGTACACGGTTGTGGCCTTAAATATTATCTGAAACAAAATTTGTAAAAAGATTATTAATCAGTAAGAAAGCCGCTATCTTATTGAGGTTTTTTAAAAATCAAAATTGACAAAATGGCGGCAGTAAAAAAAAGTATCGAATTTAGGCAATTTTTCGATAGTTTTTCGTTAAAAAAAATAAAGATTTAAAAAAAGGCTTCTATAGCAAGATAAAGAATGGCGTGAAGAATGTGGTGTCAAAATTTGAGACGGATAGCTTGAAAACTCTTTTTTTAAGAGTGTACATCGTTTGAAAAACGACAGTTCGAGAAAAACGCGTTTAAGGGGAGGGTAGGGGTTTCAGCGTGAAAAAAAAACACTTTTTAAGTGTCATTTCAATAACATTCCGTGAAATTTGTACGCGAAAATATCCACAAACAAGCCGGTGCCGCGTTTTTCTCGAAACCACTTTTTCAAAGTCCGTGTTCACTGCCATTTGAAAACTACATGACCGATTTATTTCGAACTTGGTACACACTTTCTACATATAAAATACCTCCCCGAACGGTTAGTTTGAGATTTTTTTTTACATTGAGGGGGTTTTCCACCCCCAAAATGGCGGGATTTTTCGTGAAAAATAGCACTTTTCACTTTACATGACGACCAAAAATTTAGAAATGAAAAAAAAAAAAATTATCGAAGACCGTTGGGGGGAGGATTTCACTGTAAAAACAAATGCGTTGTTTCAAGACGTTTCACGTGTGTAATCGTGTCGCCGTTTTCAACACGGCAACTCATGTGTTGATGTCGAACGACACATTTTACGCGTGTTCTGTCAATACGCTTCAAGCGTGTTTTGGCAAGTTCAAAGCGTGTTGTTTCGATACACTTTAGGCGTGTAAACGCTTGTCGCCAATTTCAACATGTTTAAAATGTGTTGATGGCTAAATCAACACACTTTTTGATGTGTACTTGTGGACGCTTGGGCATAACGTACAAGACGTCACGTAGGCATACGTTTAAAAATAAATAAAAAAGGTTTCTCCGTTACTGGTGGTTTATTCCAATGGTTTACTACCATACTTGATGAGTTCCAGTCGTCCTGAAATCAATTCCTGCGAATAAATTTTATTGTCCATACCCGGTTTCGAACCTACCTAACCTAGTTACTTCTATACCTAATACGTACGCTAACCATTGTGCTATCGGCTATACTTGTGGTTTTTCATCAAGAAACGGAATACATGGTTACATTGAACGAGAAGAGTAATGAAGACATTTCACATTTTATGTGTATGTGTCTACACCCAACACACATAAAATGTGAAATGTGAACAGAAATTTCCATCACTCTGAACAGGCAATTTTCTTTGCACTGGACAGAAAAATTTGTCCGCAAAGAATAAAGAATTTTCTTTGCCCCGAACAAGAAATTTCTCTCACTTTGAACATACAATTTTCTTTGCCCTCGACAAAAAAATTTGTCCGCACAGAAAAACAAATTCCTTCGCCCCATACAAGCACTATTCTTCACTCCGAACAGAAAACTTTCTTAGCACTGGACAGAAAACTTGGTCCGCACAGAATAAAAAATTAGCTTTGCCCCGAACAAGAAATTTCTCTCACTCCGTACTGGCAATTTTCTGTGCCCTCGACAGAAAAATTTGTCCGAACAGAAAAAAAAATTCCTTTGCCCCGTACAAGCACTTTTCTTCACTCCGAACAGAAAACTTTCTTCGCACTGGACAGAAAACTTAGACCGCACAGAATAAAGAATTTTCTGTGCCTCGAACAACAAATTTCTCTCACTCCGAACTGACAATTTCCTTTGCCCCGAACAAGAAATTTCTCTCACTCCGAACAGACCATTTTCTTTGCCCGCAACAGAAAAATTTGTCCACACAGAAAGAAAAATTCCTTTGCCCCATACAAGCAATTTCCTCCATTCCGGACAGAAAACTTTCCTCGCACTGGATAGAAAAATTGGTCCGCACAGAATAAAAAATTTCGTTTGCCCCGTATAGGCAATTTCCTCCACTCCGGACAGAAAACCTTCTTTGCACTCGATAGAAAAAGTGGTCCGCACAGAATAAAAAATTTCGTTCGCCCCGAACAAGGAATTTTTTTCACTCCGGACAGAGAATTTACTTTGCCCTGGACCGAAAAATTGGTCTGCACAAAATAAAGAATTTCCTTTGCCCCGAACAAGAAATTTACTTCACTCCGGACAGAAAAGTTGGTCCGCACAGAATACAAAATTTCCTTTGCCCGGAACAACGAATTTCCTCCACTCCGCACAGAAAATTTCTTCCCACTGAACAGAAAACTTGGTACGCATAGAATTAAATTTGCGCCCTAGAAGCATCTTTCTTCACTCTGTACAGAAACTTTTCTTAACAACGAACAAAACATTGATCCGCACAAAATAAAAAAATTCTTCGCAGTGACACTTTACCAAAAAATTATTTTATATATACGTCAATAAACTGAGTGTTGCAATTACCATGGTTTCACAGAGCACATCATTTTCTTCATTCATGTAGGTGTGCACGACGAGCAAAAACTTATGTGTTTCGCTTTTAAAATAACACAATTCGCAATAGAAAAATTCTTTCGCAAGTTCGTACATAACGTAGCGAGGTTATAAAGCCGCCATATTGTCATATCAATTCACTGGACGCGAGTTGTTTGTGGTACACGCGTGCAAGTGAGTTGTTTCACGACGCTTTGTGTCGTTCGAGTCGCGTGTACCTACACTAAGTGTGTTGTTTGAAAGAAAATGGCTTGATTCGACACGCTTCATGTGTGTTACATTAAGCGTGTTCTACAGCAACATATTTAAAACGTGTTGTTACCAAGAATGGTATAGAGCGTATTGTTTCAACACGGTAAAATAAGTAAAACACGTTGTTTCAACACGTTAATCAGGTCCTAGACACGCTGTAGGCGTGTTGTGTGTTGCAGCAACACACCGACAACACGCTTATTTTTTACAGTGTTGATGATACTTCGACTAAGTTTTAATGGAACTTGATTTCAGATAATTTCTAGCTGAGATACAGTGAACACCGCAAATCGTGTTTTTCCGAAGGCGTTCTTGGAAAAGCTTTGTCACCGGCTTGCTTGTGGATATTTTCGCGTACAAATTTCACGGAATGTTCTTGAAATGACACTTAACAATGTAAAAAAGGTTTCAATAAATTTACTCTATCCATATAGATGAAAAAAAATCGCAAGATAGTGTTTTTTCACGCTGAAACCCCTACCCTTCCCTTAAGGGGCTATACCAGTGTGAACGCTGACAATTTTTCCATGTCCATTTTGTCACGGGAACGCTGAAAATTTGGGTGATTTTCGGGCATTTTTTGGAAGAAAAGTACTCAATTAAATGTTTCGGAAAATTAGGAATATATTGGGCTATATTTGACCTATATTACATATTTTTTCATAGTCATTTTTCATAGACTTATGCGCCTTCGGAGGCGCAAAAAAGTTCCTCCACTGCTGACATGATTCCGGCCGATTGAGTAGCTGAAACCGAAAAAGAAAAAATGTCGTTAAACTGGAAGGTATTTCCTGTACAATGACCTAGGATTTTCGAAAAATATCAAAATTTAACGAAATGGCGTAGTTATGAAAAAAGTGTTTTCTTGCCTTCAAAATGGTCGTTTTTTTCAATGCCAAATCGTCAATTTTCATCCAATCAAAAACATCCTACGTCATTGTAGAGTAAATATTTTCAAGAGTACTCAGTTCAAATTTCCAGAGCAATCGGATAATTGCTCTTTGAGTTACAATGTCAGCAAATTTGAATAATCTCATTTCGAGAAAAACGCGTTTAAAGATTTAACTATCGATTTTCGCAAGATGAAATGATATTTACCATAAAAACTGCTAATCAGCTATACCTGGCCCATACAATGGACTGTCGAAAAAGGAAGAAAAAAAATCGATTTTTTTAAAGAGTCACACTGTTATAGCCCTTTAAAGTTTCGAGCGCGGAATTTCATATAAATTGTCTGCTTACGTTTATGTAAGTATATGGACAGCATGTTTATCACAGTCGATACTATCGGACAGTGAAAAAAAAATCCTTTTTTTTTGAAAATTTTACACTGTGATGATCACTTAACGATTCCATCCCTTTCACTTTTACCCCACACCTAGCGCATCGTTTCCAGTTTTGGAGAGACCCCCCATCAAGGACGTTGTCAACAGCCCCTCTGTCCCAATCCACTGGCCGTCTGGCATTTTCACGAGGGCACAAGCAAATTGTGGAAAACCTGTGCCGATACAGTCGGCTGTATTTCACTGACTTTCTAGCTTTGTTACCATCGGAAACTCACAGTAAAACGGCCCAGATTACGGACCGGATGATACCAAAATCTACGTAATTATAAAGCATGCTCCTTTATTGATCGCATTGTGGAAAATTTCGAAAACAGGGATTCTAGATTCTCCAGTCACGCGGTATAAGGTGTGGATGACGATTAAACGGGACTCCCACGGCGATAAGTGATTTCGTCAGTTGTTTGTTATTTGTTTACCGTATCAGCGGGTAGACTAGCATCGTGCACGCGGACGGTGTTGATTATGTGTGCAGTAGCTCTTCGCTTACCGCACGTGAATGGAAACGATGCACCGCATGTTTGCCGTCTCGCGTTACGTGAATTTATGACCCATTTGCGACAGACAATTTAGACAATTTTGTGCGAGTATATGAAATGTCATTTTCTTGGAGCGGCATGGAAAAGTTCCGTAAATTAGCAACGTTCCGAAGAGTCGAATGATTTTAGTGATATTTTCTAAACCGTACTAATTTTTCTTGCAGACAAAGATAGGTATGAAATTTTGCCGAATTTCGCGAAGCTTCTTACGAAAAGTCGCGAATTGCGTTAAAATTATTTTAAAAAACGACTTTCTCATTAACAAATGCGATAGTAAAAACTTCATTAAAAATAGAACATTTTTTTAAGCCGATACCATTTTTGTAAAGCATCACTTTTATTTTTATTTGTTAGGCTCACATAGAGCGGTGGGTCTCAGAAGTCTAAAACTCTTCGGCTCTAATGTGCCAGATCAATGCATCAGACGCAGGGTGGTACACCGTGGAACAACTCAGACGGCAACTGTCTTTGAAGCAAGTCTCGTACAGTCGCCATTTTTAAATATGAAAAAATATTTTTTTTATATTGAAAGATGTGATTATATGTAAATAAAACTTCAACTACATAAAATGAATACTTCTGACATGAAAAAATTTCAAAAGTTCGCTTATTTTCGGCTGCCTCAAGGGATTTTGCATTTCACAGCATTTCACAACAACACATGGAGATGGAGAGAAAGAATTCATGTAGTACTGGATCGTACCACGTTTCGCGTAGATCCACGATATTTTTGCGTATCTAAAGTGAATTATATAGGTATCGATGTCAACTTTCCAGCTATGAAGTTTAAGGCGCGATATACGGGTGTCCAATAGGAAGTTGCTAAAACTAAATAAGTGTCTCTTCCCTCCGTGAATTCAATAGGGATCCCTTTTTCTAAGGCGCATACCTGAGGCTCCGCAGTTTTATTCCAGCCGTGGTTGAAGCAAGTACGCGCGCGTCAAAATGAGTGAGCCCACTACGGAAGAAAAAGTATATCTTATTGAGTGCTTCTTCTCGAGGGGAAAAATTTATAGTAATGCGTATAGAGGGTTTCGTACTAAGTTTGGAACTCACAGAGTTGCCAGCGAAAACACTCTGAAAAGGTAAGAATTGAATATTTATTCATATTCATCTATCACACAACTTGTGTTTCAATTCAATTATACTGCATTGAAGTAATTTTACGTTAATTTTTGTAGGATAATCGATAACTTCGTGAAGTATGGTACACTCCAGGACCGTAGACACGAGTTGCCAGGTCCATCTGTTACGGTGACTACACCAGAGAAGATCAACAAAGTTGAGAGTTATTCCAAACAAAATCCAAATGATTCGATTCGGAAAGCTGCTCAAGCATTAAAAATAACCAAATCATCATTACACAACATTTTGAAATATTTTTTAAAGTTTCATCCGTATAAAATAAGCACTCATCAATTGTTAACTGAACATGCCATGACGAAACGCATCGAATTTTGTAACACTATTACGGGAATGTTTGAAGCCGAAGAACTTAATGAGAAATTGATTATTTATTCCGATGAAGCACATTTTTGGATGAATGGGTACGTAAACAAGCAAAATTACCGGTTTTGGGGAACGGAAAATCCCAACATATCGCTAGCGAAGTCCCTTCATCTACAGAAAGTAACGACATGGGCAGCGATTCCGGTAAAAGGAATTTATTTGCAATTCTTGGAATCTACGGTAACAGGAGAGAGTTACAAACGGCTTTTGGAAACGAAATTCTTCCCTTATGCAAAAAAGAGGGGACTGGTTAAAAAATGTTACTTCATGCAAGATGGAGCGACGCCGCACCGGATTCATGAGGTGTTTGAAGCTATTCATCGCGTATATGGGACTCGAGTAATCGGTCTGGGGTACCCTAAATTTGCTCAAGGCGGACTAGAATGGCCTCCGTACTCACCGGACCTGAACCCTTGTGATTTTTTCTTGTGGGGTTACATTAAAGATCATTGTTACGCTAAAAACCCCAGCACAGTAGAAGAACTGATCGCGGCCATCCAGGAAGTAGTTCGCGGCATTACGAACGATATATTGGACACAGTTTTTCACAGTTTTCAAAAGAGAATTGATTTTTGTGCACAATCTAACAGTTCGCACTTCGAAAATATCTATCATTAATCGCTGTACTTTTTCGTTATTTTTATAAGATGTAATAAATTGACATAAAAAATATTTGACTGGGTTTGATTTATGTGCGTTTAAAACTGCAGAGTTTCCTCTATTTAAAGCAATTTGGCTTTTCTGATTCTGTGCACATGTTTTAAAATGACAGTCGATTAGTTTCAGCAACTTCCTATTAGACACCCTGTACATTTATACAAAAAAAACATAAGCAATATTGAGGGATTTTTTTACTCAGAAATAATTATTCTACAATTATCAAACTTTAGGTATACTTTAATAGTATATTTAAGTATACAAAACAATTTTTTTTACATCAATTCATCATCAAAATGACGAAGCTGTGGCAGAGTGTTACAGCAAGGTCGCCGCGGGCGCTGCGAATCGGCAGTCTAGCTTCTCGTAGACTTTGATTTGCAAAAAAGTTCAAACATTTTATCAATGCGAACATGTACAGTTTCTATGTGACGGTAATTAAAACGAAGAAAAAGCAAATTTAAGAAAATAGCACGCATTTACAAGAAAACAACATTTCACGCAACATATCTGTAAAATGTGGATTAAAAAAGTAGTTTTTTTTTCAATTTTTCAAAAACAATTCTCGTAAAGTAGTAGGTACCGATATTATCAATATTTCTACCACGTTTCTACTCAATCGGCTTAATAGTTTTTGAGTAATCCCGCACGCCAATTTCAATAGTGCAGTTTTGAGAAAAACGCGTTTGAAGTTCACGCCCGCTCCGTATTCGAGCGGTGAGGCACAGCGTTGACGGGCTGTACCGTTTGACGTTTTTCAAATTTCGCTTTGAAACTTTAGAAAAATATTCTACATATATAGTTCTATCGAAGAAAAAAAAACGAAATCGATTTTTTGATCGTTGTAAATGTATATCCCGCCATAAGACCTATATACCTTTGGTAAAAAAAATATATCCTTTTTTTCATTGGCTTAAATGATGTATAAACATCCTAAGAATGATATGGTCTATACAAAAACATCCCAAGAACGATGCGGTTAGAAAAAAAATGGTTTTAAAACTTCAAACTCGTTTTTCTTGATCAACGTTTTCACAATCGGGCGGGCTCATAACTCCAACAATTTTCTGCCGATTGCTTTCAAATGTCAACTGCAGCTTCTTAGATCGATTTCCTCGCGAAGTACAGCCGATTTAACGACTGATTAACAATTACGGGTTTCTGAACGAATTGCGGCCGTTTTTTAGTCGAAAATGCGGCTTTTTCTTTCAAACCGTGCCAAATTTGTAAAACAATGTATTAATCGTGTGTACTTTGCTAACAAAACTTATGTAAATTGCGAAAAAGAACATTTTTTGTTCTACGTTCACATGTGCGTCTCCAACAAGTCCGCCCGTGGAGGGTCTAAAAAAAGGCGTTCTCTTGCTATGGGCCACTGGGCCGCCATTTTAAATTTTTTAGAAGATCGAATATTGATTTGAGTACTTACGGATATGTAAAATAAACCCTCCAAATCTCATTTTGGATGCTTTTTTAGTAATTTAAAAAAAACCGAAAAATCCTTGATTTCCGACCATCCAAAGGTATTTAAGGCCTTAAGTTTTGGTTTACATACGATTAAAAAAAATGTTAATTCCAATTAAATTGGACTTTCTCGATCCTCTTTTAGTACGAGAGTAACCAGAAGCGGCAGCTGCCTGAACAGTTGTAAAAAAAAGTTGGGATCGTACTGCGCCACTTGGTTGTAGAATTGCATCGGTGTATATGGTACAGCCTCGGATGATTCTCGAAATGTGCACGTTTGAATCGAACAGGACTGACTCTCTAACACAGATAAAGATGCACACGTAGGTGCATTCATTTGCTTTCGAATGTTATTTTCCGACGCCACTGCACATTTTCGTAGTGCAACGAGTATTGAGACTTTGCAATTTTTCTACTACTATCCTAACCTTCCCTGTGAGAGGCAGCGGAGTGGGAGATTCTAGCGTATCGAGTCGAAAGATTTCCACAATGAGGACACCGAACATTTCCTTTCAATTTTTTGGCAGCGGAGCGTCGACATTTCTGATCGTTTGCCAAGTATACGAACAAGAGGAAGCTTCGGGATGGACGTTTACAGGAATTCGGAAAAGCGGCTTCGACTTCGAGAAAGTTATTACAACAACATGCGCGAATAGCAAGAAATACTTTTACGAGAATTTTATTTAGGAAAACCTGCCAAGTGCGTGTCGGAAGACGTGTAAAATAAGGTTCCGTGATCATTTGTTTATCCAATCATTTGAAAAATCAATGTAGTTATCATTATCGCGTATGTCATTTATTGCATACTAATATTGATTTTATTCAATAATTCGCAGCCATAATATTGCAATGGTACCTGAAATTGTCGACGCACTTTGACCGAAATTATTTTAATCGAAATTTCGAATAAAATGCTGCCAGCTAGAATTATTTCGGATTTCTCAAATTAAGCTTCGCGAATCACTTTGAAGTTTGACACTTCGCAAACGGGGTCTGAAATAGAAAATTAAAACGATAAATGAAACCCCGATTTTATTTTGAAAAATCTGTGTGATGACACCCACCTGATGAGGAAAAAGGCGAAAAATATTTTTTCATGATTTTATTGCACATCGAGCGAAATTATCCGAGGTACTAACATGCAAAACTTGATGCATAGAGGTCTAAAACCTTAGAAACTTCGAGGCTGTGACGGACGTGACGAAGTTATAAGGGGTCCTTGTTTGACTACAAAACCCTAAAGAAGGAAAACTTATTTTCTCGTCACCTTTGGAGAGCTCCCTTGGATGGTTTATCAGAATGTTTCACATGTGGCTCTTATTCAAGGGGTCTTCTCACTTTAGACGCTAAAAAAGGCTATGTTCATGAATTTTTAAAATAGGTTTATAGTATTGACATTGATATAAAAGTTGTTACACTTAATAAATACCCTTTCGAAATACATAATTTAAAAAAAAATGTATTTATGTAACCCAAACAAACTTTAAACCCGTTTTTTTCGAAGCAACGTTTTTCGACGGCTTGTTGATAAAATCTTCGAAACTACTGAAGCGAACCTTATGAAATTTTAACCACATATTCCTTGCAACTATAGCCATAGCGCACATCAAGGATTAAAATAATTTTGATATTTACTATTTTTTTTGCCAAAAACAGTGCAAAAAACACGTTTTTTTTTTCGAAAAATCTCCCCCATTTTGTTATTTTTGCATATAACAAAAATCGTATGATATGCGCTATGGCCGTTAACATACTGAATCTAAATCCGTCTGATTTTTTTGTTTCGGATGATCCATCTCCGAGATTTCATCAACAGCGCAGACCTACAATTTTTTAGGGCATATTTTAAACTACCATTTTCGTCTATAAATAGTGACTTAAACAAATAAATACAAATTTTCAATGTATTTTGAAAGGCTATTTATTAAGTGTAACAACTTTGATAGAAATATATTGGGTGTACAAGTTAGTTCGGTCCGTTTTCAAAAGATGCCTCTAGGTGCTATAAATGGTTGACGGCAACAGCTGATTTTTGCTGTATCGTGAAGTATCAACATCTCTTAACCAAATATCGTTTACAGACCTTTGAGTTTTGCGCATCAAGTCTAATTTTTACTGCGGTGAAAATGTCGAATTTCGTCCCGAATAAGCACCATTTGCGGGAAGTGTTGATTTTCTGTTTCAATTGGAAAAAAAGTGCAGCTGAAGCCCACCGAATGCTTGTGGAAGTTTATGGTGAATCGGCACCGTTGGATAAATCTTGCAGAGAATGGTTTCGACGGTTTCAAAGTGGTGATTTTAGTGTTAAGGACAAAAAGCGTTTGGGTCAACCGAAAAAGTTTGAAGATGAAGGTTATGCTCTATATTTGGTGGGATCAGAAGGGTGTCATCCACTATGAGATACTAAAACCTGGTCAAACCATCACGGGAGAATTCTACAGGCAACAATTGATTCGTTTAAAGCGAGCTATAGCCGAAAAACGTCCAGAATATGCGACCAGACACGAATCCATAATCTTTCAACATGACAACGCTCGGCCTCACGTTGCTGTTGTGGTTAAAAACTGTTTGGAAAATAGCGGGTGGGAAATTCTGGCTCACCCGCCTTATAGCCCAGACCTTGCCCCTTCCGACTACCATTTGTTTCGATCGATGCAGAACGCTTTGACTGGAATACGCTTCACGTCACAACAGGGTATCAAAAATTGGCTCGATTCATTCTTGGCTTCAAAAGATGAACGCTTCTTCCGCGACGGAATTCATAAATTACCAGAAAGATGGGGTAAAGTAGTGGCTGGCGATGGACAATATTTTGATTAATGTATTAATTCATTTTATCATTCACATAAGTGCGTATTCTAAGCAAAAAAACGGACCGAATTAAGTTGTACACCTAATATATAATATAAGCCTATCCAAAAATTCATTAAAATAGCCTTTTTTTCAGCGTCTAAAGTGAGTAGACCCCTTAAAGAGAATTGCACGAAGACATTATGCTCAATAGGTAACAATGACGATGACACTTTCAATTTATAATTCTGCCAAATCGCATCTTAACCATCAACATTTATAAGCTACATAGCGTTCAAGGGGTTACACCTAGCTTGTGGCCGGAAGAAAGATGAATTTTTGTGAATTTTTTCTGAGAAAACATGTGCAGGTGTTTAAATTATTATGTTTTTACATTTAAGAGTATGGTTTTAAGTATCTTTTATAATGTTTGTATTGAAAAATATTTATAAATGTGGTGGATGCAATGGTTTGTGCAATGGATGTAGAATGGTTCTTTCGCGGTGACCACTGCTCCTCGGAAACACATCATACGAAACAAAAAATCAAACTATCCAGTGCTTGGACGAAGGATTTAGAGAAATTTTGAAAAAATCGCCGCCGTTAAAACTAAAAGGATCGACTTTCGGTGAAAAAAATGCGCTATTTTCGTTGATAAAAAAAAATGATGCATCGATAAAAGAAATTTCTTCGTTCAAGCACTGCTTTTTTGATATGTAAAAGGAGCTTGTAATATTTGAAGTTGATCGGTGCAGAGATTTTTGAGTTATCGTGGTGACCGATTATTCAAAATTTATTTTGAGAAAGATGCTTTTAAGGGGGGTGTTACCTTTAGGCGAGGAAAAATTGCTGATTTTCATGATTTTTTTTTTAAGGTAAGATTTCTTCACCTTTGTCGCGACTTAGGGTATGTTTTCTCACTACTTTTGGCTGTTACATGGTTTTTTTCAAAATAAAAAAAAACCGGCAAAGATTTTTCTTTCATTAACATTAATACGCAGAATATAAACCAAGAAAAAGTGAGAAATGTTGAAAATCGATGAAATGGTACGCTTTCAAACGAAAAGATTGAATTTTTCGAAAAAATTGCCTTATTTTCTAATAAAAAATACTTTTTTTTTAATTTTCAGGAACATTTAGGGATATGTTTTAGACAGTACGGTTAGAAAGGTTTGTACCAAATTTGATCAAAATCATACCGTCATAATGACAAGTGTCATACTTCCGCCATTTTGGGAGATGTATAAAAATTAAAAAACATCATGTAACTGCCAAAAGTAGTAATAACGCATACCCTAAGTCAAAAAATGGGTGAAGAAAATTTTCCTTTAAAAAAATTATCCAAATCAGCGAAGGTTTTCCCCCTTAAGGTTTGTCGGTTCGTGGAACCTTCCTATAAACGTCCAATAACTCCCTACATTTTGAACGGAACGGTTTGAAGATTTCAGTGAAATTTTTTGAAATGTTTTCCTTTAAGAAACCGTTGAAAACGAAAAAACGATCTTTCAAAAATTTCAACTAGGTTTAAGCCCTTAAGGGGCTATACCAGTGTGACCGCTGAACATTTCGGTGATTTTCGGGAATTTCTTGAAAAAAAGTACTCAATTAAATGTTTCGGTATATTAAGAATATATTCGGTTATATTTGACCTGTATTACATAATTTTTCATAGACAATTATTGCAATCCAAGCGCCTTATGCGCTGCCTTCGGAGGCGCAAAAAAAAGTTCCTCCACTGCTGACATGATTCCGGCTGATTGAGTAGCTAAAACCGAAAAAGGAAAAAATGTTGTTAAACTGGAAGGTATTTCCTGTACAATGACGTAGGATTTTCGAAAAATATAAAACTCTAACAAAATGGCGTAGTTATGAAAAAAAGTCTGTTTTCTTGCCTATAAAATGGTCTTTTTTCAATGCCAAATTGTCAATTTTCATCCAATCAAAAATATCCTACGTCATTGTAGAGTAAATATATTCAAGAGTACTCAGCTCAAATTTCAAGTCAATCGGATAATTGCTCTTTGAGTTGCAATGTCAGCACATTTGAAAAATCTCATTTCGAGAAAAACGCGTTTAAAGATGTAATTATCGATTTGTTCAGCGATCAAACAGTTGTTTGATTTATATCAGCGTCGAAAATGGCGCTGACATAAATTATATAAATGATAATGATGTTCTTGAAAGTATAAACTGTCGGAAAAAGCAAAAAAAATCGATTTTTTAAAAGTGCCACACTGGTATAACCCCTTAAAGGACGTTTGAATGAATTCTTTAAATGAATGATTCGGCGAGCTTTCATTTTTTTATCAATGGCCAGTCCATGTTAATGAGCAAGTATTATAATAATTGAAACATTGAAAAACAATTGTCTCGAAGGAAGCATCAGACGTCCAGTCTTTATTCGTCTTCCCTTCGAATATAATGTTTTTAGTGAAATCATCTGGAATTGGCCAGTGCTCTTGCTCCGGCTAATTTCCATTTTTCGTAGTCAAACAAGAAAATAGTAGCGTCAATATAATTGCGTCATTGATTGTCTCGAATTCTTCTCTCTCATTGAATCAATGAGGCGTATGTACTTAATATACACGAGCTCGCATGAACAGCGATCGAAGAGACATGGTAGAGGCCGGTTATGTGATTCTCATTTTTCTCATGGGGATGATTGTGCCGGCCACACAGTAGTCAGTGTAACGACCAGCCCGATGAGACAGTCCCGGATCAAAGAGAGCACGGGGAAGAGAGAGAATCGTGATCGTGAAAACGTTGTCAACGTATACTGGAATAACCGGTTGCACGGCCCTCAGCAGAGGCCCCATCACTCGTCGATTGACCTCTCCCTTCCTCTCTCTTATTCCAATCGTTAAACGATTAAAAAAATTCTAACCTCGCTCCTCGTTGCATTTTTTCGCTAAAAAACACTCACGTCCGTCGCAACTAAAAGCTTTTTGCATAAATTTCATCGTTCGCGATTTCCGGAAACGAAGTGGCCTGTGTATGTGAGTCAGCGGCGAATAATGGAGGGAGAGACTACCGGTCTGGAGCTCGAAAAAAAGGTGGATTTCGACCATTTTTTATGGATACCCAGTTCATGGAATTAAATTTCCGTTCAGTGGCCTTTATTCTACATATTTTCAAGTATGTTTACAAATTTTTTTCACAATATATTGTAACAAAATGGCTGCGCTAAAGCTGGACGAAGCGAGTCAACTTCATCGGATAGTTTCCTGCGGTGCAATTTTCATCTGGAACGAGGATTCAAAATACTTAGATTTTTGCATAACTCTGAAACACGTAGGAAAATAGAAAAAAATCGATTTTCGATAAACGGGTCCATGGTCGAAAAAAAATAAATTATTACGGCAAAAATAATTCGCCGAAACCTTTTTTTTTTCGAGAAAACTTTTCAACCATTGAAAAATCTCCCCTGTTTGATGTAAAATATTGTTATGAGGTTCCAGAAAAAAATTCTCGTCAATTGATGGAGACTTGGCGATGTAATGTTGGCGGCTGTAGGACACAATCAAACACATGTAACTGGCTTCATCCAGCTTCAGCGTTGGTAGCTTGTTACAAAATCTTGTAAAACAAATTGTACAGACACTTGAAAATATGCAGAATAAAGGCCATTAAACGGAATGTTCATTCCATCGACTGGGTATCGATAACAAATTGACGAAATTCGCCTCATTTTAATTTAACATTTAAGGAGTGGGTAGGGGGTTCAGCGTGAAAAAAAAACTCTTTTTTGCGAATTTTTTTCATCTATATGGATAGAGTAAATTTATTGAAGCCTTTTATACATTGTTAAGTGTCATTTCAAGAACATTCCGTGAAATTTGTACGCGAAAATATCCACAAACAAGCCGGTGCAGCGTTTTTCTCGAAACCACTTTTTCAAAGTCCGTGTTCACTGCCATTTGAAAACTACATGACCGATTTATTTTAAACTTGGTACATATTTTCTACATATAAAATACCTCTCCCCAACGGTTAGTTTGAGATTTTTTTACATTGAGGGGGTTTTCCACCCCCAAAATGGCGGAATTTTTCGTGAAAAATAGCACTTTTCACTTTACATCACCACCAAAAATTTAGAAATAAAAAAAAATTATCAAAGACTAACGGGGGAGGATTTGATGATACTTTGACTAAATTTTAATGGTACTTGATTTCGAATAATTTCTAGCTGATATACAGTGAACACCGCAAATCGTGTTTTTCCAAAGGCGTTCTTGGAAAAGCTTTGTCATCGGCTTGTTTGTGGATATTTTCGCGTACAAATTTCACGGAATGTTCTTGAAATGACACTTAACAATGTACAAAAGGTTTCAATAAATTTACTCTATCCATATAGATGAAAAAAAATCGCAAAAAAGTGTTTTTTTTCCACGCTGAAACCCCTACCCTTCCCTTAACAATTAACTGATTTTCGTCTGCAATCAAGTGAAAATGCATGTCAGTATACTGGTAAAATTTCAAGCCAAGTTACCGTACTTTTAACAGAAAATTACGAGTGTACAAATCGTCTCATTTATACGGCGTTCTATGGAGATGACGCACTTATCACATTTCTACTTAATTCTGTCTAAAAAATCTAAAGATTTCGTAATGACAATGAAAACAGTGGGTCACCCAATGTTTAAAGGAAATATTAATGATAAAACTTAGAAAAATGTGACTAGCAGAAGAATTTTTGTAGCCACGATTTGTCAGAGAAAATGTCTAAAGCTACTAAATTTGCGCGGAATTTTTTATTCCAGTTTATCGTTGGGTAAAATAGTTGATTGTAACTTATTTTTTATTAACGGAGACTTTGTCCTTGGAGTGCCATATTTCAGGTGTTTACATTTTATTTTTTTTAAAGGAAACGAGTAAAGCTTTTTGAGTGCGGTTTTTTTCTTGCTTTTATTCATGATATACAGAACGTTAAAAAAAATTTTAACGTTCCAAAAACCAAAATGGCGGCCGTTGCAGCTCCGCGAAAACAGGTCCTCAAATCGCGGGAGGTAAACGGCTGACATCACTGCCCCCTCTTTGTTGATCTGAAACACAAATTCAAAGCATATTATCAATCTGTGACCCTTTGGTCATGGAATGACGGATGGGTTTTTCGTTTAGTACAAATTTCGGAAAATAGCGGCAATTAAAAAGAAAATCGAATTTTCGCGTTCTTTTTCGCATAAAAAGATAATAATAAATGCAAAAATGTATCTATCGAAAAAACGATCCGTCATTCCGTGAAGACATATTTTCTGAGTATGCTCTCCAAATTTCAGGTCGATATGTTAATTACAGCGGTCAGGAGAATGTCAGCCATTTTTAAAAACATGTTTTCGAGAAAAACGCATTTAAAGTTTTGCAATGTGTTTACACAAATGTGTTTATAATAACCGCTAATCGGCAATGCCTGGTCTATAGAGGCATTCCTCCTCTTCTTCTAGCTGCTCATGTTGAGCCGCTAACTTCAAGGACAAAGTCTCCCTTAAGCTCTATTATAATTTACCGAATATTCGGAAGGGCCCTGCTTACGCCCTCACAAAATACGGCCCTCCGCGAGGGGAATACCTTAAGGTCAGGCTACCATGAAAATGATGAACACTCGTTCGTCGCTCCAGGCAACTCAAATACAAGAGTATCCAATATATGGTACAGGAAGCGCAGATTGAAGGTAAACTTATGATTGTACCAATGGAACTACTAGTTTAAGGCGCGATATACATTTACAACGATCAAAAAATCGATTTCTTTTTTTTTCTGTAACCGATAGAACTATATATGTAGAATATTTTCCCAGAGTTTCAAAGCGAAATACAAAAAACTTCAAACGTTACAGCTCGTCAACGCTGTACTTCACCGCTTGGATTCGCAGGGGGCGTAAACTTCCAACGTGTTTTTCTCAAAATTGAATTTTCGAAATTGTTCGCAGCATTACACAAAAACTATTAACCCGATTGAGTTGAAACTTGGAATATTCATAATATTGCTACCTTCTACTTGACGAAAATTATTTTCGAAATATTCGAGAAAAAAAACGACTTTTTTAATCCAAATTTTACAGAAATTATGCGTGAATTGTTGATTTTTTTTGTAAATGCGTTTACAAAAATGTATTATTATTATTATTATTATTATTATATTATATTATATTATTTTATATCACATATCATATTATATATTATATTATTATATTGTTTTATTATTTTTTTGTAAATTCTCTCAAATTGGCATTTTATCTATTCGAATTGCTGGCAAGTAGGAACTATACATGTTCCACGTGAAAAATTTTTTGAATTTCTTTGCAAATCAAAGTCTACGGGGAGTTAAATTGCACGTCGATTCGCAACTTTGACGATAAATGAATTAACAAAAATTGTTTTGTATACTTCAATATACTATTAAAGTACACCTACAGTCTGATAACTGTAGAATAATTATTTATTCGTTTGGAAAAATTCCTCAAAATTGCTTACTTTTTCCCCGTCTCAATGTATACCCCGCCTTAAGAAAACAAAACGCGTTTCTCGCGAAAAAATGTTTTGCAAAACGGTGTACACGATTTCTCGAAACCCAATGCACGGATTGACTTAAAATTTGGTACACTTATTCAGTGTAATAGTAGTTTAGTCTTGAAGGACGTTTTTCTTTTTAACTGGTTTTTTTTTCATTGGTTTTCAACAATAATGTCATTTTCCCTCGAGAAGTCGTAAAAAAAATTCAAACTTCTTCCTTCGACGATTTCAACACGATAACAAAAAGCTCGGTCGAGTCTCGGCGAATATTATCTATTTGAAGAAAAAAAGGTCCAAAAATCCCTTGCGAGATTGCTTATAACTTCCTTAATTATGAATATTTTCTAATGAAATTTGGTACACAACTTTGTTAATGTACATATAAATAAACATCCAAACGATTTTTCAACAATCTCACTTATTCCTTCAAAATTAACTTATTTAAAAGTCCTTAATTTTCGAGTCGTCACAGTAGCCTAACCTCTTAAAATACAAACTGTTTTTGTAATTTTGCTACGAGTGTGTAGGCGGCGCAAATGTTTTTCTCTGTCCAGAATCGCCATCGCAGCGGAATAACAGCATACGAGAAATGTTTGTCAAATTCGAATTTTTTCCGTCCATAACAGCATACGAGAAATGTTTGTCAAAATTCGTATTTTATCCGTCTCGAGACTATATTCTATACTTGTATATTTATTCCTCACATTTATGTTTTGTTTTTCAGTTGTCAGTCGCTCATCGAGCGCGGTCCGTATTCTTTCGAAGATGACAGAAGTCGGTATTTTATCTCGATGCGAGAGAGCACGTTGACTATGGCTGACGCGCGACCGTCTGTCTGTCCGAGCAGAACGCTTGACGCACACCTAATCTCGCGTATTACTATATATGCTCCTCAGTATATGTATACCCGCGCTTCCTATGTGCATTTACATCGACGCCCATACCACCACGGCCTTTCCGCTGATACAATCGCACCGCCTCGGCAAGCACGACTGTACGTGTGTACGATCGTCCTTTTGCTCTCTCTTTCTCTCTTTCTCTCAGGACCGAAGCGCGCATGCGCCGCCAAAATTTCCTATAAAATGCAACTGCCTCTGCTCTGCCCCGGTATTCGTCAGTCGACAGTGCTCGAGTGACCGATCCACGTTGTAGCGACGAAAGCGCCAAAAGTCTGTGCGTCATTTCACTGCGTTGGATCGTATTCGCGTGAGACTTTCCACACATCGGTCGGATCGCATTCTGTTCATAAAGCGGAAGTGATACTTCGATTGCCGTGTAAAAGTGTCCCATATACGTAAAAGAAAAAGCGAAGCTTCGATAACCTCCATCGATCATCGCTGTTGTCGATTTTTGTGCGGACGAAGAACGAGACAAGTTAATCGGCGATCAAAATGCCGGCCGACGTAGCGACGCACACGAGTTTTTTGAAATTCAATCAGTCCAGTCTGAAGGGCTCGAACATTGATTCCTGCTGGAACACGGAAAACATGAGTGGCCATATGAATCTCGTGGGGCCGAACGGACACAGTCAGGCCGTTCAGGTCAAGGTGTATCGCACGAGTGTGGAGCACTTTGCCGTTATATATCCGCAGAAGAAGGTGTGTCGACCTCTGGGAGTTTTGAATCTAAAGAACACGACGATCGAGCGAATGGGCGAGGACGGCTTTGTCGTTAGGCAAAAGGGCTTCGACGCCACGGTATCCGTTACCTTTCTCGTTGACAACCAAAAAGAGCTCGATTACTGGATGTTGGCTTTTACCGCGCGATCGAGTCCGTTGGTTCATCAGAGCAGCTTGCCAATCGTCGAGGAGGAACTCGAGATCTAGGGATTCGTGGCGAGCTAAGGGGGAGGACGAATCAAACGATCAGGTGCTGGTCGCGACCTTAACGATGGCCGAAAGCCAAACGCGCCTCGGGTATAGACAAAAATTATTTCGAAATCCGGATTTCCGCCCCGTACCCACATAATCCACCCACATTGGTACGGACGAGTGATCCCGGATTCTCTCCGCGAGAGTAACAAAAGAGAAGAAAACAATAAAGACGATTGTCATCCGATTTCCGTTCGCTGTGGATTCACCGATCGGACGAATACCGGAACTTTCGGCAATCACTTGCGGGACTCGTCTCTCGCAGCGAGCAAAAGTGGCGAATTGTTCGTCACACGCGATCGAAGGATCGATCTATCCGCGTCTCGCATCGAGGAAGACCAACGGATGTATCGATCCGTTCGCTGGAACAGGAAAGAAATACAAGTTAAGCCTGAAGCATGCTTGACCAGATGCGGGTCAGCTGTTTCGAGGCGTATATTCCTCCATTGATCGCTCATTAAAGGGACTCTGACCAGCTGCTGGACAGTGCTCCCCGAACCACGTGGGAGCACCCCAAAAACGCCCGTTTCGCCCAACGACCTTATCCGGTGGAAACGTGGCGACCCGGCCACATCATCGATTGAGCGAAACCGGAACGTTTGCTGCCTTTGTCGCGCGCAGCCAGACCGTTAAATCCGTGCAAAGGCGTTGCTTTCTGGCGTTTGACGGACGCTCGGTACTCTCGCTCGACCGGGCATTGAGCCCCAGCAGCCCCACATAGAGAGCAGACGAGATCAGATGGAGAGAGAGAAAGAGAGAAAGGAAGGGAGGAAGCGCCGGGGCAACCGCGACGACCCACGGCATCATCATCGATCCTAGGCCAGCTCCAACCAATGGAAACGGGCCTACCTTCTTTGTGCTTCACTTACCTCCCGTCAGCAGGGAATACACGGCGAATTCAAGAAGCACCCACGAGGCAAAGTATTTTCGGCTACGCAGGCGGAAAAGATGCCGCAACGAAGCGGCGCGTTGCTTGGGACACTGAACGGGCATCAGCTGGCCGATCCAACCAGAGAGACTGCTCATCGTATTCGGCCCTGCTTTCGAGCCAACCGTAGGGACAGGGAACACCGAGAACACGAACGTTCCTGCAGTACCGCATGGACAAGCCGGAAGACGAGATGCCGCATCGCATTTATCGGAAAACAAGAAGAAACGGACGCTTGCAGACGTTGCAGAAAAAGCGAGGGCCTAAGTGGAGCAACGAACGAGAGCACACGGAACCAGCAGAAGTGGGAGATGAATAGGGGCGCCCAAGACGATGCTTAATATCGACCGGGCTCCGATGAGTGAGTGTGAGAGAGAAAAAGATGCCTGCTCGTTTCCAAGTTTTTCTTTCCATGGAAGACCAATGTTGGGAACAAGCGAAGGCTCATCCTGTAACTTTATTCGACGACGAACGGAATTGTTAACTTCCGTTTGCCGTAACAATCGCCGTTCGGGGCACAACTTGGAAACGGTATCTTCCTCGGCAGAACGTGTTTATCATTTCTTTAAGGGGCTACATCTACGTAGAGGCCCGATAAATGTGGGCAAATTCTGAAAAAAAAATCCGGGATACGGTTGGTCGGAAACGCATTTTTTAAATACAAAGGTACATATAGTGGGAGCCTTTAAAGAAAAATCACCGAAAAATATAGACAAACATGAAAAACATGGCTGCCGGCAGGTGATGACATTTTTTTCGGAACGTTTGGCGGTGGACACTCTCCAGCTTAAACCGTCCATCTGAAATCTAAAAACCAAACGGGTTATCCTAGTTGACAATACATACAAGTCGTTGACGATCGGCGATTTTTCAAGTAATTCTTTTTTAACAACGTGGCGACGAATTGAAACTCGAGTATACAACATCTATGAATAAAAGTCGTCATTTTTACGTAGCTATTAAAAAATGAAGGTCGATTTGAAAAAAGTGAGATCGTCAACGACTTTTGAATGTTTCTCATCGTATCTGCTGGAAATTTGGAAACAATCCATCAAGTGGTTCTCGGGATATCATGTCCACCGACTTGGAAAACAGTGTTTCGAGGAAAACGCGTTTAAGGGGTTAGGCCACGGTAACGGGTATGAAATCATGTGCGAATTTAACATTTTTTTTCGTATGAAAAAGTGATTCACTCATAAAATTAATGACATCTATTTAGTATGAATATCAAGCTGTTAGAAAATATATATATATTTTTTTCGATGTACAAAATGGCCGACTACTAATATTTACGCGTTATGTTTTTTTTAGGCGCTCCGCGGCGTGACATTTGGCATCCACAATTTTTTACCTAGAACAAAAAACAAAAATTTTCGTCAATCTACATTAGAATACCTAGAGAAGTACGTACGGAATTAAAAAATATTATTTGATTCAAAAGTTGTAGGTATTTGAATGAATTTTCAGTGAAAAATTTCGTATAAAACTGCTCATAAAATGAAAAGTTTTCGATTAATCAAAAATTCCGTACGTACTTCTCTGTGAAATGCAATTAGGAGCATAACTTTTAAATTTGAAGTAAATCGAGTAAAAATTGTTGAAGTTGTTTGTCACGCCAATTGGAAAAAAGCTGTTTCGAGAAAAACGCGTTTAAAGTTTTAGGTACTCTATGGCTCTAAATACATTTTTTTTCTCGCTATGAATCGAATAGTAACTTATTCTTATTATGATGAAGCACCGTTTTAGCGAGAAAAAAATTGATTTTTTGAAAATTCTACTGTCGCCTTACCCCTTAAAGTTTCAAGTATGATGCTGCTAGCTTGCCTGACCGACTGCTAAAAGCTAAAGCTCATTCAATTTTAGGAATATTTGAATGAAGTTTCCAGGTAACATGGCTAAAAGGTGATACTATTGGATAAAATTATTTTTGGAAAATAAATTTTCGACCCACCCAGGTAAATGTAGCCCCTTAAGGTAAAAGCTGGTCCTATGTAAGACCGTGTAACACTTAAAGAAGGAAACGGGATGAGCGGCCGTACACGGTTCCTTGTGAATCCGCCGGTAGAGAGATCAACGGAGAACCGCTTCTTCCGTCTCCCTCTCTTTCTCTCTTTGTCTCTTTCTCTCTCGCACGTTGCGCCGTCAACTTCTAGCCTAGCAACCGGCGAAGGAAGTACGCGGAGTGCGAAAAATGAAAGGACGCGAATAGCGAGTCTACCGTGAACGTGTATCAACGTATGCACACATGCTCTGCGCAGAACTCGCAAATGCTGCACCGCGATGCATTTCTAGGCAAGTCAGACAATGAATATTCACTTGGAGACAACGAAGAGCCTACAGACTGTTTGTACGAAAAAATTAATCCTGTAACTCTTATCAGTCTCTCACGATAAGGCAAATGGTAAAGCTACACAAAGGCTCATAAATTTTATTTGCATTTCACATATTAATATCGTTCTCATTTGTTCGTTTCTTGCTACTGGAAATGTGAACGCAGAGGATACATATTACGATGGTACTGAAGTTTGTATCGTTGCAACGCAACGAAATTCTTTTCTTCGTATTGCCCATTTTTCTTCTTGGCAAATTTAGGCTACAAATGTCATCGAAATCCTTTCAAGGGGCTATACCAGTGTGAACGCTGAAAATTTGGGCGATTTTCGGGATTTTTTTGGATGAAAAGTACTCAATTAAATCTTTCGGAAAATTAAGAATATATTTGGCTATATTTGACCTATATTACATAATTTTTTCAAAGAAAAATATTGAGATCCAAGCGACTTATGCGCTGCCTTCGGAGGCGCCAAAAAAAAAGTTCCTTCACCGCCGACATGATTCCGGCCGATTGAGTAGCTGAAACCGAAAAAGGAAAAAATGTCGTTAAACCGGAAGGTATTTCCTGTACAATGACGTAGGATTTTCGAAAAATATCAAAATCTAGCAAACTGGCGTAGTTATGAAAAAAATCCGTTTTCTTGCCTATAAAATGGTCGTTTTTTTTTCAATGCCAAATCGTCAATTTTCATCCAATCAAAAATATCCTACGTCATTGTAGAGTAAATATATTCAAGAGTACTCAGTTCAAATTTCAAATCAATCGGATAATTGCTCTTTGAGTTACAATGTCAGCAAATTTGAAAAATCTCATTTCGAGAAAAACGCGTTTAAAGATTTAACTATCGATTTTTGCAAGATAAAATGATTAGAGCTACGGCCTTGAAATTTTTACAGGACATTCTTGAAAGTAGAAACTGTCGAAAAAGGCAACAAAAAAATCGATTTTTTGAAAGTGTCACACTGGTAAAGCCCCTTAAACATACTTATCAGGGATCCATAACCTATGATTGCGAAAGAAGAGTTTAGATGACAGTAAAAATGAAGAGATGAAAAAAATATTTTCGTTGCACTCCAACGATGCAAACTTCAACATAATTTATTCCGAGTCTCGTGAAATCGTATCGCCGCTCAATTGTTCAGTAATCACGAAGCGAATTTTCACACAACGTTATCTCTGGTCGAGGACGAAAACAAAATGTCTTAAGCAAACTCGTCTTACTGTTTGTCGATGTTATCAGCGATAAGTCTCCAGGCGGAGTCTTGGGCAAATATATACATATATATGATTCGAGGTTTCCAAAGAATGTAAGCCGTGCGAGTGTCAGCTATACGGTAAACAGTTATTCATGCGTTAATTTATGTACTCGTAGCTTAGTGAAAATCTTAGATTTACGATTGTCTGTGATATTAAAATGTCGAACGAGGCGAACTATCCGTTTTGCCGATTGACCCGTCACCAAATGATAATGACACACAAATTTTCAATAACGATCGTTGCGAATACAATCGTTCGTCACAACTCAAATCCAGCGGAGAAAACACGAAAATAAAAAGTAGCATCTTTCCGATATAACAGGTACGGATGTAATTCGCGATTGCGTGCTGTTTGATTGGACGTATATTCGCGGTACGAATGTGACGATATTGATGTGATTCTTCAGATTCTGGAAAGTGGGGGAGGCTGGTTATTTTTTTCATATACCAGAATCTCGAACATTGCACACCTGTAATTACACTCTCGCATCACACTTCCTCATTAACGTAGAAGAGTTATGTAAGAATAATTTTGATACGTGTTTAGTGTAGGGTGATTGTAACGCCATCCTAAACTTCCGCTAAGATAAACAATTTTACGAACGAGACATCGTGCACGTATGAATATAATGTATTTGGGATCTAGGCACGCACGGATCCCGAAGTATGCGTAGTGACGTCAATGAGAAATTGAAAAAAAAAATGAAAGCAGCAGAGTTTTGAAAAGCTGGAAGTACATACACGTATGGGATAATGATTGAAGTTACATCTTATTGTGTCGACGAGTGAAGGTCAATAAAATAGAAATGAATTAAAAAAAACGAACAGAAACTCAGCGTTGTCGGTTTATTTTGTACCCAAGTAGCGATCACGTAATTGTTGAACAGCCTAGCCTACATCTCTCAATGTATCTCTCGCGAGAGAGAACTTTGAGCAAATCGCTTTGCGCAATAGTGATTGTGCAGCTGGGCTGTTTGCCTTAACGAACTTTCTATACTATATATCACCTGACCCTCTCTCTCTCTCCCTCCCTCCCTCTCTCTCTCTCTCTCTCTCTCTCTCTCTCTCTCTCTCTCTCTCTCTCTCTCTCTCTCCCATGTCGTATATCCAAGATATCGCTGCTGTAATGTTACGATAGTTCTGCCATTGCGTTCCGTCGACTATACGAATACGTTAGTATACTTATTCGCTGTTGAATGTTGTCGGTTCAAGCCACTCCTTTTGGCATATCAAGAGACGAAGCACGAGGATGGCACGTGGAAAAATCATCGACGATGTATCATAGAGACCTATATAATGGTCGGAGCGGGAGTGCCGATATATATTTTCGCGTCATGTTGTCGAGTTTTTTGTCTCGGTATTTTTGCAATGCATGAACGTATATTCTTCAATTTTAATTGAATTTTTTATCTCTGGATTTGAGGGATTAAGCTACTCGACCCGAAAATAAGGGTTGTTTAAAAGGGGCCCGGTTGAAATTACGAACTTTGAATGCTCCGACGGCTTAAAATTCCGAATTTTAATATTCCGAAATTCAAGATGGGGCCGGGTTCAAATTCCGAACTTTGAATGATCGGAAGGCTCAAAACTCCGAAAGGATACTACCCCGAAAGATCAAAACTCCGAAAGAATTTTACACGAAAGACAAAAACTCGGAAAATTTGAACACCGCCAATATAATTCGGCTATGGAAGTTTTATAAGTTTCAAAATTTTCAATAAATCGACGAATTATTTCAAGAATTTTTTTTATTAAGTGATTTTGCGTCAATTTTGAAATTTGTCTAGACAATGTTATACGTTCTACATAATTTACAGTCAACTGTCTAGACTTTCGCTGGCATGATCTTGACATGGGGGCCGGGTTGAAATTCCGCCGGCGGTTTACAATTCCTAATTTTAATGTTCCGAAATTACAAGGTTCGTCAAGATCATGCCAGCGAAAGTCTACACAGTTGATTATAAACGGTGCAGAACGTATAACATTGTCTAGACACATTTCAAAATCGACGTAAAATCACTTCTTAAGGGTCTATACCTGTGTGAACGCTGCAAATTTGGGTGATTTTCGGGAATTTTTTGGAAGAGAAGTACCCGATTAAATGTTTCGGAAAATTAAAAATATATTTGCCTATATTCGACCTATATTACATAATTTTTTCATAGAAAAACATTGAGATCCAAGCGACTTATGCGCTGCTTTCAGAGGCGCCAAAAAAAAGGCTCCTCCATTGCTGACATGATTCCGACCGATTGAGTAGCTGAAACCGAAAAAGGAAAAACTGTCGTTAAACTGGAAGGTATTTCCTCTTCAATGACGTAGGATTTTCGAAAAATATCAAAATCTAACAAAATGGCGTAGTTATGAAAAAAGTCTGTTTTCTTGCCTATAAAATGGTCGTTTTTTTCAACGCCAAATCGTCAATTTTCATCCAATCAAAAATATCTTACGTCATTGTAGAGTAAATATATTCAAGAGTACTCAGTTCAAATTTCAAGTTTATCGGATAATTGCTCTTTGAGTTGCAATGTCAGCAAATTTGAAAAATCTCATTTCGAGAAAAACGCGTCTAAAGATTTAACTATCGATTCTATACCCTCGAGCGATTTTATACCTCTTTAGAAGGCTGCCATTCGGGGAGTATTAGAGATACCGCCTTGACATTTTTACAGGATATTCTTGAAAGCATAAACTGTCGAAAAAGGCAAGAAAAAAATCGATTTTTTGAAAGTGTTACACTCGTATAGCCCCTTAATAAATAGAAAAATCTTGAAATAATTCGTCGATTTATTGAAAATTTTGAAACTTTTCTAACTTCCATAGCGGAATTATTTTGCAGTGTTCAGATTTTCGGAGTTTTAGTCTTCTTGTGTAAAATTCTTCGGCGTTTTGATCTTTGGTGGTAGTATTCTGCGAAGTTTTGAGCGTTCTGACAATTAAAAGTTCGAAATTTCACCCCGACCCGTTCAGATTTTCGGAGCTTTGGTCTTTCGGAGTTTTAATCTTTCGGGGTAGTATTCTTTCGGAGTTGTGAGCGTTCTGATCATTCAAAGTTCGGAATTTCAACCCGGACCCACTCAAAAAATTTTTTTAAGGAATAAGTAATTTGATTGATAAATTGTTTGGTCATTTATTAGTCTACATATTTAAAAAGTTGTGTTCCAAAAATCATAAAGATATAAATAATTAAAGAAGTTATAATCTCGTGAAGGACCTTCCAACATGAGGAACTCAACGATGTACTTGGTTTTGGCCACCCGGTTGATGTGAAAAAAACGAGTTTTTTTTTCCCTAAAATAGATAATATTGGCTAAGGCTCGAGCGAGCTTTTTTTTGTTATCGTGCTTCAAACATCAACAAATTTTTTCATTATTTTATTCTCGATTTTTCGAGGAAAAAGACGTCATTATTGTTAATAAATAATGAAAAAAATGTTAAGAAGAAGAACAGCGGTCAAGACTAAACTACTATTACACTGGATAAGTGTACCAAATTTCAAGTCAATCCGTCCATTAGATGATGCGAAATCGTGTATACCATTTTGAAAAACATAATTTCGAGAAAAACACGTTTAAAGTTTTACTAGCAGTTCTATCGTTGTGATCATAAGTTTACCTTTAATATGCGATTTCTGCACCATACGTTGGACCGTCCTCTTTAAATTGAGTTGCCTTAAGCGACGAACAAGAGTCTTAAAATGTCCACAGTCGCCGAACCCCTTGAATTTTGATCACAATTAAATTGAATTTAATTGTTCTACAGAGCAATCCAGTTATCTAGCTATTATTCAACGATGCGGCCATGCCACAAGTGAAATTTTTCTTCGTTCAAGCGTTACGTCGGCTATATTGGGTTTACACAACTACTTGCGGTTCGGCAATCAGGCGAATCAGTTTTCAGTTTTTATCGATTGACTATACATACTTCCATCCGGGCAAGAAATCGGCGTTTAGGGAACAATTGGATTTCCAAAGTTTTCTAAGATTTAAAAAAATCTGAAAAATTCAGGGATACGTCTCGAAATGTCTACTAGATACCCCAAAAATTTCCAAAGTTGAAGATTTAAAACCGTTGTTAATAGAAATTCAAGTGTAATGAGAAATGCGGGAAAACAGGTGAGTTTGAAATTTCGACTGTTCGACTTGTTCGAAATTGTACAAAATCCGCAAGAAAATCCATCTTATATTATTTTTTGATTCATTGGTTGAGTGCTATTTTTTATTGATTGATTCAGCGATAAATTATTTGTGTTCATGAACGGTGTTCCGACCTCTGTTGAAAATACACGTTCTCATGTTCTGCGTGATAACTGCCTCATTTGTTGACGGATCTAAAAAATCCATTTTTGTCAAGTACTTTTTACAGTTATAGTCAAACGAGTCAATTTCTTTTATCTCGTAAAAAAAAATTACTTATAACTCGTAAATCAAAAACATCTTTCTCGTGTCAAACTTGGCGCTTTAAATGTTTGTAGAAAATTGTTCGAAAAAATTAATACAAAATGGCACGGCAGAATATAGAGTATCTATTTCCAAAGATTAATAAAAGAAACTACATAAAAATTTCCAATTATTAGAGGGATTTTTTTTGTGCATCGGCATCCATTGTAATGTGGACGATTGAGGAGCTCCATTCACCTAGAGGCCCCAAAAAATGGCCAAAATCCGATTTTTTTTCTGAAAGAAAAGAGCCTAAAAAAATTACCGAAAAATACAGAAAAACAACGAAAATAACGATATTCTCCAGTTTAAGCGGTCTATCTAAAATCTAAAAACCAAACGGGTCATTTAAATTCGGAATAATTACGAATTGTTGCCGTTCGTCGATTTTTTTAATCTTTTGTTTTTTTTTAACAAAGTGCCGACGTATTAAAACTCGAGCATACCATTTTTTTTAAAGTCGTCATTTTTACGGAAATGTTGAAAAATGAAGGTCGAATTAAAAAAAACGAGATCGTCAAGGACCTTTAAATGTTCCCCATCGTACCTCCTATAAATTTGGAAACAATCCATCAAGTAGTTCTCAGATATCATGTCCACCGATTTTAAAAACATCTGCCGGCTGCCATGTTCTTCTTGTTTTTCTGTATTTTTTGGTGATTTTTTTTTGTGTTAAAAAAAATGCATTTCTTTTTCACCAACCGTTTCCAGATTTTGTCTTGGAATTTGGCCACTTTTTTTGTGCCCTCTAGGTAGATGTAGCCCCTTAAGTTCAATTGTTGAGCACCCAAACAACACTCTGCGCCGTGAATATTTCGATAAGTTTTTGCAATAAGTTTCATGGATAAAATGTATTTTTCAGACAAATTTGAATTATTTTCGAGAGCTCCTCGTCGAGGTTTTTCCTTCATGCCCCATTGTAATCGTACCAGGGATGGAGATCAAGCATCTGCAATTTTCGGTTATACGAAACATTCAGGACGGGTCCACTTTTGTGACCCTCGGCTCGCAGCCGTGCACATCCGTGCCAACTCACCCAAC
This sequence comes from Ophion ellenae, assembly GCA_963210295.1. NCBI lineage: Eukaryota > Metazoa > Arthropoda > Insecta > Hymenoptera > Ichneumonidae > Ophion > Ophion ellenae. The sequence goes on from OY723387.1 coordinate 45,700,712, forward strand.
GAAGCGAATACAAAACGAGTTGGATTAACGTTCTTTGGAAAGCAGGGCATGCACTGCAAAAAGGGGATGCCTGGTGGCCGTCCCAATTTCTCGTTCCATTGTCAGCTTCTACCAAGTGCGTCTTCCATGGCTTCTTCCCAAGCGACAACGGCGTACCGCCATTCGTGAACTGCTCATATTTTTAGGTGAGAAACCCTATGAGCTGTCCTCCAAACGGGATGTTCTCTGGGATGGTGGTTTGAGATGTGGGTCGATTTTGTTTTTCAAAATTGCGAGGTTCATTCGTTGGTCATCAGTGTGATCGAAGCTTCCCCCTTAAACAATTGAGCCTATCACTTTCATTCCAAACTGGGTTATTTTTTGACATTGTTTTTTTTGAGAATTATGTTGGTCAATTTATTTCAAGCTGGCAGGATGTATTTATCATACATTAGTGTTTTGTGAATCTTTATGATCGCGGAACGAAAATTAGTAGTAGTATTTATTATTCCAGGTACCCTTCAGGGTGTTTACAAAGATCTCCCCTCTAGATATACAGGGTGTCCCTCTTATCTCTGCCACCCGAAACAACTCGGTAATTATCGACGTCACAAAAAAATGTTCCAGACAAAAGTTGTACGGTGTGAAGTAGGCCATCAAATGCGACCAATTTTTTTTTTATTTCGGTGGAGGCGCTGAGGCACAGTGACGGTCACCTCGACTTTTTTCAATGGAATGGTACATTTCTTTTCAACCATCTTGGGGAGCACCTCAAACCGCATAAAAAAATCAGGGGGTCGAAGTCGTTGAAGGTCATTCAAGGTCACCTATTAAAATGAAATACAAATCTAAATATCTCGGATCACTACCAAATATTTGGTAGTGATCCGAGATATTTATGTTTGTAATATCGATACTGACCTTGAATGACCTTGAACGACTTTGAACCTCCAATGGTTTTTAAGCGGCTTGAGATGCTCCACTAGATAATTGAAAAAAATGTGCCATTCCATTTTAAAAAGTGGAGGTGGCCTTCACTCCGTACATCTTTTGTCTGGAACAATTTTTGTGACGTCGATAATTATCGAGTTATTTAGGGTGGCAGATATAAGGGGGACACCCTGTATACACTACCGGCAAACGTTTTCGGACACTTCAGATAATTGCAAAACTTTCGATCAATGGATAATTGCCAAATAATGTTAGATTCGTGTTAGATTCATGTTCATTTCATTTATCCTTTTGCGAAAATATTATAGAGCTGCGTATAATTAATTATAGTATTCTAAGATAATTTTGCAGTTATCCAAAGTGATCGAAACTTTTGCAATTAGCTGAAGTGTCCAGAAACTTTTGGCCGGTAGTGTATTTCCCCTTACGGAATTTTCTTATTTCTAAACTCATATACTCCACTGTCGTTTCGCTTTTAGTTTAAGGGGTTACGTGGGTTTCGAAGCCTAAAAAAGCATATTTTTTCTATTAAAAAAAATATAATACATAAATTATTTTATTCAAAATGTTGAGCACATAAAAGAGCAACATTTCAACAATATTTTAAAGAAATTTCATAAAAAAATTTGCGAAATTCAGCCGGTGGGACCTGGTTTTCGGAGACCCCTAAAAAAAGTCTCTTCATGGTGGTCAGAATAACTCATGATAGCTTTATCTGAAATAAAAAGACAATTTTTTTTCTGTTAGTAGATAAGTATAGCTGGTGATTGAACAACGGATTTTGAAAAAAAATTGAAATTTGAATTTTTGGCACAGTTGTATGCGAAATAATTCAATTTAAGGTACAATTTACACTACTTATTTCTTATTATACAATTTACACTACTATTTATCCTTGTAAAGTTAGTTGTAATCGAAAAAAAAACTTCGTTCAATCACTAGTCAATGCTATTTTAAAGAAGTGTGCGAAATTTCAATAAGATCGGTGCATTCGATTTTGAGAAATCGTTTTCACCGACTTCAAAAATAGTGTTTTGGGAAAAATACGATTGAAGTTTGAAGTAGAAATAAAACGACGATTTTTTTTCAACTCAGAATCGTCGATCCCAGCTTCATAACGCAAAGATCGTGCTGCAGCTGCGATGTACAGGATTTTTTGAAATTTTCAAACCCACGCAACCCCTTGATCTCGCATTCGTTTCCTTATTTACAATTTTGTCAATTAGTGCGAAATGAAATGGATTAATATACTTGTAAGAAGTGTGAATAAAAAAAATATGTCAATAAAATATTGCACACGATAATCAAAGAGGGAGAGATCCTAGATAGGCGACCGTTCGCTCTCCGTATGGTAAAGATCGTACGCAATTCTACAGAAGCACCATTTTAGTTGTGAAGAAAGATTTGCCGTATTTATTTATTTTCCAAATATGTATTGGATTCAACATTTTCTGAACAACCTTGTTCATAAAACTGACGACTTTCCGAACGCTTTTTTTCCGGCTCGTGGCCGGAGTAAAGAAGAATTTTTGTGAACTTATTCGGGAAAAAAGTGTGCAGGTCTTTAATTTTTTCTTTTCACATTAAAAAGTATCTTTTTAAGAATTGTTTACAATGTTTATATTAAAAAATGTTCATAAATGTGGTAGTCAAATCGAACACATTTAGTTTTCGGATGAAATTATCTAGTGCTTGGACAAAAGATTCAATAAAATACCGATTTTTGAAAAAAGGCCGCAGTCCAAAGTGAAAGAATTGATGTTCGGTGAAAAAACGCTCTATTTTCGTTGATAAATAGAAAACTGTGTATCGAAAAAAAATTCCTTCGTTAAAGCCCTGCGTTTTGACTTGTGAAAAAAATCTTGTGAAATTTGAAGTTGATTGATGCAGTTATTTTTTAGATATCGGGGTCACCGATTTTGAGAAAGTCATTTTGAGAAAGACGCGATTAAGGTTCGTCGGTCCCCAAAACCTGCCTACAACTCTCTCAATTTTGAACGGATCGACTTGAAATTTTGAGAGAATATTTTTGAAACGTTATATTTTGAGAATGCGCCGAAAAAAGCAAAAAACGATATTTTCGACAATTTGAACTCGGTCTAAGCCCTTAATTTGAATGTGAAACATGAAGAGCTGATGGAGGACTAGCTGAGTATTATGTGTATGTACTAAAGAGGACAGTAAACCGGAGTATGAAATTCTCGTGGAGGTTTTTAAACTCGTCACGCTTACGATTTCCTGTGTATTTGCGGAACGAGAAAAAGCGGTAAGACGATACGCGGAAAGTAACAGAGAGAAGCAATTGAAAGGCTCATTTTTTTCTGTTCTTTCAAAGGGCTCGTAAAGTGATACGTTCTCGGCGAAAGACTTCTACCGCGATTGAAGATTTTTCGTAGGGAGACGTCAAACCGCCGATTTTCATTACGCCGAGGATTTCATTTTTCTTTTTTCCAGGAGGAAAGGGGACACGCATTATCGATTGTAATTTTCACAATATCGATTCCATCGATAATACCGTCGCCCAGTCTCGAGAGAAACTGCAGACATGTGTGTATAAACTACAAATTTTATTTAGCACTGATATTTCGAAAAATACATATGTGTAGAAAAATAATCAAAGAACAGCTCAAAGCTCAAAAAGAATGAATCCAATATTTTTTGTTTTCTTTTCCACAGGTTTCAATACCATCTTCAAAGATTTTATTTTTCCAAAATTGTTGGTATTTATCCAAGAGTCATTTGAAAACGATTATTTGAAAAGTTTTTGGCAATAAAATTGGCAAAAAGCGTAGCAGGTCACAAAAACGCGTTTGGTTAACGGGTTCACACCTAGCAAGTTGCCGGAACGAAGAGGAATTGTCGTGAATTTTTTCTGGGAAAACGTGTGCAGGGTTTCGATTTTTTTTAAATTAAAGAGTAAAGTTTTAAGGGTGGAGAAATTTTTTGGCGAGGAAAAAATTGCTGATTTTTATGATTTTTTTTCAAAGAAAGATTTCTTTTCTGTTTTCCAGACTAAGGGTTTTATTACTACTTTTGCTGGTACGTGGCATTTTTATTTTGCTAAATTTTAAAAAATGGCGGAGGTATGGCACGATCGTCTAAACGGGTTGTGGCGATTGTCAGACGGCATGACACGTGGCGTCGGCGGGATGACCCTTAAAAAAAAACTAACGAAGAATTTTCTTTCAGTAACATTCATACGCAGTATATGAACCAAGGAAAAGTGAACAATGTTGAAAATCGATGAAATTTACCCTTTGGGAAAAAATCGAATTTTCCGAGAAAAATGGTTATATTTTACAATAAAAAATACTTTTTGTGTTGTTGTCATTTTCGAAAACATTTAGAGTCATGTTTTAGACAATAAGGTGATAAAGATTTATACCAAATTTCATCAGTTTAGAAGATCGTGCCATACATCCGCCGTTTTTGAAGATTAATTTTAAAAAAGTACCATTTAACAGCCAGAAGTTGTAATAAAACATAACCCAAGTCTCAGAAATGGTGAAGAAATATTTCTATTGAAAAAAAATAATGAAAATCAGCTTTTTTTGTCCTCGTTCGACGGTATCTCCCCACTTCAGTATTTTTTGTCAATTTTCGTATTGCAAATTATTTACAAAACGAAACATCGGAACAAAAAAATTAACCGCATTTAGTTTTAGCATGAAATTATGTAGTACTTAGACGAAGGATGTAATAAAAAATTGATAGCCGCTGTCCAAAGTGAAAGTATAGATTTTCGGTGAAAAAAACGCTCTGTTTTGTATGACAAAAAACTATGCAGCGGAAAAAACAATCCTTCCATTATCACTGCTTTTTGACATGTAAAAAAAACTTGTAAAATTTTCAGTTGATCGGTGCAGTGATTTTTGAGATATGGCGGTCACCGATTTTGAAAAGTCATTTTGAGAAAAAACGCGTTTAAAGTTCTCCGGTTCGCAGGGGGCCGCGTTGAAATTTCGAACTTTGAATGATCAGAACGCTCAAAACTTCGAAATAATACTACCCCGAAATATCAAAACTCCGAAAGAATTTTACACGAAAGACCAAAACTCCGAAAATCTAAACACCGTCAAAAAATTCGGCTATGGAAGTTTTTAAAGTTTCAAAATTTTCAATAAATCGACGAATTATTTCAAGATTTTTTTTTCATTAATAAATGATTTTACGTCAATGTTGAAATTTGTCTAGACCATGTTATACGTTCTACATCATTTACAGTCAACTGTGTAGACTTTCGCTGGTATGATCTTAACGAACGTTGTAATTTCCGAACGCCAAAATTAGGAATTTCGGAATTTCAACCCGGCCCCCATGTCAAGATCATGTCAAAATTAGGAAAGTTCGGAATTTCAACCCGGCCCCCATGTCAAGATCATGTCAACGCAAGTCTACACAGTTGACTGTAAATTATGTAGAACGTAAAACATTGTCTGGGCAAATTTCGAAATTGACGCAAAATCACTTCTTAATAAATAAAAAATTCTTGAAATAATTCGTCGATTTAATGAAAATTTTGAAACTTTCAAAACTTTCGTAGCCGAATTTTTTGACGGTGTTCAGATTTTCGGAGTTTTGGTCTTTCGTGTAAATTTTTTTCGGAGTTTTGATCTTTCGGGGTTGCATTCTTTCGCAGCTTTGAATGTTCTGATCATTCAAAGTTCGGAATTTTAAACCGGCCCCATCTTGAATCTCGGAATGTGAAAATTGGGAATTTTTAACCGTCGGAGCATTCAAAGTTCGGAATTTCAACCCGGCCCCCTTTTTGATATGTAAAAGAAGCATGTAAACTTTTGACTTGATCGGTGCAGTGATTTTTTAGATATCGTGGTCACCGATTTTGAAACGTCATTTTGAGCATTTTTTTGATATGTTATATTTTGAGAATCCGTCATAAACAAAATCTCGCTATTTTCAAAAATGTCCATCAGGTGCAAGCCCCCAAAAAGTCAATTCTCACATGTGTTCTCGGTATGGTTTTTTTCTGGCTTAGTTCGCCGCATTGATCAACGAACGAATTCGGAAGAGAAGAAAAAGTACTGCGTACTACGTGCGAAAAAACAAGTTGACCACAGAGTCAGCTGTGGCCGATGTATTAATAGCGCTGAAATATATTATCGTTAGCCGCCATTTAAAAAACTCGGTCCAATCGTACTGACTGACGCGACGTTTCGTGACTGACCTCGTAGTAAGATTGATCGATATGCAAGAGCTCCGACGCATGCAAAAATTCACGCCCCCGCGTATTGAACGCTCGTTATTAGGTTTTTTTTTCTCGCTCCTTAAAGCGCGCCTGGCATTTTATTGATCGAATCCTGGTTGGCAAGGGTACTCGCGACTCGGATAGCATCATGCCTTACCACGGAAGTGCTTTACGATATTATAGTAAACATATTGCAAAAATAATTCGCATTACCTCTTATAAGACCTACAGTGGATAAAAAAAGTATTTCTACACGTTGTCTTTTTCAAATTATCCTACGAAAAAAAATTAAATGCTTTATTAAGTTTCTGTGTTCGATACCTTATCCTAAATATACATGATGTCGGTTTACAAAAATCTTGGGAAAATGCGAACAAACAAAGAAAGCCAAATTAACAACAGTTTCGTGTGAGATGTACAAATACTTGTTTTACCCACTGTACGTTTACATACAATTCAAACGTTGCGTTGAGTCGTTCCGAAGTACTTATAAAATTCTTATAAATAATATTAATCGTGGGAAAAGTATATTGATAAATGAAGTCTTATAAACAATATTTATTTTAAAAAATCGTACGTATGCATGAAGAGCTTTTGCTTGGTTCAAATTAAGGGGTCTTCTCACTTTAGACGCTAAAAAATACTATTTTAATGAATTTTTTTGATAGGTTTATATTACAGATATTGATATCAAAGTTGTTACGGTTTATTAATTAAGTGTATTTATTAATATACTTTCGAAATACATTTTTTTTAAATGTATGTATTTATTTAACCCATACAAAGTTTAAACGCGTTTTTCTCGAAACAACGTTTTTCGACGGCTTCTTGATAAAATCTTCGAAACTACTGAACCGATCCTTATGAAATTTTAACCACATATTCTTTACAACTAAAACTATAGCGCATATCAAGGATTTTTTTAAAATTATGATGATTACTATTTTTTTTTGGTCAAAAACGGTGAAAAACAGGTTTTTTTTTCTCGAAACATGTCCGCCATTTTGTTATTTTTGCATATATCAAAAATCGTTTGATATGCGCTATAGCCATTAACATACCGAATCTAAAACCGTTGGATTTTTTTTATTTCGTATGATCCATCTCCAAGATGTCATCAACAGCGCAGACCTACATTTTTTTAGGACATTTTAATAACTACTATTTTCGTCGATAAATAGTGCCATAAAAAAATGAATAAAAATTTCAAATGTATTTCGAAAGTGTATTTAATAAGTGTAACAACTTTTATATCAATATCTATAATATAAACCTGTCAAAAAAATCCATGAAAATAGTTTTTTCTAGCGTCTCAAGTGGACGACCCCTCAAAAGCATATTTTTTATCGCCCGAATACTTTAAAATAAAAATCCGCGAAAAAGTTACGGACATTTGGAAGAAATCTTGCAATTCACCCCAAACAATTCTTATCCCAATAAACAGAGAATTCAGGCGGCACCTGAGACATTTTCAAAATCTTAAGGGCATACATCTAGTTGATTTTTTTCAGAAATGTCGCTTTTTCGTTTTCGACGGTGCCTCAAATATAACATTTCAAAAATGTCATGCCGATCCGTTTAAAATCAACTTTTTCGAAGTCGGTCACCACGATCTTTCAAAACTCACTACCCCGATGAACTTCAAACTTTACAAGCTTCGTTTATATATTAAAAAGCACTGCTTGCACGAAGAAATTGTTTTTTACGATGCATACTTTTAATCAACGAAAATAGAGTTTTTCTCACCGAAAATCGATACTTTCACTTTGAACTGCGGCAATTTTTTCGAAAATCAATATTTTGTAAAATACTTTGTCCAAGCCCTAAATAATTTCATGCAAAAACTAATACAAACATTGTAAAAGATACCTAAAACCATACTCTTTAAGGTAAAAAAAAAACAAAACATTTGAATACCTGTAACCGTTTCCCACAAAAAATTCAAGAAAATTCCACTTTTTTCCGGTCACGAGCTGGGTGTGACGCCTTAAATTGCGAAAGTGCAGCTGGAGTGCAAAAAAGTTTATGCGTAATTGTAAGACAGAATCGAGTGATTAACATATTGTGAGGCCATTGACACTTCGTATCGTGGACAATAAAGAAGTCTGCGAGCAGATATGTTCTCACTACTTCGCACATTTATTATAATACATTTTGTAGGCGGACATTAATTACGTTCGGTCGCATTTTCAGGTTTGCGCGTTTGTCCAGCCTTTCAAATGGATAAAATATGACGTATTGAAATTCAATTAAAAAAAAAAACTTTTTTTAACAACAAATCGAGATTCACTGTGTTTACTGACTAATTAAACATTATTACGACGCACATTTATCAGTCGAGTCGTCCCTCGGTCGTTTCGATAAGAGGCCGACTAGCCTCGCTTGCGGAGAAAGAACTGCTAAGCGTTCACTTGACTCAAGGAGGTGATAAGAACTATGGCGAGTTAAAAGACAGCCATTCGAAAAATACATAAGCAAGGACCGACGGAGAGTCATTTGGTATCACATAAGTTACAAATTACGCGATACAGATGGACGATACTCATGAAAAAAACACTGCAGTGTCAGCTGAAAATGGACACGTTGGAAAAAAAATTATTAAGAAGGAAAAAGGGGCATTTTTTAATGAATTTAATAGTTAAGGAGCGTTGAGCTTTTCACCGATGAATGATAAAGTATACTGATCTTTCTAGACGTAGTCAAGTCGAATTAAAGTCTAATACAACTGTCCTAAGTTCCTCTACATTATCTTCGACAACAAAGTCAAATCTTTGGATCATATCAAAGTTTCATTAGTATACTAAAAGTACATTTTTTATTTTTCTTTTCAGATTAGCCTGGTTTCCAAAACCATCTACACCGATTGAGGGTAAGGTCCCGACCCTCCACCCCGATCGAGCTGAAATTTTGCACAGACCTCCCCTTTTATATTGTAAGACAACCCCTAAATGGATTTTTGCCGGCGCGCAATAGTTTTCGAGATATTGCATTTTAAAGTGAATTATTTTACTCTAATATTAAAAGGAAGGTTTGTGCGAAATTTCAGCTCGATTGGGGGAGGTTCGGAACCCCCCCCCCCGATTGGCTGTGCAGCAACGGAGGCACTTGGTTTCAATAATAACTGCTTTGCTTATCAACATTTTTCAATTTAAAAAAACGCAAACTTAGTAAGACTGGGTATTAATTGTGTGTAAAATCCTGAACTCGTCATCCCAGTATTCGCATTAGAGAAAAAAATTCAAAATATCGTTCTATCGACCTGTTTTTTCGATCCCAAGCTTATGCAGACCCGTTAAAGCCTTATCATACGCGAAAAATTACAAAAATTTGTGTTTTTAAATTATTTTTTGATTCTATTAGCCTGAACGGTTAGGAATATTTTAAGCTTTACAGAATTGAAAAATTTCAAAAATTCTAAAAATAAGGTAAGACTCTATCGTGGGTAAGAGGTATCGTGTGAAGCACAGAAACAAAAATTTCAATGACACAAAAAAGTATAAATTATAAAATACCGACAGAAAATTGAGTAAACAAATTTTAGGTTTCGAATTTTTATTATGATAATTAAAAAAAATAATATTGTTGGTTCACACTAAAGATGCATTCATAATGCAATTATAAATGTGTTTATTTTTTTTCAGTCACCCACAACGATGCCGAGAATTCTCACCATCAACGCGCGTGCAAAAAAAATCCATTGCTTTATTATGTCATATCTCCGCCATTTGTTAATATTTATGATTTTTTTAACATATACTTAACCATCTGCGTAAATGATCTGTAAAAAAAAATGTTGTCAATATATGCGTCATTTTTTTTAACCGCGTCTAGGAAAGTACGTTCGAAAATCGGTGAAATCGCGTATATAAGGCCTTAAGAGGGAACACATCTTTGGGCGAGGAAAAAATAGCTGATTTTCATGTTTTTTTTAAGGAAATATTCCTTCATCATTTTTGCAATCTTTGCGTATGTTTTATTACTATTATTGGCTGTTACATGGTATTTTTTAAATATTTTTTATCAATCTTTAAAAATGGCGGATGTATGGCACGGTTTTCTAAACGGGTTGCAGCGGATGTTGTCAGAAGGCGTGACACTTAGCGTCTGCGGGATTAATCTGAAAAATACCAACGAAGATTTTTCTTTCATTAACACTCATACGCAGAATATGAACAAAGAAAAAGTGAGAAATTTTGAAAATCACTTAAATGGTATGATTTGAAACGAAAACATTGAATTTTTCGAAAAAATGGCTACATTTTGCAATAAACAAATACCTTTTTTAATTTTCAAAAACATTCAGGGTGATGTTCTAGATAGTAAGGTTAGAAAGATTTATATTAAAATTCCTCAGAATCGATCGATTAGTTTTTTAGCTATACGTCACGCCAGTTTAAAAAATGCAATTTAGAAGACGTGCTATTCCTCCGCCATTTTCGAAGATTGATTAAAAAAATACCACGTCACAGCCAAAAGTAGTAATAAAACATATCCTGAGTCTCAAAAATGGTGAAGAAATCTTTGCTTTAAAAAAAAATCATGAAAATCGGCAAATATTTTCCTTGCCCAAAGGTATCTCCTCCCTTGATAAGAATTTCATACAGGCATACACGTACACGCATGCTTGTTCCTATTTTTTGCGATTTTAGAAGATTCCTTGTATATTGCTATGAAAATTTCTAATAAATACTACAACAAAGACAACGCTTCTTTTTTCAGAAATAAAAAAGAAAAATCACTTATGCCGCTTCAATGGTGAAGCAACTATGATAGAATTTCTCGTATTCTGTAATGACTCATCGTCAGTTGCACGAGTGAAGACCACTAAAAGGTCGCGTATCGCGCCTCGAACAAAAAACGTGGGCGATGCAAAAATGGCTCAGCAATTAAATGTCGATCTCGCGCTAATTAGTTCGATATTACTTCCTGATTAGCTACAGCGCGTCGGATAATTTCTTTGAAAGCTAAAAAAAAAAACAAATCTTACGATTTCAGAGTACAATTTTAGATGTTGTTCCATTGGTGAATTGATCTTTACGAAACGCGTCAAGGAGTATTGTGGGCTAGTCAGTGTTGATTTTGTACTTTCGACCAGACGTTGCCTTTTCGAGATACGGATCTCCGCTATTATAACGAGAATGACTCCGATATCCGATCGTCACATGCACACAATAGGATTTTACGCCACCTACGTGCGTCGTTCACTCCGAAAACGTTTTACCTGCGCGCGTAACAACTAAAATGGAAACACTCCGTTGTCTGTTTCACGTGCCTCCTTTCCTATCTGCACGGTACGACTTTTTTTAAACTTTGATCTCGACCTTTCCGTGACGTGTAGTTTCGAACACGTGTGCTGGGCTCATCACATGTGCGGTAGATATCGATATAGGCTGTACAAAAAAGTAAACGATTGCGTCAGTATGTGAATGAATTTTTGGCCGTTTTGATCTCAACAACGTTTTTTTTTTTCAATATTTTAACGTGATACTAAAGTCGGATCTCGCGTAACCATCCCTTTTTCTCTCTCACTCTCTCGCTCTATCCACTTTTGTAGTTTTCCGTGAGTCGTAACTTTATCGTTTGCGATCAAAGAAAGATTATAAGCGGTGCAGAAATTTCATATCTTTTCTGTCACTTTGTGCGATACAACACCAACCCCGATACGATCCAAGTGGCTATATCCGGTCGTTCGATCAATGAGAATTCCGCGAAAAGTCTTAATTGATTGAACGAGATAATTTCATCCCGTAATCCTGCACGCTCTCGATACTTTGCGATATTTAGTCATACCGTTGTGTATTGAGGCCGGAGCCTGAATTAGAAGGTCCAAAAAAGCGTTTTTCCGGATTTTTTTTAGAAGGAAAAAAAACAAGTGAGCTCAGTAAACATTGAGGTATCGTTTTATGTATATTCGAAATGTATAAGAAAAATGTTTCACCCTGGAATAATCAATGATTGCAGATTTGTCCCCAATCGGCGGGAAAGATGCAGCTCGTAATTCTTGACTGAACCAAATAAACCAATAAAATTTTTAGTTGTCATATGTTTTTCTTGTGGGTGAATAAAAAAAAGCTGAAAAAATCGTAAATTGTTACTTTTCTCGAGTTTGGAGAAAAATGTGTTAAAAAAACACTTTAACCTGCTATAAAAATGATTTAAAAAGACTTTTTCAACGACATTTTTTATTCGCTTGGAAGAGATTTTCATACTGAAGAAAATAAACTTTGGTTTTATTCAATAGGTCGTTTATTGTTTTTGCCATCATGCCCGGAAATTTGCAAAAATCGTGAAAATGTAAACTGGAGAAAACGCGCTCCAAAGAATTCAATGGGAGGAAATATCAATATCAAATGTCAATCGCTTCTCGGCTTTTGGCTTTGTATCTTCGAAAATATTTACAGTTGGCCTCGGTAACTTTGTAAATTATTTCTTGCATAGTTTATTTACCGATTTAGGCAATTAAATAAAAACGATTTTTCGGACCTTCTAATTCAGACTCCGGCCTCAAGGGCTTGCGCGGAGTTGACATTTTTTAAAATATCGGCTTTTGTCAAACGGAATGTCAAAAAGATTCTCTGAAATTTCAAGCCGATTTCGAAATTGAGGGGGTTGTGGGCGTTTATAGGTAGGTTCCGCGAACCGGCGAGCTTCAAACGCGTTTTTCTCATAATGAATTTTTCAAGATCGGTCACCCTGATATCTCACAAATCACTGCACCGATCAACTTCAAATTTGCTAAGCTTCTTTTACACTTCAAAAAGGAGCGCTGGCACGGAGGATTTTTTTCGCTGCATATTTTTCTTATAAAAAAATAGAGCGGTTTTTCATCGAAAATTGATACCCCAAAACGGGGTTAAAGTGACATTAAGGGTAACTTTGATAGTTTTTGGGGCTACTTCAACAAAGCACCAAAATACGTTACTGAAAGTAATAAATTTATTAATTAGTGATCAATATTTGATTCCATTGTTTCACAAATTTGTTGTTCAAGTGTATTACAATATGTTGCGTAAGTTGATTTTGATCTCTACGATAATTATAAGACTGATCAAGTGCCTATAATAGTACCCTAGGTATTTGATATTTTTAAGTCAAATGTTTCCTTAATGAAGATGGAAATTTTATTGTAAAAAATCGTTGCTTTTTATTATTATTATTATTATTATTATTATTATATATATATATATATATATATAATGCATAATACATGGAATTAAATAAAAAGCAATGATTTTTTACAATAAAATATTATATATATAAATATATATTATATATACATAAAGTTGGTGGGGCTTGACTTTCTTATACATTTGATAGCCAAAGGACACATTGTTCTATTGGAGCAAAAGAAATTTACCGACGGAACATTTGGAATATTTAGGACGGCACGAAATGCGCCGACGGTTCAAAATTACTAATTTTAATGTTCCGAAATTACAAGGTTCGTCAAGATCATGCCAGCGAAAGTCTACACAGTTGACTGTAAATGATGTAGAACGTATGACATTGTTTAGACAAATTTCAAAATTTACGTAAAAACATTTTTCGATAAAAAAAATTCTTGAAATAATTCGTCGATTCATTGAAAATTTTGAAATTTTAAAAACTTTGGAATTTTGATCTTTTAAAAATCTTTTCGGGGTTTTGATCTTTCGGTGTAGTATTCTTCCGGAGTTTGGAGCGTTCTGATCATTCAAAGTTCGGAATTTCAACCAGGCCCCGTTCAGATTTTCGGAGTTTTGGTCTTTTGGGTAAAATTCTTTCGGAGTTTTGATCTTTCGGGGTAGTATTTTTTTGGAGTTTTGAGCGTTCTGATCATTCAAAGTTCGGAATTTCAAGCCGGCCCCGTTTTTCCAGAAAACAATTCGCGAAAATTCTCCTTTTTTTCGGCCACAAGCTAGATGTAACCGGTTGAAGGATTGATGGATAGTTGATTTATGCCTTGGTCGAAACTTTCAGCCATGTGAGGATAATTCGTGAAAAATTTCCGATGGAGGAAAAACAGTGTTTCTTCATTGAAGTCTAAAATTTCTTGCTTCTAAGGATAATGCAATTAATTCACCTTTAGGCGGAGTACTCTGAAATGAAGAACATTTTTTTGTATAAACTGTCGAATATGATGTTACTTTTGCAAAGTGTTCGAGGCCAAAAAATAACTTAATTCAAAAATTTATCAATATTTCTGTAAGTCTGGCTGAAAAGAACGTTACAAATTGATTGACTCCGCATGAGTCTAAGGTGACCAGCCGTAATTGAAACAGTACTCCATCAACAATCTCAACTAAGAATTATAATTGATGACATCATGCTGTAATATTATTTGTCCCGTCTCTCCTGCTGTTTTGCTATGACAGAAGGATTAATAAAAATCATCCGTCAGATTCTCCGCCGGCCAACTCGTACGGATTTTCGCTTCATCTTTCAATTTTTTTGGGGTCAACGCGCTGCCGGCATTTGCCAGCAGAGAGATTTCATCCGCGAGATGATGACAGATTGCAAATGTTGCATCGATAACTTGTTCTCCCTCCTCCTCTCTTCCTTCTCAATAAAATAATAACGATGAAAAAATAACGGGATTAAATCTCATTCACATTCGAAATGAACGATGTACTCTTAGTCACACGATGGAAAATAAAATATTTCAGTTTGTAGACCGGGAGCTAAAGACAAACGTCATGAGAAATGATTTGTCATCAGGTATCGTAAAATATGAGAAATAAATTATGAAAACTACGATTCTAGTCAACTGAACAGCAATTATCGAATATTGATTCAATACTTTCAGGCAAAAACACCTTTTCATAAACTACAATAATTCATAAAAAAATACCAGCACGTATAGCGTTTATAATTCGTCGAACCGTACCTATTTTTTCAGCTCCGTGGTAACATTCACTTAGCAGATATTAATAATGTACTGAAAAATGATCGGGAGTATTCCATAAGCGTAATATAACAAGCCCACGAAATACGTCGAGTAGCCGATTTTTTTCTAAAAACCAGTACTGTGGATCGTATTCAAACTGCACAGGGTGATGAGCAAAAAGGTTATAAAGGTCCAGAAAAAAATTCAGCTCGGTGGTGACATGTTGACTTAACCCCATAGCAACCTTAACTGCAGCTCGTTGGGATTTTCCAATGTTGTAAACTCCAATATCGCGGCTTAAACAATCGGACAATGATCGATTAGTCGTCATCCTCCCGAGCTGTCCAATTCGGAGATTATTGAATACCAATATCGATGAAATCATGAAATAAAAAACGGTCAATTTCTCCATTTCGGTAAATGTGAGCGGCGAGACGTTGTCTATTTCTGACAATCTGCAATTAAAAAATGTATCAACACGAAAGATATACTCGCGGAACAAGCAAAGAAATGATTGCTATTGGGAGATAAATCGTGCAGAATTACACAACTTTCTATGAATACTACTGAAATCCACATTGTGCATGAGCTCATTGCATGCAGCATGGAGCTAGGAAGCGAAGTGACTGGAACGAGGAGGATTAATTTATCTGACTCATTTCGTATGGCCCCCTGCGTGTTTTCGAGATCTCACATGATCTGGCAATACGTGTCTGCGTGTATGGTTCACACGCACACCCATGCCTGTAGATATTGGTGTGTCCATCGTATTAGCATGTACATTCTATTGATACAAAATGCGTGGAGATGCATATCTGTATACAGCTCTTAATGGAGCCATTTGAACGTCTTAATAGGAATCTCGTGAGTCAATCGCGTGTAAATATACGTAGATTGGGGTAAAATGGGACAGCATTGAAAAAGGTTCATTTTTTTTTCTATACTTGCAAACTTGGTGTCCGTTGTCCGAGTGTGACAACGAATAGGGGGATATTACGGTATCTGTGGCCCCTAATTCTGACCACGCAGCCATCATATGTGACCCAAAATAAGACTTTTCTGAAGAGTGGTAAAAATCGAAATTCGATCCTTAAGGGGTTGATACAGGGGTTTTAAAGTTTGTATGGGACATCATATTCTTTTTTGACAGATTTGGTTGAAACTTGGTGTAAATACTCTACAATACAAATAATTGAACACGTATTTCAGCATTTCCTAAAAGTGGACCCTTAAGAGAGTTAAACGGGAGGGTAAACGTTTGTATGAGACAGCATATTTTTTTGTCAGATTTACTTGAAACTTGGCATAAATACACTAAAATACAAATAATTAAACACGTATTTCAACAATTTATGAAGTTTAACCTTTAAGGGAGTTAAACGGGAGTGTTAACGTTGATAAGAGAAAACATATTTTTTTACCAGATTTACTTGAAACTTACTAAATTGATTTGATATAGAACACTAGATGTTTTCCTCTGTGTTTGGTGCGTGTAGACAGTCAAGTAGTACTTTTTTAGCCCCTTAACTGTGTTTGTTTCAGTTGGCATAAATATACCAAACAAATACATGTGTAATTATTTGTATTGGAGTGTATTTATACCGAGTTTCGAGCAAATCTGACCAAAAAATATGTTGTCTCATATAAACTTTGAAACCTCCGTTTCACCCCCTTAAGGGTCGAATTTCGATTTTTACCACTCTTGAAAAAAGTCTTATTTTCGGTCAAATATAAAGACTGCGTGGTCAGAATTAGGGGCCACAGATATCGTAATACTGCCACGAATAGCAATGATCTATATTGGCTCGAGCCATTTATTGTCGGAGCTGAGTGAAAATAGGCATTGGGCTTATCGAGAAATTTCGTTGGACAATTGGTTTTGATTGCCCGGGAGGGTTTCGTAATACTCCGATCGATATATGCCGCGGGAGGCACCGACGGATCCTAATCGGTGGTTTCATCACTGTCGCGTTGTCTGTCACGAGGCTCGCGCGCATATGCACCAACTTATCACGCAGTGGAAGAAGAGAACTATTATAGTTCTCTCTCTCTCTCTCGCTCTGTGCTCTCCTTCTAGATACGTTTGCCCCTTCGCCTATCGCGATATCTGCTTTCCTCTCACTCGAGTGGTATCACATCGCACCTGCTGTCAACGCGCGTGCGGCCTTATCGTCGCAAGTGAGGATCGCGCTCATCGACGACCGAGCGATCACGTGCACTGCACGCATCTTTCTCATACGAGTTTTTCAAACTGTCACCGCCTTTTTTATATGGCGGATTGTAGCGGCCAAGATACTTGTGCAATTTACACAACGATGGAGGGATGTATTAAGGGGTAATACCACCGTAGAATTTTCAAAAAATTGATTTTTTTATTTGGCTTAAGGGGTAACTGTAGAATTTTCGGGAAGTTGATTTTTTTAATGGCTCAAGAGATGCTTTGAACCATCTAGAACGAGGGGAAAAAAGTTTGGTACTTGTAAAAAAGGCCCGCAGGCCCTTGTATGTCAGCGGTGGCAGTGGCTGGCCCGTGTTCGAGACGTCAATCGGTTTTCTCGGAACACAATTTTTCAAAACGGCACTCAGCATAACTCCAACAATTTTCATTCTTTCCACTCTAAATTTTGAGCACATCTTAAAAAATATAGTCTCAATATTCCGATGAGAAATACGTTCGGGATTTTCCATCGGTTACTTATAACGTTAGTTATTAAGGGGTTATAGACAGTTAACATTTTCGAAAAATCGATTTTTTAATTTTTTTTTCGTAATGTATATATGTTTGAGTACACACAGAAAATTTTTTGTCAATCCGGCGAATATTCTCGCAGTTACACGCACATTTCTAATTACGTGCCAGAGGGTTCGAAAGTGCTTTCGAGACTTTAAACGCGTGTTTCTCAAAACTGTGTTTTTAGATCAGTCTCAAATTTTAACACAATCTTTTCAAGTATATTTTTTAGTAATTAATCGAAGGTTTTTACTCACCGATAAATATTTTCCATTTTATAAATAATTTAAGGTCTAAATTTTGGTCAAAAATCGATTTTTTTTTGGAAGCCGCCTTTTGTCAAAACTTATCATTTTGCCTATTCCTTCGATCAATTCCATTATATTGACGAAATATTTTTGGTTTTTTTTCATTTTAGATGATCCAGTCCAGAGATATTGTGCTCACCGCAAGACGCCTTTTATTAGAGAGGCTCCCGGAGATCAGCTATAGCAGCTTTCAAAATAATTATTTTTACAAATAAAAAGTATTGAAATAGAGTTAAAAGTTACGATAATATGTGTACGAATTTTTACGTTAATAGATTTAAAGGTCTCAAGAAAAATTCTTGAAAAATCGGTCTTCTTGGACCTCCTGACTATATTTAACCCCTTAACAAATGATTGTTCTTTTTTTCTGTCGAAAATTGAGTTTTTACTTTAAATGCTTGCCAGTTACACAAAAATTCATATTTTCACAATCCCCTACGTATTTCTCTAGCTATACTCGTGTAAATTAATAGAATTTTTTTCCAAATTCCGCAGAGCGTCTCAAATTCAACATGCCTCGCAAGAATGGCTCCAGCGGCATCATTTTGTATGATTTTTTAATATACATTTTTTATGTTCACTTGAAGATATGACTAATAACTTCCTTGAATATTATTATCCTCTTACTTGTCCTTGCGCCAAAAAAAATCACTTTATTTTAGACGTTTACAATGGTTTTTATTACCCTTAAATTACCTTCAAAAGTATTTGGTGTCCGATGCAATTGAATAGGGCAGAAATAAAACTCCGTTTTATCGTTTCTCAATGACTTTTCAAAAAGAACTAAAAAGTATGATACGGAAACTTCGAATTTGCCGCATCGTACGATCCAAAAGAAAATGCGTCATTGCTTTTTTCACCATCCTCAGGTAGGCTGAATTTTGAACATGCAGGAGCGGTTGAAGCGCCGGTAATTTGTTGAGGTGTGAAATTTATGCGTCCCACCGAAAAAATAGACTTTTTTGGGAACTTTGTTTGAGAATAGTAAAAAAAAACAATCAAAATGAAGTTTCGAGGGTTCATTCTACATGTGTTGACGTATACGAAAAAAATGTTGTTAAAAAAATGCAATATGCCGGCTCGGTCGTAGCTACATAAAGACCGTATTTTAGGCGCCCTGCGGGGCACAGCATTTTTATGGAAAAGCACCTAGAACAAAAAAAAAAGTCATTTACATTAGCTTTGCTAGAGAAGTATGCACGATTGCCAAAATGTTTTTTTTTCGCAAAATGACAACATTTAAATAAAACATTTCTTTTGCTTGCTAATAAATTGGCCTTAATTTGTTTCTGAAAACGACAATTGTTGATGAATCGTAAAAATCTTGTGTAGTTCTTCAGAACATTTTATCGAAGGAGCTACAATTACAATTTCAAGTCAATTGGATAAAAACTGCGTGAATTATGCGTTCTCCTGATTTAAAAAACGTGGTATCAAAAAAACGTGTTTCAGGGATCATTGCAGTGTAACGAGTCGACAAATCGCTTAATTTTGCGATTTTTTTTCGATGGTTAAAATACGCTAATCAGTCTGATTTTTTTATGTCAAATCAAAGCACTCACAAAGAACGGAAAATGCATTTTTGAACGTTCATTTTTATTTTGTTTGCAATTTTTTAACGGTTGAAAATGTCTTCGAAAAAATGGGAGTCCTTAAGGTGTACACAGTTGTGGCCGTAAATATTATCTGCAACAAAAATTGTAAAAAGATTATTCATCAGTATGAAAGCCGCTATGGAGGTTTTTTAAAAATAAAAATTGACAAAATGGCGGCGGTTTGAAAAAAGTACCGCCGAAGTTTCGAATTTTGCCTATTTTTCGACAGTTTTTCGTTAAAAGAAATATGAAGATTTAAAAAAAAGCTTCCATAGCAAGATGAAGAATGGCGTGAAGTGTACACTATTTTGAAAAACGACATTTTGAAAAAAACGCTTTTAAAGTTTCGAGTGCAGAATTTTCATGTAAATGTTCTACTTACGATCAATCGGCGATGCCACGTCCATGTTTATAACTGTCTATACTATCGGATAATGCGAAAAAAATCGATTTTTTGAAAATTTCACACTCACGATCCCTTAACGTTTCAAAACCAATTTAGGATTTTTGCGTGTACCCACCGAGGCATTTAGATAGTAGGTCTTTAGTTAGGTCGTGTAAACTTTTTGTACGACTGGACTAAACGACTCGAAATTGCTACTTTCACCGTCTAGGCTGTTCAGTGCGTTTCGGAGCGCGCCGAGGCGCTCCGGAAAATGAGCTCTAAAAATAAAGATGAAATCATTTCGCGTAAATTTCCTTCTGTTCATTATTCTTGTGATGTCTATACATCATTTAAGGGACTGTTCCAATGTAATTTTTTTTCAAAATTCCTTTTTTGTTACATTATCCAAAAATATGGATTTTCATAAACATGCTATTAAATGTTTGTCCCGAAATTCGGATTATTTCGGTCGCTACAGCCTTGCTTAGAAAAAGAGATTCGACCAGCTGCGTGAGGCCAGGCGCGGACGGTGCCGGTTTGTTTTGTTCTCGAAACGGTATTTTTCAAAACAGTGGAAGAGTTTTTGAGCTAACCCTCTGAAATTTTGCCACATTATTCTTCACGCCATTCTCTAACTTCGTACGGAAGCTTTTTTAATTTGAAAATTTCAAATTTCTGTAAACGAAAAATTGTCGAAAAGAGGCCCGATTTGACACTTAATTTTGAAATTGCCAGATTTTCGTTAATTTGCATCGAAAAAAAATTCTTCGTATGTCTGTACAGTTTTCCATACTGATGAATAATTTTTTTGGTTTTTTTCTTTCAGACAATTTCTGGAGGAGTAGAACTTTCCAACGTCGCTATTTTTTAGGCATCATTTAGCAGTGGCCAAAAAGTTATATAAAAAGTAAAACTAAAACATCAGACAATATTTTTATATATAGTACAACATAAGTCATTTGAATGGACGAGGAAAGAAATCAGACTGATGACGGATTAAAAAAAATTATGATAATCAGCCATTTTCAAGCCAGTCACACTGGAATGGTCCCTTAAGCGAATTAAAAAAACGATCACTTTTTTATTCTACTCTGATGTAGCGCCTTAAGGGGTTACGCCCACTTGCGATTTTGAAAAAAAAAAATTTCAAAATCGCAAGAAGAAGATTTTTTTTATTGCATTTTTTTGAAGTATAAGTATCTGAGAATATGTCCTGAAAATTTCAAGTCGATCCGAACAAAATTGACTGAGATATGAGCGTTGAAAGAGAAGAATCCGCGTTGAAAGAGCGTTGAAAGAGAAACTTTAAACGCGTTTTTCTCAAAATGGCATTTCTGAAGTCGGTGACCAAGATTACTCGAACACTAATGAACCGATCTTCTTGAAATTTTGCAGGCTTATTTAATACATAAAAATGTAGTCTTTAATCGTTTGATTTTTTTTTTTCGAAAAAAATGGCCGTTTTATAGCCAAAAAACGGCCGTTTTTTTTCGTTAAAATCGAACCATTAACTTTGGCTGTCCGCCATTTTGTGAAAAACGAATATTTTTTAAAATCCTTCGATTAAAGACTAGTTTATACTTATATTTGACTAAATCCATCCGCATTTTTTTTCCAGATGATCCACTTCGCCGCAATGTTGGTCACCGCAAACCGTGTATATAAAAACATTATTTCATTGACGGCCATTTGCCACTAAACAATGTAATATTTTTCAATAAAAAAATTACTGAAAGTTCTTCAAGATGTGTTCTTTAAGATGGTATATTGGTCGATTAAAAAAGTTTTGTAGTTTTCTTTAAAAAAATTCATGAAAAAGGCCTTTTCGCTACAAGTGGGGATAACGCCTTAAGGCCGGAGCCTGAATTAGATGGTCCAAAAAAGCGTCTTTTCGGGATTTTGTTTAGAAGAAAAAAAAAAACAAGTGAGCCCAGTAAACATGGAGGTAACTTTTCATGTATAATTGAAATGTATTAAAAAAATGTTCAAAATAAAACAATAAATGACTGCAGATTTATCAGCCTAATGCATGTGCGTCTTGTCACTGCAGTCCCTAATCGGCGGGAAAGATGCAGCTCGTAATTCTTGACTGAAAATAACCAATAAAATTTTCAATTGTCATGTATTTTTCATCTGGATGAACTAACAAGGAAAGGTTGCGAGGTCCATCTCTCCGATTTCGATGAAATTTGGCATGCTTGTAGAATGGGTAAAAATCGGCGACAGGTATTTTTTATATCTGCAGAACCCGATTTTTAAGGGGTGAAACGCACCCTCGAAAAGAGGGGTGTTTTTCGTCGATAACGTTATCGTTCTCATCTCCAATGTATATTACATGAAAAAATAAACATTGTTGCAATTTGAAATGTTTTCATATCTCGTACTGTTAAAACGTTATCGACGACAAACGGGAAAAAACCCCAATTTTCAAGGGTACGTTTTAACCCTTAAAAATCGGGTTCCGTAGATATAAAAAATACGTGACGCCTATTTTTGCCCTTTCCTTGTAAGAAAAAGCTGAAAAAATCGTGAAATTACAACTTGTCTCAGATTTGAAAAAAAATCTGTTAAAAAAAACACTTTAAAGTGCAATAAAAATTATTTAAAAATACTTTTCCCACGACTATTTTAGTTCACTTCAAAGAGATTTTCATACTGAAGAAAATAAACTTTGGTTTAATTCAACAGGTCATTTGGTTTTTTCACTATCACGCCCGCCAATGGAGTGCCAAGACGCACATGAAATCGGCTGATAAATCTGCAGTAATTTATTATTTCATATTGAACTTTTTTTTTATACACTTCAAATATACATGAAAAGATACCTTAATGTTTGCTGGGCCCACTTCTTTAATACCCTTCTAAAAAAATTCCCGTAAAAAATGCTTTTTGGACTTTCTATTTCAGGCTCCGGCCTTAAGGGTTCGGGTATACAGGCACGGAAGTTCTTCCCTATGTTCCTCGCAGGTAATGAAATAACACGCGTCCAACACGCGCCTTTACGCATACGCGCTCACGTATAAATTTCTCCGTGATGTACGATCCCGAACCGCGGGATCTCTCGCTTTTTTTGCCAAGGTCATTGGAATTGCAAACCTGACGTGCAACTTGCTCGTTGAGTATGCGCGCGCTCAAGTATATAACTCATTGAGAAAAAAGAACGGGCAAAAGTGGTAAAGGAATACGGGAAGATGAGAGTATGCGTTCTCGCAAAACGGTGCAATATGTTTATTCATGCCTTGGATGAGTGTGTGCACGCTGCTTATGCAAATTTTGTATTAATTTATTGCTGATTTTATCGAAAATGCAAGTAAGGGTTGGTAAAGAGAGCCTGCGCGGTCTATTGGACTTTGCATATTGTATCGGTGTGTAAACACGTATAAGAAGGGGGAAACGTGCGTTACGTTGTTTTTTTTAATGCTCTAATCGCGAAGAAAACGACTCGTACCTGCTGTGCTCGATTTGCCTGTAGTCCAGTAAAAGAGACGAGAACCCAGCACCTGTGAGCGTAGAATATGAATTTTTTTTACTTAAGGTAGATGGTCACATACTGAAAATAACCCCAATAAAATGTTGCCCTTCAACTCACCCCAACCTTGAGAAATAGGGGTTGAAAACTCAAAAATGGCCGTATCTCGATAATTAATAGCCTGATCAAAATGGTTACCAACAAAAGTTGTTGGGAATAATAAAACTCCTTGTCTGGGTCAGTGTTGCTTTCGTGTTTTTGTGCCGCTATTTTCAAAGATAGGGGATCGGATGTCAGATAATTTTATACGCATTTTATTATTCCAAACAACTTTTGTTTGAAACCTTTTTTGATCGGGCTATTAATTATCGAGATACGGCGATTTTTAAGTTTTCAACCCCTATTTCTTAGGGTTGGGGCGAGTTGAGGGGCAAAAATTTATTGGGGTTACTTTCAGTATACAACTATCTACCTTCAGTCAAAAATTCATATTCTACGCTGAAAAGTGCTGGGTTTTCGTCTCTTCTACTGGACTACTGGTCCGCCCGATTTATTCGATCACCCGGTTCCAGTGTTATTTGCCGCGGTTCGGTAAGGGGGGGAGATACCTTTTGGCGAGGAAAAAATGTGCTGATTTTCGTGATTTTTTTTTAAACGAAAGATATCTTCACCATCTTTGAGACTTAGGGTATGTTTTATTACTACTTTTGGCTGTTATATGGTATTTTTTAAATTAACATTCAAAAATAGCGGAGGTATGGCACGGTGTTCTAAACTGCGTTTTCAAAATTAGCATAACGTATAGCTAAAAAACTAAACGACCGATTCTGATTGAATTTAGTATAAATCTTTCTAACCTCATTGTCTGAAACATAACCCTAAATTCTTTTGAAAATTTGAAAAAAGTATTTTTTATTGCAAAATGAAGTCATTTTTGTTCGGAAAATTCAATCTTTTTGTTTCAAAGCGTGCGATTTTATTTGTTCTCAACGTTTCTCACTTTCCCTCGGCTCATATTCTGCGTACGAGTGTCCATGGCAGAAAAATCTTCGTTGGTTTTTTTCAGATTAAGGGATCATCACAGTGTAAAACTTAAAAAGGATCGATTTTTTTGCATTATCCGATAATATAGATCATGGAGTATGCTTTGCTTGCTTGAATCATGGAGTATGCTTTGCTTGCTTGAATCTTTTCAGCTTGCGGGTCAAATTTCAGAAATAATATTTTTTTATACTCCCATAGTAATGTTATATGATACGATCGCCTCTTGATGGAATGTTCTTTTGATGATATGTACAATAAAAAGTTAACATTTATGTTCATTTGACCAAGCTCCGCGGGCCCCTTTAAGCAACAGGAAATAAGCAAACCTAGACATTTTTTTGTGTCCAAACTGTTTACACTGCATAATTAAAATTCTATTTGCATATTATTATAGCTTTTAGAATCCCGATTTTTTTCAAAATATTTAAAAATGACGGCTGTGCGAAAGTTGTTCAGGTCGTCGCCTGAGTTGTTTTACGGCGTGAAGCCTAGCGTCTGGTGCATTGGTGTGAAAAATCAGAGCCAAGAAGTTTTAAATTTCTTAGACCCACACGCTCTATGTAAACCTAAAAAATCCGAAGAAAAGTGAAATTTCGAAAAATTATACGACTTTGAAAAAAATGATCTATTTTCCATTAAATTTATACTACAGTATTTGTTATTGAAAAAGTCATTTTTAAAGATAATTTTCAACGAACTCAAGTGTCACATAAACGGTAATTATGTTACCTAAAAGTGTATAAAATTCCAAAATGACCGATCAGATATTTTTCTGGTTATCTTGTACGAGGTTCACGAAAGTTCTGTCTCTGACGCAAGTGTCGTATAGCCGCCATTTTTAAATATGTACATAAAATTTAAATGATGTAGGATACATTTCTTCGGCACATAAAAATCTTGAAAATTCGCTTATTTTCGGCTGTCTAAAGGACCCCCCCTCTAATGCGGATCATCGTCGAAACTGCACGCCATCGCGCGTCCACACTGTCGCTTTAATTAAATTTAATTACGCTTGATTTTCATGCAGATCTTCGCATATCGATTTTCGAAATATTGCCCATCAGATCATTTTACGAGCAGCATCGGTTTTATTGAACCTGCTTCGCCGTAGAGATGTTTGCGTTCATCATAGTCATTCCCAAATATATTGCTCGTACGACTGGATGACGAAGAGGCCGGGTATCGAGCCCGAAGAAAATCCGTGACCGGCTTCGGAAAGATAAACCTTCGCAAATTTATTTTTAACTTTCGGGAACCGTATAAAAAACGTGCCAGCTATAAATTTGAGCATTGCGTTTTCGTTGTTTTATTTCACTGCCGAATCGTCCTTTAGAAAGCGAACATTGTAGAAAGAAAGAAGCCATGCGTAGGAAAAAGCTGTAGAGAGCGGCAAAAAGTGTCGACAGAGCAAAATGCACATTTGAAAATTAATATTGTTCATTCATCCACTGCATGTACTTCATACCTCGCGGTTTTTTGCTCGAATTATTCGAACGGATTGCAAAAGCAAATATTAAAAATACCTCGGCAAAAAAATGCAAGAAAAACGTGTAAATTTTTGCGCGTGCGGTGACGTCTCGTGACAGAATGCAAGGTCGGAATTTAAATGAAAAAAAACATGTGCGTATGTGCAAGCGCATATTTTTCAAGCCGAGAAGGATAAGGCTGTAGAGAGTTTCCAATTGGTAGGATTTTCCCATGTCGATTTTACCCAACAACTTATGTGGCAGCTATGACACTTGTCGATGACATAACGTAAAACGGGGCTACTTCGATATTCAGGGTAACTTTGACAGTTTTTGGGGCTACTTTGACAGAGTGCCAAAATACGTTTTAGATGTGTGCGCAGCGAGCCCGCTTGACCTTTTATGGCGGGCGGCGGGGGTGGGAAATAAACTTGAATAACAATTTGTTGTTCAAGTTTATTATAATGTTGCTCACGTCGATTTTGATCTCAATGACAATTGTAAGACTCATTAAGTGCCTATAATAGCACCCCAGGTACTTGATATTTTGATGTAAAATGTTTCCTTAAGGGAGCGCACCACTGTAACTGCCCATTTTCGACCGTTTTCTTTAGTTTTTTTTTTAAAGAATGAGATAAAATACATGGTCAAAGGAGCTTTAAGGTTTTATAAGGTATTGAAGTATGTAAAAAAAAATTATTTGGCAAAAGTACAGAAAAAGGCGGCGCACGAGTCACTATTGCACTACTGTTTTTCAGCCAACCCTCTCCGCGGCACGCAGTAGAACTGTCGTAAATTTAGTTCCGGAACTAAGAGTGAAATATTTTCGTTAATTATATTATTTTTAGCAGTCAAGTACGGGGGGAATGAAAAAATCATTGAAAGAAAAATAGGGACGAGATTGAAAAAAAGTTCGTTTTTTCGACCCTAATTTTTATCTAAAAAATGATATATTTTTTAGAATTTTCGATCAATCGAAAAAAAGAGCTGGTGCTTGAATGTTAAAGCAATCTAAGAAGCTACAGTAAAAATTTCAAGTCGATTGGACGAAAATTGTTCGACTTCTGCTGCCTTAAGAACGATGACAAATTGGTTATAAAAAATCGTTGTTTTTCATTTAATTTCATGTATAAAACATAAAATATTACATTTTTCATCAAAATGACTCCAACGTAACCCTTAATATTGACATAAGTTGTATTTCAATGCCCTGTCAAAGAAGTCCCACACTCGGGGCTACTTTGACACTTTAAAAAATGTATATATCAAATCGTGAGGGGGTGCGTGAGGGGGTGCGTGAGGGAGTGCGTGAGGGGGTGGTGGAGCTTGACTTTCTTATACATTTGATAGCCAAAGGACACACTGTTCTATTGGAGCAAGAAAAGTTAGCATCTAGGATGTTGAAAAAAAGTCACCTACAAAAAAATCCCAAAGCCTGTTCAAAGTTTTACGGTACCGGTCCAACTACGAATCTCGAAAAATCATGACGTTTCCATCGATGTGTCATTGGTATCAACGTCATCACGAGAACTGAGTCTGATAAACAGTCTGCTGGTGATTCCGTAGTATTATTATTGCGTTAAACCAAAGTATCTCCTCACCCACGAAACACTAATTCTCTTTGACGTGTTTCGCAATCACAACAAACATCTTAGAAATATAAATGAACAACCGACTTCTGCTGTTTTCGTTAGTCTCGCCGAATCTCAATTTTGGCAGAAAAGCGCAAATGAACGGTAGCTCTCCGAAGTAAATATGAAAAATGAATAGTGGGGTGAAAAATATAGAAAATTGGAATTAAGGTATTCTTTTCGCGGAGGGCCGTATTCTGTGGGGGCATAAGTAGGGCCCATTTGAATAATTAATGAATGACAGTGGTGCTTAGTAAAAATTAGTTACCACCAATTATCATATCCACAGATAAACTGGAATAAAAAATTTCGCCTGAATTTTATATATTTAGACACTTTTGCATGTTCTCTGAAAAGACGCAAAAGATTTTCTGCTAGTCACATTTTCCTACGTTTTATCATCATCATTAATATTTTCTTTAATCATTCGATGACCCCCTGTTTTTATTGTTGTTATGGAACAATACAGCTACATCTACCTAGGTAGGTAAAAAAATGCATTTTCCAAAAATATTTTTATTCGATAATATCACCTTTGAGCTATGTTCCCTAAAAATTGTATAGAAATATTCCTAAAATTGAATGAGCTACAGCTTCCAACGGTCGATCGGGCGAGCGGTAGCAGTACCATATTTCAATCTTTAAACGCGTTTTTCTCGGAACACTGTTTTCTGAGACGGTGGACGTAATATCGGGCGAAGAACTTCATGGATGGTTTCCAAATTTACAGGAGATACGATGAAAAACATTTAAAGGTCGTTGACGATTTAATTTTTTAAGAATCGATCTTTATTTTGTTATAGTTACGTAAAAATGATGACTTTTTTTATAGGATTCGTGACCACGTTGTTAAAAAAAAAGATTTAAAAAATCAACGATCGTCAATGACTCGTATTTATTGTTTACTTGAATAACCCGTTTGGTTTTTAGATTTTAGATTGATCGTTTAAGCTGGAGAGTGTACACCGCCAAACGTCACGATTTTTTTTTTACCATTTGCCGGCGGCTAGAAAAAAAACTATAACAATAGTGGTTTTCTGTATTTTTTGGCGATTTTTTAAAAGGATGTCAATATATGTACGTTTGTGTTTAAAAAAATGCGTTTCTTTATGACGAACCGTTTCCCAGAAAAAAATCGAAATGTGGCAAGTTTTTTTCGGACTCTAGGTAGTTGTAGGTGGGAACCTCAATTAGAAGGTTCAAAAAAGCGTTTGTTCGGGAACTTGCTTAGAAGAGCAAAAAGCAAGTGAGTCCAGTAAACATTGAGACATCTTTTCATGTATAATTAAAATGTATTAAAAAAATGTTTCAACATGAAACAATAAATGACTGCAGGTTTATCAGTCTATTTCATGTGCGTCTTGCCACTGCAGTCCCTAATCGACAGAAAATATGGAGCTCGTAATTCTTGACTGAAAGAAAAAAAACCAATAAAATGTTCAATTGTCATATATTTTTCTGCTGGGTGAATTAAGAAAGAGCTGAAAAAATCGTGAAATTATAACTTTACTCAGGTTTGAAAAAAATGTGTTAAAAAAAACACTTTAACGCGCTATAAAAATTATTTGAAAAGACTTTTTCAACGACTTGTTTAATTCCCTTGGAAGAGATTTTCATACTGAAGAAAGTAAACTTTGGTTTGATTCAATAGGTCATTTCGTTTTGTTGCTATCACGCCCGCCAATTTGGAAAAATCGTGAAAATGAAAACTGAAGAAAACGCGCTTCAAAGTTTTCAATAGGAGGAAATATCAATATCAAATATCAATCGCTCCTTTGCTTTTGGCCTCTTAGAAAATCTTTACAATTGGCCTCCGTAACTTTCTAAATATATTCTTGGATAGTTTATCGATCGATATAAGTAATATAGAAAAAAAACGATTTTTCGGACCTTCTAATTCAGGCTCCGGCCTTAAGGCGCATAGGGCAATTTGTACAAAACGTCTATAGTTATTAAGTATATAGATTATTCAATAGAAATGTGGCCAGCGTGTCATCTCCATAAAGTGCCGAATAAATTAGACCATTTTCAAAGTCGTCGTTTTTCGTTAAAAGTTCGGTAACTTGCCTCAAATTTTTCCAGTCTGCTGGGATGTATTTTTACTTCATTTTAGACGAAAATCAGTTAATTGTTAATATTTGGGTTCATGAACGGAATACATTAAGGGGCTATACCAGTGTGACACTTTAAAAAAATTGATTGTTTTGTTGCCTTTTTCGACAGTTTATACTCTCAAGAATATCATTATCATTTATATAATTTTTATCAATATCATTTTATTTTACACAAATCGATAGTTGAATCTTTAAACGCGTTTTTCTCATTGTAACTCAACGAGCAATTATCCGATTGACTTGAGATTTGAACTGAGTACTCTTGAATATATTTACTCTACAATGACGTAGGATATTTTTGATTGGATGAAAATTGACGATTTGGCATTGAAAAAAACGACCATTTTATAGGCAAGAAAACAGACTTTTTTCCATAACTAAGCCATTTTGTTAGATTTTGATATTTTTTGAAAATCCTACGTCATTGCACAGGAAATACCTTCCAGTTTAACGACATTTTTTCCTTTTTCGGTTTCAGCTACTCAATCGGCCGGAATCATGTCAGCAGTGGAGGAACTTTTTTTTTGGTGCCTCCGAAGGCAGCGCATATGGGGCTTGGATCTCAATATTTTTCTATGAAAAAATTATGCAATATAGGTCAAATATAGCCAAATATATTCTTAATTTTCCGCAACATTTAACTGAGTACTTTTCTTCCAAAAAAATCCCAAAAATCACCCAAATTTTCAGCGTTCACACTGGCCCCTTAAAATGGATTATTGTCGAAGCGAATTTACGGCAAAAATGAAGATTTTTTTTTCGGAAGGGCGATTCTCAGACTTTGTTTCAATGATCTACGTGCGTGATCTCATGACCAGGTCAAACGTTCGGGTACAAGATGCCCGTGAGTCACTTTTTCGGGTTATCCCGCGTTGCGCACGGTGTGATATGTGTGTGCGTAGTTATATATATAGACACACACACAACCGTACAGTTACGTACGACGATTGGGTTACTGCTGCTAAAGATAGATCCTCCGGCGTTTAATGGCACTAATGATTCAAAACAGTGAATCGTCTTTTTTTCACACTCAGACGGCTCTTCAGCAATGTACGTATACCTCTGCATCTCTCTCGTATAAATTTGTACCGTTAAATCTTTATTTCACAAAGTCAAATGAGACGCTCATTACTGTTGCGTTGTATCGCGTTGAAAACCGATGAAAGCCGAATCGAGGCCACGTCGTGAAACGTGTAAAAAATCACGTCAAAAGAAGCGGATGTTCAAAGAATAACGATGCACGAATGAAGTTGCGATGCGATTTGAATTTCGTGAGTAATCGAAAAGGCCCATCATTTTAGGCCAAGAGAGTTATAAAGTTTTTGTTTCGATCCGCAAGTTGGCAAACGTCCATTTGGCACGAACTTTGCTCGAACCGAATGTTGCCTGATTGTGATAATAATTGTATTCTTCGAACTTCCAGATAAAGTCGAATAAATCAACTCGGAGGGTTACGTAATGTTACGAACTGTACTCGACAGGTTTGGATACAAACACAAGAAGATATACTCGGTGCGTGTGCCGAATGATTTATTGTTACGAAATTAACTTTACCGCTCGATTTTCTGGAGTACATGTGCGCGAATAAAAGCATCGTCATTTTTGGATATAAAACGAGGTTGTTATGGGGCCAGGTGAAAATGCTATCACCGAGCTGAATTTTTTTTCGGGAAATATATAACCTCTTTGCAGAAAAAAAATCAGAAACTCGACGTATTTTGTGGGCTAATTACATTACGCTTATGGAAACCACCCAATCATTTTTGAGGGGCCGGGTAGAAATTCCGAACTTTGAATTATCACAACGCTCAAAACTCCGAAAGAATACTACCCCGAAAGATCAAAACTCCGAAAGAATTTTACACGAAAGAGCACAAACTCCGAAAATCTGAACACCGCCAATATAATTCGGCTATGGAAGTTTAAAAATTTTCAATAAATCGACGAATTATTTCACAATTTTTTAAATTATTAAGTGATTTTACGTCAATGTTGATATTTGTCTAGATAATGTTATGCGTTCTGCATCATTTACAGTCAACTGCGTAGACTTTCGCTGACAGGATCTTGACGAACCTTGTAATTTCGGAACATTAAAATTAGGAATTTTGAACCGTCGACGCATTCAAAGTTCGGAATTCAAATCCGGCCACCATGTCAAGATGATGCCAGCGAAATTCTTTACAGTTGACTGTAATTGAGGTAGAACGTATAACATTGTTTAGACAAATTTAAAAATTGACGTACAATCACTTCTTAATAACAAAAAAAATCTTAAAATAATTCGTCGATTTATTAAAAATGTTGAAACTTTTAAAACTTCCATAGCCGAATTATTTTGACAGTGTTCAGATTTTCGGAGTTTGGGTCGTTCGTATAAAATTCTTTCGGAGTTTTGATCTTTCGGGGTGGTATTCTTTCGCAGTTTTGAGCGTTCTAATCATTGAAAGTTTGGAATTTCAACCCGGCTCCATCTTGAATTTCGGAATATTAAAATTAGGAATTTTAAACCGTCAGAGCATTCAAAGATCGGAATTTCAATCCGGCCCCAATTTCGAGCACATTATTTACTTCTGCTGAAGAAATATGGTACCACGGCGGTGAGAAAATGTGTTTAAGACCATGCCGATTATTTTCAAGTCGTGTAATTTTTACTAAACACAAATTTCGAAAAAGGAAATTCTGTAAGGCCGAAAAACGGCTGGGGTTGATTCAACCCTCGATGACTGTTAAGGGTTAAAGTAGCCCCAAAACTGTCAAAGTTGCCCTTAATATCAATTTAACCCCGTTCTACGGTATAATATCGACGCTGCTTACGAAAAGTAGCATGTTTCAGAATTCTTACGAAAACAAGCACGTTTTATATCACCTCGAAAACTAGCATGTTTTGGCTTCCCACACGAAAACTAGCAACTTTCGGTTTTCGCCCCGAAAACTGGCACCTTTCGATATTTAACGCGACAACTAGTACGTTTCGGCTTTCACCACGAAAAGAAGCAGATTTCGATATTCACCGCGAAAATTAACATGTTTCAATAACACTGGAATTGTTTCCGACTTTTCTTCCATGCTTTTTTACGCCTTGCCTCTATTTTTTACTCCAATTCCTTTGACCGCAATCGGAAATTTACGATTTTTTAGACCACTCAAAATTTTTTGATTGGACTTCAATCAAAATTGCAAGTGTTCAGGAAATATCCATTCAACCTTACGTCTATATAATCCACGTTAAATATGATTTTGACCAAGAAGGACAAGAGATGAAAATCTTTAAAAAAAAAAAACAAAAACATGGTTGATGTTGGAATGTTCCAATTAAAACAGACGCCAGATAAAAAATTGCCTCTTGCACCAAGAAAAAAAGATTTACAGGCCATGATTGAAATAGGTTTAATTCCAATCGAACATCAGCAAGATTTTTCAAACATATTCGACGATAACCATCTGTAAGTTTACAGTAAATTTGTTGAATTATATTTCCAATAACGTTATTTTGAAAATAGAAAATCAATATAAACATTTCATTATATTTACAATTTCGATATTATTTTTTTTATAAACATTACTACTATCGATTTTAATTGATAATTATTATCAAAGTGTTAATAAAAGCAACGAGTATAAAATAAAAATGCTATTGCGCCAAAAATCGTCATATATTTTTTTAAATACTAATGGTTTATGTTTCCAGATTTTCACCTGAGCACGAAAGAATTTAAACTCTTACCAAAACTCTTTTTGGTTGCATTGTACGAGTGATAAGATCCTTAAGGTTTTAAACTTATTCCGTTTACACTAGTGTTTACAGTGAAAATCAAACAAGCTCGTTTTCGCGGTGACAGCCGAAACATGCTAGTGTTCGCGGCATAAGCCGAAACATGCTGGTTTTCGCGGTGAATGTGGAAACGTGCTAGTTTTCGTGGCGAAAGCATAATCATGCTAATTCTCGTAAGAACTTTGAATCGTGCTACTTTTCGTAAGCAGCGTCGATACAACGATTATTTTATAGCCAACGGTTGGTAACAACCAATCGGCGCGATGCGTAATCATTGGGCGCTCTCCTTGACTTCACTCCCAACAGCTAGACCCTTTAATAACCTCACTTATTTTCTTATGTTCGCGACTTGTGTTCTTCCAAAAACTTCTCGTCTATACGCCCATATGTGTTTTCAATCCGAAGCAAGTATCTTCGAAAAATCGAGTTGAAAAATACAATTCCGTAAAATCGTGCAGCTACATCGACCACGGCGGTTCGATGCTACAGCCATACGCGTCACAGTCCAACGCCTGCCAAAAGGGATGATAATTAGAGATACGCGAGAAGAGACGAAGGGTACGGTGAACGGATGGGAAGGCAGGGCGAATTGTACAGGTATCGACAATCGTTTTATTAGCTCGCCGCGCGTAACTGGCATGAGAACGCTCGCTTGTCAATTGTTTCCACTTCCCGACAAGAGAAGCCTCGTCAGGACAAAAAAGTCGAAAGAAGAGCGGGACGATAAGAGCCAGACAATTAAATGCCCTCTCGTCACGCGAAGTGGAGACAAGGTCGAAGCGGACGAAAAAAAAGCAACGCGTTTTACACCGTACTCGCGTCAAAGTCACGTATGGAAGCGCCAGCTGTTCATCTGCACCGCCGGGATGATTGCCGAGTTAGGTTGGTCCTGCTCACCTGCCATAGGCACGAACCGCGACAGCAGTTTCCCTCATTTGCGATGTAGAGAAAGACGTTAGCGTGCACATTGTGAGCGCCTTAAGGGGGGAGGGGACCATTAGTGCCGTCATATAGAAGACGGCGGCATCTACAAGAAGATCAAAAATACGTTTTACTACAGGGTGTTAGGAAGGTCGATTAAGGAAGTGATAGTTAACGTAAGGGCCTTAAGGGGGTGATAGTTCAACAACAAAGAACATATAGATAACCTAGGTTATCTTAGTCCAAAGTCTGAGGATTTCGAGTTACCATGGTACAGGGTGTCCAATAGGAAGTTGCTGAAACTAACCGACTGTCATTTTAAAACACGTGCACAGAATCAGAAAAGCCAAATTGCTTTAAATAGAGGAAACTCTGCAGTTTTAAACGCACATAAATCAAACCCAGTCAAATATTTTTTATGTCAATTTATTACATCTTATAAAAATAACGAAAGAGTACAGTGATTAATGATAGATATTTTCGAAGTGCGAACCGTTAGATTGTCCACAAAAATCAATTCTCTTTTGAAAACTGTGAAAAACTGTGTCCAACATATCGTTCGTAATGCCGCGAACCACTTCCTGGATGGCCGCGATCAGTTCTTCTACTGTGCTGGGGTTTTTAGCGTAACAATGATCTTTAATGTAACCCCACAAGAAAAAATCACGTGGTTCAGGTCCGGTGAGTACGGAGGCCATTCTAGTCCGCCTTGAGCAAATTTAGGGTACCCCAGACCAATTACTCGAGTCCCATATACGCGATGAATAGCTTCAAACACCTCATGAGTCCGGTGCGGCGTCGCTCCATCTTGCATGAAGTAAACATTTTTAACCAGTCCCCTCTTTTTTGCATAAGGGAAGAATTTCGTTTCCAAAAGCTGTTTGTAACTCTCTCCTGTTACCGTAGATTCCAAAAATTGCAAATAAATTCCTTTTACTGAAATCGCTGCCCATGCCGTCACTTTCTGTGGATGAAGGGACTTCGCTAGCGATATGTTGGGATTTTCTGTTCCCCAAAACCGGTAATTTTGCTTGTTTACGTACCCATTCATCCAGAAAAGTGCTTCATCGGAATAAATAATCAATTCCTCATTAAGTTCTTCGGCTTCAAACATTCCCGTAATAGTGTTACAAAATTCGATGCGTTTCGTCATGGCATGTTCAGTTAACAATTGATGAGTGCTTATTTTATACGGATGAAACTTTAAAAAATATTTCAAAATGTTGTGTAATGATGATTTGGTTATCTTTAATGCTTGAGCAGCTTTCCGAATCGAATCATTTGGATTTTGTTTGAAATAATTCTCAACTTCGTTGATCTTCTCTGGTGTAGTCACCGTAACAGATGGACCTGGCAACTCGTGTCTACGGTCCTGGAGTGTACCATACTTCACGAAGTTATCGATGCAGTTTCAATGCAGTTTCATTGAATTGAAACATAAGTTGCGTGATAGATGAATATGAATAAATATTCAATTCTTACCTTTTCAGAGTGTTTTCGCTGGCAACTCTATGAGTTCCAAACTTAGTGCGAAACCCTCTATACGCATTACTATAAATTTTTCCTTTAATTTTTCATTTAATGATATTTTTTTTAGAAGTATAGTATTAAATTTAAACTTCGAGGCCCCTGTTTTCTCCGTGTACACTGTGATGATCCCTGAAGTGATGTTCCTTGTCAGTGACCATCGTACAGCTTTCAGCAGCCATTCCTGGTTCAAATACGAGTTTTTATTTTTTTTTATTGACAGCGCTTCGGCACGGAACGCCAATAATATTTTTTTTTTTTATTACCTCATCTAGGTAATATTCCACTGCGCACTGGTATTTTTTTTTCTAATGACAATATACCGACACTTTTACTTTTCATGATTTACTTGTATATTGAAAGAATGGTGCTAGCGCTAGAATTTGTACAGCTGCTATAGGCGATACGCTAAAATTAACTAACTTTGATATCGAATATGTCGAGCTAGAAAATATAAAGCTTCTTTATACCCACTATAAATTTTGATAAATTTAGTTGAAAGGGACATGCGCGAGAACTACTCTGAGGCGAAGCGAAAGACGCTCATCGTCTTTTTCTCACAGCCATTGGCATCGCCTAAAGGTGATACGAATAAAGAAGGCGATGTAAAGATCCGACGAAGGTCGATCTAGCTCGCTGCAGTGCTTATGGCTCCTAAAGCTATCTCTCTTCCACCCAGCACGTCTTTCTCGTCGTCTTACGGAGAGGCGGACTTTTATCCCCGCTCACAAATCTTAGATTCACCTACTTTTCTAGGAGCATTGATTTCCACACAAAGCAAACAGTTGAGACGCACGAAGGATTGGTACAGAAAGTCTGTCAGCGTTTGGCAAAACTGAATAACCTACAAAAATAGTTCATTACAGTTTTACTTACCAACCGTGCCTCGCCCGATTTCAAATAACTAAAATAGTTCGGTTTGTTTGTTTAAAGCGGTTTTCCGAATTCACGCCCACTAAGATCACCTGATTTTCCGAAAAAAAATAATACCTCGGGTGCTTGATGCTTCAGGAGAACTTCCGTGTAAATTGCTAGGTGGAATCATTGTTGAAGCTGAATTTTAAGGGGACACACCTAGAGGCCCGAAAAAATAGCCAAATTCCGATTTTTTTCTGGGAAACAGCTGGTGAAAAAGAAAAGCATTTTTTTAAACATAAAAGTACATATATTGAGACCCTTTAAAACAAATCAACAAAAAATACAGAAAAACAACAAAAGCATGACTGTCGGGTGATGATGAAATTTGTTCGGCAATTTTTGGCGGTGGACACTCTCTAGCTTAAACGGTCCATCTGAAATCTAAAAGCCAAACGGGTTATTCAAGTCAACAAAAAATACGAGTCGTTGACGATCGTCGATTTTTTAAATGATGTTTTTTAACAACGTGGCGACGAATTGAAACTCCAGCAAACATAATCTATGAAAAAGTCGTCATTTTTACGTAACTGTTAAAAAAATGAAGATCGATTTTTTAAAAGTGAGATCGTCAACGACCTTTAAATGTTTTTTGTCGTATTTTCTGTAAATTTGGAACCAATCCATCGAGTGGTTCTCGAGATATCATGTCCACCGACTTCGGAAACAGTGTTTCGAGAAAAACGCGTTTAAAGTTTGAACTATTGTGCGAAATTTTCAGAGAATACAGCTGAAAGGTGATAAGTACTATCGAATGAAAATATTTTTGGAAAATGCATTTTTTTACCTATCTAGGTAGATGTAGCTCGTTAAGGGGTTAGGCCACAGTAACGGATATAAAATCATGTGCGAATTTAACATTTTTTTCGTATGAAAAGGTGATTCACTCATAAAATTAATTACACACCTATTTAGTATGAATATCAAGCTGTTAGAATTTTTTTTTCGATGTACAAAATGGCCGACTATTCGAAACTTATCGAAACAGCATTGGCGTGACAAATAACTTCAACAATTTTCACTCGATTTACTTCAAATTGAAAACTTATGTTCCTAATTGCATTTCGCAGAGAAGTACGTCCGGAATTTCTGATTAATCGAAAACTTTTCATTTTATGAGCAGTTTATGAGCAGTTATAACGAAATTTTTCACTGAAAATTCATTTCTTAAGTTCAAATACCTACACCTTTTGAATGAACAAACTCTAGGTATTCTAATGTAGATTGACGAAAATTTTTGTTTTTTGTTCTAGGTAAAAAATTGTGGTAAATGTCACGCCGCGGAACGCCTAAAAAAAGATAACAAAATGAAAATATTAGTAGTCGGCCATTTTGTACATCGAAAAAAAATATATTTATTTTCTAACAACTTGATATTCATAATAAATCGATGTGTAATTAATTTTATGAGGGAATCAGTTTTTCGTACAAAAAGAATTGTTCAATTCGCACATGATTTTATACCCGTTACTGTGGCCTAACCCCTTAAGGGGTTACCCCCACTTGCGATTTTGAAAAAATCAATTTTTTTATTGCATTTTTTTGAAGTATAAGTATCTGAGAATATGTCCTGAAAATTTCAAGTCGATCCCAACAAAATTGACTGAGATATAAGCGTTGAAAGAGAAGAATCCGCTTTGAAAGAGCGTTGAAAGAGAAACTTTAAACGCGTTTTTCTCAAAATGGCATTTCTGAAGTCGGTGACCAAGATTACTCGAACACTAATGAACCGATCTTCTTGAAATTTTGCAGGCTTATATAATACATAAAAATATAGTCTTTAATCGTTCGATTTTTTTTTTGAAAAAAAAGGCCGTTTTATAGCCAAAAAACGGCCGTTTTTTTCGTTAAAATCGAACCATTAACTTTGACTGTCCGCCATTTTGTGAAAAATGAATATTTTTTTTAATCCTTCGATTAAAGACTAGTTTATACTTATATTTGACTAAATCCATCCGCATTTTTTTTTCAGATGATCCAGTTAGCCGCAAAGTTGGTCACCGCAAACCGTGTATATAAAAACATTATTTCATTGACGGCCATTTGCCACTAAACAATGTAATATTTTTCAATACAAAAATTACTGAAAGTTCTTCAAGATGTGTTCTTTAAGATGGTATATTGAACGATTAAAAAAGTTTTGTAGTTTTCTTTAAAAAAATTCATGAAAAAGGCCTTTTTTGCGCTACAAGTGGGGGTAACGCCTTAAATAATATTCGTAGCATCTACGACGGGAGTGGTGTGCAGTAATAAAAGAATAATCGTCAATCGGATTTTTATCGTACTCCATTACGATGTGAGTTCCCTGCGTACTAGAGGGAGAGAGATACAACATAATGTCTATTGCAGCCAGAGAGAAAGAGAGAGAGAGAGAGAGAGAGAGAGAGAGAGAGAGAGAGAGAGAGAGAGAGAGAGAGAGACCGACACTGGGTCTTGCTCTGTGTGAAGTAGTCAGACCTCGCAAAGTTAGCACGATTCGAGGAGGCACACCACTCGATACTTTCACTTTGTATAACGCAAACTCCTTGGATGACTCGAGTTTGCGTTTCGACTCGATTACAACGCGTACAGTTCGCCGCTGCGTTTATTTCTCTCTTATTTTTTATTTTTCCAAGCTCAGGCTACTTGGCCATGGCGATGAGACAGGCTGGCAACCACCGCAGACGGCGTGGTGGCAAATCTCAAGAAAACGTATGCTCGCAGCTGAGCCCAGAAATCATATATAATCTCCCACTTGCCTTTCTTGCCACTCCGCTAAAAGAAACTATAAATTATGCGCACAAAATTGAGTCAAGTATATTTTCTCAGTATTTGCCACACAGAAAATCGATGAACGATTTAAACTTTCGTGAAAGCAGATATTTGATATTGCCATGCGAATAAAAATAAGTGCTGAAAAAAAAGGCATTAACATAAAAATAGGCAAAAACCACACAAATGGTTCTATGAGAAGCCTCCTTATTTGATAAATGGATTAAAAAATTGTGACGAAAAAATGAA